>CAXKVT010000129.1:67500-675000 GCA_964058875.1 Carex rostrata | reverse complement strand
ACCAACAATGGTCTGGACGCGACAACACACGATCGAAGGGAGGAGGCGGTGGCAAGTACGACGTCGACCCCATCACAGCTCTGACCGCCAAGATGGATGTTATGCAGAGAGCGATGGACAAGCTGAGCGTGAAGGCGGTCGAGCAGCAGCCCGAGGTCTGCGTCATGTGTGGAGACGAGCGACACGCGTACGAGCAGTGTCCCTTGGTGCAAGCTGAAGAAGAAGAAGTGGAGCAAGTGAACTCTCTCAACAACGAACCGTCTTTCTTTCCCAAACCTCCTTTCAACCGATCTTACTCCAAAGATCCAGTTGAACAACAAAATTGGAGGTGGAATCAGAACAACCAGACGCCGTTCAACAACGCTCCAAGACCTCCTTTCAACAACTCTCAGCAGAACGCCTTCTTCAACAACCCTTCTTCTAACAACAACTGGAACAATCCTCCTCCTCGCAACAACAATTCCTTCAACAGGAACCCACCCGGTGGAAACAACAACAGAAACTTCTACCAGAACGCCTCTTTTCCAAATCAGAACAATCGAGCACCCCAATCCGGTCCTCCCGAGCCGCGTGTTGATCCTACTTTCAGTAATTTCATGCATGAGCAAGGGAAGATGAACCAGATGGTGTTCGATCAAATGCAGGCCATGCAGCAGATGCAAGCTCAACTGATGGCCCAAAACAAGCTGATGATGGATCAAATGGGTGGCCATGCCTCCTCGAGCCAAACTCAACCTGGTAGACTGCCCAGTCAACCAGAACCCAACCCAAAAGGAGAGGCCAAGGCAATTACTCTGCGGAGTGGGACCCAATACGAAGAACCACCCATGCCAGATCAAACGAACCCTGGTACGACCTCCATGTCCTGTCCTACCCTTGGTCCGACCCCTTGTGGCCCGACCTCTTCCGGTCCGACCCCTTGTGGTCCGACCCTTGTCGGTCCGACCCTCTCTTGTCCGACCCTCTCTTGTCCGACCCCTGCAAGACAGTCCGAGTCGGACCACCATGAGGAAAGCAGTCCGAGTCGGACAACCAAGGTCGGACCACAAGGTGGGACCAACTCAAGTCAAACTCAATCTGAGGCCGTACCACATCCATCTGACGAACAAACACGAGGGAAGAAGAAATGGACCGAGAAACCATCCCCATATCGTCCACCTGTCCCTTTCCCTCAGAGATTAGCGGAGACCAAGCTGAACGAACAATTCGCCAGTTTCGCTAACGTGATCAAGCAACTGCACATCACCATCCCCTTCACCGACGCTCTGACTCAAATGCCTACCTACGCCAAGTTCTTGAAGGATATTCTATCCAACAAACGAAGCTTGGGGGGGCACGAGATGGTCAAGTTGACAGAGCAGTGCAGTGCAATCCTGAAGAGCGAGCTGCCACCCAAACTGGATAATCCTGGAAAGTTCTCCATTCCTTGCACCATTGGGAAAGCCACGATCAAGAAAGCTCTGTGTGACTTGGGAGCAAGCGTGAGTCTCATGCCACGCACCATCTATGACCGGATCGGAGTAGGTGAACTCAAGCCCACGCGGATGTCACTGCAGCTGGCTGACTCCTCGGTACGACTACCACTCGGCATACTGGAAGATCTGCCAGTTCAAGTCGGCAAGTACTTTGTGCCTGTCGACTTTGTGGTGATGGAAATGGAAGAGGACAAGGAAGTCCCCATCATTCTGGGACGACCTTTCCTCAGAACCGCAGGTGCCATAATCGATGTTCGACAAGGTACTCTGACCTTGAGCTTTGGTGGGGAGAAGGTTAAATTCCAGATCGACCGCGCAATGAAGTACCCATCATCTTCCGAGACTTGCTACAGGATATACGAGATCGAAGAAGACTTGTTGGGTCTGGCTGAGGACTTCTTCCTTGAACAATTCGACAACTCGCTTCAACACCATTCTGATCTCCTGCCTCAGCTGGGAGACGAAACAAGCGAGCTCGAGTCGATTTGTGCGGCAGATGCAACCACGAACGATTTTCAGGATCTCCAACACAAGTCAAACGATGATGACACGACTGGTGTAGACGACCTGACACCGCATCCAACCCCTGAACTCAAGCCTCTTCCGACCAACCTCAGATACGAGTTCCTCGATCCGAAAAAGTCGTGTCCTGTGATCATCAATGCCAGCCTCGACCCCGATCAGACCGCCAAACTTCTGGAGAAACTGAGATTTCACAAAGGCGCAATCGGGTATTCGATCAAGGACTTGAAAGGAATCGACCCATCAATCTGCTCACACAGGATCCTTCTCGAGGATGATCACAAGCCGTCTGTTGAGCACCAGCGACGACTCAACCCCAATCTGAAAGAGGTAGTCAAAAAGGAGATTCTGAAACTCCTTGATGCGGGCATCATCTATCCTATCTCTGACAGTGAGTGGGTGAGTCCCGTCCACGTGGTGCCAAAGAAGGGAGGCACGACAGTGGTGAAGAATGAAAAGAATGAGCTAGTCCAAACACGTGTGGTGTCTGGATACCGCATGTGTATCGACTACAGAAAGCTCAACTCGGCCACACGCAAGGATCACTTCCCACTGCCATTTGTCGACCAACTCCTTGAACGGCTGGCCAATCACTCCTACTTCTGCTATCTCGATGGGTATTCTGGCTTCTTCCAAATTCCCATCCACCCACATGACCAAGAAAAGACCACCTTCACCTGTCCATATGGCACCTACGCATACCGTAGGATGCCTTTCGGTCTTTGCAACGCACCAGCAACCTTCCAGAGAGCCATGATGGCCATCTTTTCTGATTTCATCGAGAATGAAGTTGAGATCTTCATGGACGACTTCTCTGTCTATGGTGTTTGCTTCGAGTCATGTTTGGCGAACCTGTGCAAGATCTTGAAAAGGTGTGAGGAAGTCAACCTGATCCTGAACTGGGAAAAGTGTCACTTCATGGTTCAAGAGGGAGTTGTTCTTGGACATGTCGTGACCTCAAAAGGCATTGAGGTTGACAAGGCAAAGATTGAGGTGATTGAGAAGCTCGAGATCCCAACGAATGTCAAAGGAATCCGCAGTTTCCTTGGTCATGCTGGCTTCTACCGCCGATTCATCAAGGACTTCTCCAAGATCGCAAAACCACTCACCAATCTGCTCGTCAAGGATTCTGATTTTGTTTTCTCAGAAGATTGCGTTGAGTCATTCTGCAAATTGAAAGAGGCCCTCATCTCAGCGCCCATCTTGCAGCCACCTGACTGGTCGCTACCATTCGAGCTGATGTGCGACGCAAGCGACTATGCTGTAGGAGCGGTTCTCGGGCAGAGGAAAGACAACAAGCCCTGTGCTATCTACTACGCTAGCAAGGTGCTAGATCCGGCCCAGATGAACTACACAACAACTGAGAAAGAGCTTCTCGCAGTCGTGTTCGCTCTTGACAAGTTCAGATCCTACTTGGTTGGTTCCAAGATAGTGATCTACACAGACCACGCCGCACTCAGATACTTGGTGAGCAAACAGGACGCCAAGCCTCGCTTGATCAGATGGATTCTTCTACTACAGGAATTTGACATTGAGATTAGGGACAAAAAGGGAGTCGACAACACTGTGGCTGACCATCTATCCCGGCTTCGCTGGGAAGATGAGGGCTCTGCCAACTTGCCAATCAACGACTCATTTCTCGACGATCAATTCCACTCAGTTTCTGCAATGGAGGATATCAACACGAGCCGCGTCAACACCAATTCAGTGCCTTGGTATGCAGACATTGCGAACTTCCTCGCTTCAGGAGTGCTACCTCCCACCATGACGTACCAGCAGAGGAAGAAGCTTCGATCTGATGCCAAGTTCTACTTCTGGGATGACCCTTATCTCTTCAAGACAGGCATCGATGGCATTTACAGGCGTTGTGTGCCATACGACGAAGTGCGCTCCATTCTCGAGCACTGCCACTCATCAGCCTATGGAGGACACGCTTCTTTCTCCAAGACTGCCTCAAAGGTCTTGCAATCTGGCTTCTTTTGGCCCTCTCTTTTCAAGGATGCAAAGACCTTTGTCTCAGCTTGTGACAAGTGTCAACGAACCGGGAACATCACCAAGCGCAACGAGATGCCCCTTCACTCTGTCCTAGAGGTTGACATCTTTGATGTCTGGGGTATCGACTTCATGGGACCGTTTCCACCCTCATGTGGGAATGAGTTCATCCTGGTAGCGGTTGACTATGTCTCCAAGTGGGTTGAGGCAGTGGCGTGTAAGAAGGCAGACTCCAATGCAGTTAAGCGGCTGTTCACAGACATCATCTTTCCTCGCTTTGGAGTGCCACGAGCCGTCATCAGTGACGGAGGCAAGCACTTCATCAACCGCCAGTTCGACAATCTTCTCAGCCGTCATGGGGTAATTCACAAAGTAACCACTTCCTACCATCCTCAAGCCAACGGTCAAGCTGAGATTTCCAACAGGGAGATCAAGTCAATTCTGGAAAAGACTGTGGCTAGGACGAGAAAGGATTGGTCGCTTAAGCTGAGTGATGCACTCTGGGCTTACCGTACCGCCTTCAAAACGCCGATTGGGATGAGCCCTTTCCAGCTGGTGTACGGCAAGCCATGTCATCTACCTGTGGAGATCGAACACAAAGCGTACTGGGCCATGCGTGCAATCAACATGGACCTACTTGCAGCTGGAGAGAAGCGCATCCTTGACTTGCATGAGTTGGAGGAAATGCGCCTGCACGCCTATGAAAACGCGAGAATCTACAAGGAAAGGACCAAGCAAATCCATGACAAGCGCATCATGCCTCGTGAATTCAATCAAGGGAACCTTGTTCTTTTGTTCAATTCTCGATTGAGGCTCTTTCCTGGGAAGCTGAAGTCAAGATGGTCTGGCCCATTCCGTGTGAAGAAGGTGTACCCATTCGGCATGATTGAAATTGAGAACAAGGAAGGGCAAACATTCAAGGTCAATGGTCAGCGTCTCAAGCATTACATTGCTGACCATCCTCAAGACGAGCGCATGGAATTGGATCTTTCTGATCCTGCCCCACCTGCAAATTGAAAAAAGAGACGGTCGAGCTCGAGACCTAAAACGAGCGCTTCTTGGGAGGCAACCCAAGCCATTTTACTCGTTTTTGCATTTTAGATAGGTGTGCATTTGCATTTGCATTTTGACGATTTGAGACGATCAAAAGAGAGAAGAACTAATTTAATCAAAGCTGGTCCAACCCCTTGAGGTCCGACCCCTTCTGGTCCGACCTCTTGAGGTCCGACTCCTTCTGGTCCAACCTCTGGTCCGACATTTTCTGGTCCGAGTCGGACCACACTTATGTCCGAGTCGGACCAGACTTGTGCAGACGAACAGACGCGTCCGCTCGGGCATTTAATTCGGACTCCCTATTTAACACCCGTCCGTCCCTTCATTCTCTCCCTCTCACACTCAGTCCGACCCAACCAAGCCCTCTCTCTCGTCCGACCAGCCGAACCAGCGAAGCACAGCGCCGCCGCCTCTGTTTCTTTCTCCGCCCTCTCCGCCGTTTCCCTTCTCTTTCACGCACCAGAGCACAGCACAAAGGGGATCGCCGCAGGACCGAGGTAGGTTTTCTTCTCCTTTTCTTCATCATTTCGTTAGATTTTAGGTTTAGATTTAGGTTGTAGTTTAGATTTTTCGGTTTAACTGGTTTTCCATTGATTCTGGTACCAAGGAACTGCAAACCCTAGATCTGGTCCGACCTCTACCAGTCCGACTCGGACCAAAATCCTGTCTGACCTCAACCAGTCCGACCCCCTGTCCCACCCTCCCTTGTCCGACTCGGACCACAGTAGGTCGGACCACATTAGGTCAGACCACAGGTCAAACCAAAGTCTGGTCAAACCCTAACCATGTCTGACCCATTGAACGAACGCCGCGCCAAGCACGCTCAACTGCAGCGGCAGGAACGCATTCGTGCTCAATTCGCGGAGGCCGCGCAACGAGCACAAGAAGAGGCCGCGCAACGCACACATACGCCTTCGCCCTCTGGTTCTGGCGACGGTGAGACCGCTAGCATTCCATCTGACGCCGACGCTGACCACTCTCCATCTCGCGCCACAGTCGGCTCTCAGTCCCGTCAGCGTACCGCCTCTGCGTCCGACTACCTTCCTTCTGCCACTTCTTCTCGTTCTTCAGGGTCTGCTTCTTCTCAGCCTGCCCAGCCCGCTCAGCCTGCTCATTCTGGCTCGGGCTCTCATTCCAGCTCCTTTGGCACCGACGACGTCTCCTCTGACACTACTGCTAGGGCTGATGAGTACATCGCTGAGTACTTCCCCATCACTTCACGTCGTCAGTTCGAGCGCTTTGATGTTCTGCGCCAGAAGGAGATTGTCAATACTAGGATTGTAGACTTCACGGCGCTGCAGTCTCTGGGACTTGAGGAGGAGTTCCTTCGTCTTACCGGTCGGATCGGGTTTACCCCCGCTTTCTGGGCCATCGCTCAGAAAGGATACGAGTTGAGCACCCTCGAGTTCCTCTCCTCTCTCGAGCTCAAGTACAACAGACGGGACATCCCTTACATCAAGTTCCGTCTCTGCAGCGAGACTCACCGTGTATGGCTCTCCACCATGCGTGAGTGGTTTGGTTTCCAGGCGGACCCCACCACCGACTCTCTCTCCTTCTCTGGGGACCTTGATAGAGACCATTTCTGGCAGTTGATCTCTGGTATGAGGGCAGGATCTGTGATCAATAGGCAGTACAAGAGCCTCAACGTCTCCCATCCTGTTCTCCGCTGCATCCTGAGGATTATTGGCGGCACATTCTTTGCACGTGGCGAGACTTTAGCCCGTGCTAATGTCGACGATCTGCAGTTGCTGGATCACATGCTCCGTCCTGCCGACGAGCTAGAGCGGCCCGACCTAATGCTCCTCATGATCAAGCACTGGATTCATTTGCAGAGCGCCACGAAGGGAGGTGGGTCCATCACTATCTCTGCATATGTCACTCTGATTGCGGAGAAATTGGGACTTCAGATCGCCAGAGATAAGCTATGCAAAGGTCCGGGACATTTCACCCTCGAGAATTTCCGCAGCTACAAGTTCATCCAGATCGAGCAAGGACCTACTGGACCCTACTATGCCTGGGTCATGCCAGATACTAAGACCAGTTATCGCATGCCTTTCCCTGTCTCCCTCGATTTCGATGACAGCAGCACCTGGTTCTTCCGCAGACCATCTCGAGCTGCTCGTCCCTTACCCCCTTCTCCTCTACATACTGATGTGGCGATGGCGGATGTACACCAGTCTCCTCAGCGCGATGAGGGTCCAGCTGATCCTCCTCAGTCTCCTCTGCCGACCCACCCGCGCTCTCCTCTGCGGTCACACGTTTCTCCTCACCCTTCCACCTTCGCTGCTGGCACATCCACCCACCTTTGCCAGTCCATCCACTCTCTTCGCTGGCCCATCCACCTTTGCTGGCCCTTCCACCTTCGCCACCGGCCCTTCCACTTTTGTAGGAGGTTTCTCCTCCTTTGCTGCCGGTGCCTCTACCTCTACTGCCGCACCCTCATATCCACCTGATCCCACCATCCACGACTTGTACCGCCTCATTTCAGACATGAGGATTGAGCAGCGTGCCGCTTTCAGTGACATCCGAGATATACAGACTGCGCAGAGCGACACACTCGTCGATATTCAGGTTGAGCTGCGCGCGCAGGGATCTCGCCTCGAGTCTGTAGAGGACCAGCTGAGGGACTGGCGTTACTATGAGGAGTATGGCTACTGGCCAGGCATGCCACCACCAGATGACGAGTATGACTACTGATCAGGTTTGCTTTCCTATCCCCGAGTTTTACATCTTTCTATCTTTCAGTCTTGAAGCATTGAGGACAATGCTCAGACTAAGCTTGGGGGGGAAGACTTTCGCTTTATCATATTAGATCATGTTTACTTTTTAGTTGCACTTTCTAGTTGCATTTTTAGTTTTTCAGTTGCATTTTTAGGTGAAAATTTGCTTGGATTGATAGAATTGAGAATTTTTAGAAAAATTTCTGTTTTAATTAGGATAACCCTGAATGATTTGAACTAACCCCATAGTTGACCAAAGAATTGCTTAGGATGAGATGTTTTAAAGCGATTGAAAAGATGAAACATTAGACTTGTATCAAGGAAAATCATTTAGAACTGAACTGTGCCTTTTAAATAAGGAAATGGGATTTTTAAATATAGAAGGATTGGAGTATCCATTGGTATGAATGAATACCAATGGATGTGTGTATTCATGGTACGTGCAAAAAGAAAAAGAAAAAAAGGAAAAAAAAAAAAAAAAAAAAAAAAAAAGAGAAAAAGAAAAAAAGAAAAAAAGAAAAGAAAATGAAAAGATGGAGAAAATAAGGGTACTGGCAATAAGTCCAATTGGGCGCCTTTGAGCTCGTCTCCCAAATAAAGAAAATTTTGCATGTACCAACACACAAAGTTCGCAACTTTCTATCCTAAGCTTGTTCCAAGCTTGGGGGAGGGAAAATGAAATAAAATCACCACAAATGAGGGCATAGGCTTAGTAGAATGAAAGAATTGATCATTTCAAATGACTAGTCTTTACAACCCTTAAAGCATCTCAAAATATGACATTCGATTGGCCAATTCGTGGGGTGAATTAGAATTTATTTAAGGGATGTCCAAGTTATTGACAAAAATGATTTTAAAAGTTCTCGATTTTAGCAAACTCACGTAAATATTCACATTTAGGATTGTATCTGCATATTAGGTCATTTAGTCCAGCCATCTACCTAAGTTTGAATCTTTTGCTTGAGGACAAGCAAAGGTTCAGCTTGGGGGAGTTTGATATCCCGCAAATATATCTACATTTCGGTCCTGATTTCATACCAGACAATTGCTTTAAACTGTTTAATCAGCTGTGTTTCATTGAAATATGCCAAGATTTGGTACTGCTGTGAGTTTGTTCTTGTTTTGCAGGATACGAGCAAGATTAAGGTGGAAACAAGCGCTTCAACCTTTCGGTCCGACCTCCATGGTCCGACCCCTGATCCGACCGCCTCTGTCCGACCCTCTTGGTCCGAGTCGGACCAGAGTTATGTCCGGGTCGGACCAGCCTTCGCAGAACAGCTCTATTTCAGCTGACAGCTGTCAGGACGATTCAAACCCTATAAATAGGCGGGATTCGCTCTTTCCGAGGGGAGAAAAAAAACGACCATTTCCAGTAAAAATTGAGATCTGAGAGGAGCAAGAGAAGGAGCAATTGAAGGAATCTTGGAGAAGACTTAGAGAAGAAGGAAGGGAGCTCAAAGAGATCGACGGATTGCGAATTCTCTCCTCCTCCATCTCCATTCTGCCATGGCTTTCCCTCTCTCTTTACTTTCTTTGATCTCTAGATCTATGGATGAGTAGTTGACCTAGTTTCATGGATTAGGATCTATTTTCTTGTTTTGTATTGTATTGAATTGTTGAATCCTTGTATTGAATCTTGATTGTGTTTGTTTGCTTGTGATTGAACTGATTTTACTTGCTTGATCTGTCTTTCTTGATTGTATATGGTGTGCCTATGGATGCTTGATCACATCTACCAAGGTTATGTAACCATTACCTTTTCTTGAACCAAACCAAGCAATTGAGGTAGGAGTAGTGAACCGAAAGGTGAACCCGATCTGTAACCGACAGGTGAACATCTCCTCTAATCGATGGATTAGAGGATACCTTTAGAATTCCAACAAGCAACTAAGGTGAATTGAACCAAAACACGAAAGTTGAGGATTAGAGACCTTAGAGGGTAAAAACTGCAGTTCTATACCAAGTTAACGAACCAATATACGATAGTTGAGGTTTAGGAACATTAGGTATGGTCAGATGAACCCTACACACAAGATTTGTACCTGGTACCAGCAATCTGGTACATTAACTCAGTCTGGTCCGACCTCATTGTCCGACTCGGACCACAAAGGCCGGACCTAATGTCGGACCAACCAAGGTCGGACCTAAGGTCGGACCTCTTAGGTCGGACAGACTGAGGCAAAACAGAAATGAAATCCGAAATCCATGAAGCGCCTCTTACCATAAACCAAAACCAAGTTTATATCGCTTTCTTTACTTAGAATTGATTGATTGAATTGTTAGGAACATTAAATACTCAAAACACCCCTTTCTCACTTCTAGTACTTAACCAATTCGAGTCTAAGCCAAGTTTAGTAATTGAGTCCCGTCCCTGTGGATCGATACCTGACTTTACTACCAAGATAGGACTGTGCACTTGCAGTCTGAATCATAGTTAGGTCAAGGTTTAAACTGTACATCTTTTGGTGTATTGAAACTTTGTTCTATATACCCCTTTGGGGTGTAACAGTGGGCTACGGTGAGTTGCGAAGTAAAGCGACTATTTTACTTCACGCTCATATTTTGCGATTTTTAAGTTCAAAATGTCAATCCAAACCGTTCATCTTGTTCTCCATATTGAAATGTGGTTGGAGACTAAATTTTACAATTTTTGGAATTTTTTTACTATTTATTAAGCAATTTTGAAAGTCGCTGATCTGATGGTCTAGAAAATTTTACTGTTTTTTTACTGTTCACAGCAAAACAGCAATTTTCAAAAATGCTTAATAAATAGTAAAAAAATTCCAAAAAATGTAAAATTTGGTCTCCAACCACATTTCAATATGGATTAAACATCTAACGGTTCGGATCGGTCGTTTGGACTTTCAAAATAAAAATACGGCGTGAAGTAGAAACACGTTTTACTTCGCAACTCACCATAGCCCACCTCATATATATATATATATATATATATATAGAGATAGGCTAATGTGCTTCTATAAGCACTTGGCCCGAAGTGCTGCCACCCCATTTTCGATTTTCCAAAATCCAAACAGTCGATCTGAACCGTTCATCTTGTTCTCCATATTAATATCTGCTTGGAGACCAAATTTTACATTTTTTGGATTTTTTTTGCTATTTATTAAGCCACTTTGAAAATCGCTGATCCAACGGTGGCTTGCCAAACAGTAAAATCAGGGGTTCACCGTTGGATCAGCGATTTTCAAAGTGGATTAATAAATAGCAAAAAAATTCCAAAAAATGTAAAATTTGGTCTCCAAGCAGATATTAATATGGAGAACAAGATGAACGGTTCGGATCGACTGTTTGGATTTTGAAAAATCGAAAATGGGGTGGCAGCACTTCGGGCCAAGTGCTTATGGAAGCACATTAGCCTATCTATATATATATGTATATATATATATATATATATAGAGAGAGAGAGATGGGCTATGGTGCATTGCAATGCATAGGCCATGGTGTGCATTGGACCATAAATCACCAATTCAAAGTCCAAATGACCGATCCAAACCGTTCATCTTGTTCTACATATTAATATGTGCTTGGAGACCAAATTTTATATTTTTTTGGAATTTTTTTACTATTTATTAAGCCACTTTGAAAATCGCTGATCCAACGGTGACTGTTTGGAACAGTAAAATCAGAAGCCACCGTTGGATCAGCGATTATCAAAGTGGCTTAATAAATAGTAAATAAATTCCAAAAAATATAAAATTTGGTCTCCAAGCACATATTAATATGGAGAACAAGATGAACGGTTTGGATCGGTCATTTGGACTTTGAATCGGTGATTTATGGTCCAATGCACACCATGGCCTATGCATTGCAATGCACCATAGCCCATATATATATATATATATATATATATATATGCTTAATGTTGATGCACATTTTACTTAATTTTATGGTTCCTTCTCACTGGTACAGGCATCCAGTCACTAAGTATTGATGGCGAAAAGAGCACTCTTACAGTGGTGGGTGATGTGGATCCGGTGTGTATCATCTCTGCTCTCAAGAAGAAGAAAAAAATTGCACAGATCGAGAGTGTTGGGCCAGACAAAAAACCCGATGAAAAAAAACCTTCACCCAAGAAGATAGTCCCTTGCTGCACTTCATGTAGCTCTAGCCAGGGACCGTATATGCCCCCGTATGGCACTGTCGTTTGGCATGAAGAACCACAGTATAGTGGCTGCATCATTTCCTGATCAACTTTTCTATTGTAAAATATATATATATCTATAGTTAAGTTTTTCTGTATGTATGGTATGGTAAGTAGTTAGTGTTCTACAGTTTAATTTGTTTCAGAAAAGAAGTTGTGATGTGGGTAGCTGTTCTTCTTAGTACCATTTGGGGGTTAGCGGTTGGGGGTGATATTAGTTAAATTTTGGGAGGGCAGTGGTTTGTTGAAATTGATTTTTGTTTCCTTAATTTGTGTAAAGGAATTAAGGAATTATTCTTCTAAGTAAAACTGTCTTTTATGATTAAATATTTTCACTAATTATTTATATATTTCTTAGGTTTGTAAACGACTACGGTTGGTAATAGTAATTTTCGATTTGTTAACAACTCCCGCCAAGATCATTTATAATACAATTCTCTTCTTCAGTATGTCCTTGTCCTATAGTCACTAGTCTATTACTTCAATTTCATTATATATATTACTACTTACCACTGAACTAGTTTGCAACTTGATTAAATTAAATCAAATTCAACTTTACCAAAATTGTCTGTAACCATTATAATTTATATACAAATTTATCAGAATAATATACATATATTAGAAGTTTGTTAAGTCTACAACATAAACCTAAGAATAATTAAAATAACTTGTATAATTGTTAAATTTTGTATGATGTTTGTTAAATTAATTTGGTAGCTTAAAAAAGTAAATCAAGAGTATTTTTTTTTATTATTCAAAACGTGCTACAATAATATGTGAGTATCTGTGAGGGTAAAAAATACCTATTAATGAGAGTAATTAAGCCAATATAAATTAATTGTTATTCCCAATGCTCAGTACCGCCATTAACAACGAGACGAGAGTATCTATGAGAATACCATCACTACTAAACACTTTTACACTCGTGGATACTCACATATTATTGTAGTTAACTAAAATCTGTGGCATATTTTTGTTAAACCAAGTTGACGGGTCTGAGAATAAAGGGTTACAACCGTTAAAATAGTGATGGTATTCTCATAAGCAGATTTTGGCAAATAGTGACGAAGATTTTGGCAATAGGTTACAACCGTTGCTTCGTGATCTGATTTCTAATAAGCAGACGGCATTTATAAAGGGGAGGTCAATAATGGAATCATTCTTGGTGGCGAGGGAATTCCTTTCGTCATGTACGAAGAGGAAAATCCCCTCGGTTTTGTTCAAAGTAGATTTCGAGAAGGCATTCGATACAGTGAGCTGGTGTTACTTGACAAATCTATTGATTGAGAAAGGATTCCCACCGAAATGGGTTTCAACGGTTCTATTGTTACTGAACTCTTCTTCATCGACAATAAAGTGCAATGGTAAGTACACCGAGTCTATTCAACATGCCAGGGGACTGCGGCAGGGGGATCCGTTGTCCCCGATGCTTTTCATTTTGGTGGCGGATTCACTGCATTGGTTGATTAACAATGCGGCCTCGGAAATGCAGAGGCCGATTCATTTCACACCTCAATTGATCCAATATGCCGACGACACTATAATCATTGCAGAGGCGCACCCTCGTACTCTGAGGGTTATCTCGTTAGTGTTGTCCATATATGAGAACTTGACGGGTCTGAGAATAAACAAGCATAAATCAGCCTTCGTGCCGGTGGCGGTTTCGGAAAGGTTTTGGGGAACATTGCAAGGTATCCTGGGATGTCAGGTCGAAAAATTACCAATTAGATACTTAGGATTGCCTCTATCGGCAAACAAACCAAAAAAATGTGATTTCTTGCCACTAATTGCGGCAGTTGAAGCGAGAGTTGCTAGCTGGAAATCACCATTATTGTCATTCGGAGGTAGACTAACTGATAAGCCAAAATTGTATCTATTGAAACATAGGGTTTGTTATGTAAATTAAGCTGAGTTTTGATTAGATTAGATTTAATTAGGTTAGAAATGTCCAAAAGTTCAAGTTACTGCCCTAGTTATGTTTGTTCTACAGGTAATCAAGTGTTTGGAGCTAAACGAAGCAAAACGGGTGAGTTAGCACGAAGAATGGAGCTTCTACCACATGCATTGCGGCCCGGAAGAGAACCTTTTGCGGTCCGCAACCAAGCAAGCCAGAACCAAGCAAGCCAGAAGATTTCAGCACATGCATTGCGGCCCGTAATGGGGTGGTTGCGGCCCGCAATGACCTTCAGAATTCTTCGCTGCAATCTGTTTAACTTCCTCCATGCATTGCGGTCCGCAATGAATGTATTGCGGCCCGCAATTAGGTCGGTTCAGGGCCCGAATTTGCTATTTTTGGTTGGTTATTTCTAGGTTTTGGAGGGGTTATAAAAGTGGGACCTGTAGAACAGATTTAGGACGTTTTTTTAGGCAGAATTTATGATTTTAAACAATGAAAAGCAAAGGGAAAGCAAGAAGAGAGAAGAAGGAAGAAGAGATCATTGATCAATCGGTTTTATTTTTTTTTTTTCCTTTGGAACTCTTTTATTCTTTTGATTTGATTTGTATCTTAGCCATGGCTGGCTAAGGGCTTTTCTAGGGTTGATTAGGGTTGTACTTGAAACTTTTGTTATGATTTAGTTGGTTTTATTTTATATATTCTTGTTCTTTGTTATGATCTATTCTTTATTTTAATTGATTATGGAGACTTAATCGAAATCACATGAAACCCTAGGATTTGGTATTTGCAATTGAGAAATTGAATATTAGGTCCAGACCATAAGGAATAGGGTATTTGATAGGCTAGGTACCGAGAGGTGATGCTTGTCTTATACGGGCTTTACCTAATAGTTTAGAAAATTGTGCAAAGTACCGAGAGGTGAAAGATATTTTTCTATATCAATTGGGACAGTAAGAACTTAATGACTTTAGATTAGAGTAGCCAAGTACTGAGATGTGACGTTTATTCTAATTTAAAGATGGTATTAATATAGAAATATCACTTTGTACCTACAACACCAAACTGTGCCTTCATAAACATAAGAACACAAATTTATAAACCAATTAGTCATGACATTAGTGGATAGGAACCCTAAGAAACTCTAATTTCTAATACTTGTTAAAAATCAGATTTTGCTTTAAAGACTTTAGTTTAATTCATTTTAATCGAAACCAAACCACTTGAACAAACACAAAACCTTTTTATTTCGCTTTTACTAAATTAAATTGTTAGGTTAGAGTTAATATTCCAACTTGTCCCTGTGGAGACGATCCCTAAGTACTACTTGACAAGGTTGTACACTTGCAACCGAATTGAGTATCAACTAGGATTTATTACTTGTATTGTAATAATCTACATCACTAACATTGATTAAGGCGGTACTGTCTGCACTGCCGCTACATTACATGCAGGCACTGAGAATCCCTAAATGGGTTTTCAAGCGAATAGATGGGATCAGATGAGCTTTTTTGTGGAAGGGGAATCAATGCAAGCTGATCAATTGCTTGATTAATTGGGAAAAAACTTGCTCCCCGAAGGAGAATGGAAGATTGGGCATCATAAATCTTAAAATACAAAACGAGGCTCTATTGACGAAATGGATTTGGATTATGCAATCGAACACACAGAGCAGCTGGGCAGTAGCCTTGAGAGTGCTATATGGGATCACGAAAATTGACCAAATAGGCGAACAACAACATCAATCTTTCTTTGTAAAAGATCTTTCCAGCCTATTACCATTCTACAGGCTATCAACAACAATACAGCGAGATTCAGGGGAGCTAAAATGGAGATGGGGGCCTACGGGGTGCTTCTCGACATCTTCGGCATATAAGATGCTGCACACCACAGGAGTACTATGCCCATATCAGAAGAGGATTTGGAAGGCCAAGACGCCACCGAAGGTAAGGGTATTCATATGGGTAATGTTACACAATAAACTATTAACTAGAGACATGCTACGGAGAAGAGGATGCCAGGTTACCAATGGATGCGGATTATGTGCTGGTCATATGGTGGAAAGTGGAAACGAGTAAACACCTTTTTTGGGAATGTTCAGTATCTAAAGCATTCTGGATTCAGTTGCTTCTCAAATTGGGTTTGGGTACAATACATAATAGTGTTAGCGATCACGTTAGACTATGGGCAGGAGCAGGAGCTATGCACACGGAAGAATTGAGGCTGGTGTGGATAACAGCTTGGGCAGCGGGATTATGGTCGTTGTGGCGAGAACGGAATAGTAGAATTTTCAATCAAAATACAAAGACAGTTAGGTTACTCGTAGAAGAAACGATCAGGGAAATTAGGCTATGGATAGATAATGGATGAGGGGTTTTAGAGGAGCATGAACCCTCAGTTTTCTTAATTTTTTTCAAGAGTAGAATATCTCATTTATTTGAGTAATGTAATATATGTAGGAGGTGTTTGAACATTTGTAATTATTTTTTTATCAATGCAAAATAGTAGGCTGGCAATTGCCAACCTACCATAAAAAAAAAAAGAACAAACAGTGTGATGTCCTGTTTAATTTGTGTAGCTCGAAGTGAACATTCTCCTAAAAAAAACTATATAAATTAATTAAGAACGACACGAATAAAGTCAAGTGACCGACTTATATAAGTAAATATATATTTGCGCGCATCTACAAAAAAATTGGTTGGAAATTAGCTGATCAGTTGTCTATATATGCTTATATAATATATATATACGTAGGTTGGTTGCTGATTAATTTGTTGATATATATATGTCTTTCATCGTATATATATGCATGATCAATCTTTTTATGTTTTTATTGGATCTCAATCTCAGAGATGACACCAGTACACTACAATTAGGGCCTGTTCGGCCGACAAATGGGAATGGACGCGGGCACGGGATTTGAACTGAAAAACACTGTTTTTGTGGGAAAAAAAAAAATTCAGTTCAACTGAATTTTTTTTTTCCCACGTGAATAGTGATTCGGCCGAACAGGCCCTTAATTATTAATTAAAGGTTAGGAATTATATATAGGATATATAATTATGCCTCCAAACTTCCAATTAACCAACGTCCAACGGGCATGCTAGCTAATTAATTAAGTTGCTAACCCCAAGTTTCTCTCCAAAAATTAAAGTAATTAGTTATACTTTAAAAATAAAAATAAAATAATTGTAGTAGAAATAAAATGGGGTTAATTTGGATTTAATTTTTATTACGTCATGCATGATGCAACGGTGGACGTTGCTTAAACTTAATTACCTACAGAATAAATTATGTATTGAATCTTAATTTATTAATGTACCTATTTTTTTTATGTTTACTTGGGTTATTAGGCCCATGGGCCTCCTCTGATGAAGTCAATTAATTGTTGCTAAATGCTAATTACTTTACAGCTGGTATAGACACATTTTTTAATGGAAACTATTCATTAGCGAACACAATAAACTAACTGTGATGCCAATGGCGCGGTATTACCTTGTCCCCGTCCCGCCGTTTCTTCCAGTTTTAATTTCAACGCGGAAACAACGTCTCAACGATCGAACAAAAAGAATGCGCGCGTCTCACAACTCACATGATTGCTTCACTTACGTACGTACGGATCAATTCATCGTATATATTGAAACGTGTTATAATTAATTAATTAGGGTTCCAGGAAATCAACAAGGAAATTCACGTCACAAAATTATGATATATCGAAACGTGTTATAATTAATTAATTAGGGTTCCAGGAAATCAACAAGCAATTCCTCCTTTTTTATTTCATTTTATTATGATATATCGATGTAGCTAATTCTTCTGCACCACCTTTCCTATAACACTTCGTGTAGCAAATAGGTCGGTTGTGTATATATATATTTTAATCTGCAAACCTCGATCACAGTTATATGATTCACAATTGACTTGTGGTGTGGAAGACTGCTGCAGAAAAACACCATCTCCTTATATGTAACTAATATTCACAAACTTGTTTGCAATTGCTAGGAACTTTTGCTTATGATTAATTCACTTTTTCAAAAAGGGCTTTTAAGACTGGTTCCATGTATTTATCTTGATTTATATATAAGATTATAAGAAAAGAAAAAAAAAAAAAGTTGACAATTTGCGTATGCTGGATACCGACAGTACATAAAAGACTATAAATACACATAATGACCTTTGGAGATTATTATGCTCGTACATAAAAGTTAAGTTTCAATCTATAGACGATCCTTCTAGCTAGTACTCATCATGAAGGTAAAACAATTTGATATATTTTTTTTTTCTGAGAATGAGATCCGTTATATGCAGTACATCTCATCTCATTATTATTTTTTTTAAATTGATAATAATGATTTCTTGTATTTCCTAAATATATATGTTTCTGGTACTACTATAATAAGAACCACGCATATATCACATTTGACAACATTATTTTCATCTGTGTGTGAATTAATAATTTGAGAGCATTGGCGCCTCTCATCTCTACAATAAAATAAAATAAAATAAAATCTCATACCCATAATGCTAGACTTTTATTGGTGTTTATTTTTTAATATAGTTATGATATACATTCATCCATTAATAGCTATTGGATGACACTGGCCATTTTTTTTAATTAAAAATCTATTTGAAGTAACTACAAAAAAAAAAACTAAACAACTGGAAGATATATCATTTGTCATCTAAATTTTCTTTTAATTTAAATAAGCTGAAATTAATTCTTTTATTCTGAATTTGCAGAAGACTGTGGTGGAAGTTACTCTATCATCCAACAGGTCCAATAGTAGCATAATGACAGCAGTTGCCAAGCTTAATGGTATACATATATATATATACTTTTGGATTTATCACAATTTAATTAGTTAATCTCCTTTAAATAATTTCACTTGTTAATCTAAAATGAATACTCTTTAGCACATGAATTCTTCATTGTGTCCGTAGCAATAACAAAAAATTGACAAATATATAGGTTTAAGTTGTTTTACTGAGATTTCATTAATTTAAATATTTTGCAGGAATCAAATCCATGAAATTAGATGAGAAGGGGAGACTAACAGTAGTGGGAAATGTAGACCCTGTTATAATTATTGAGGCACTGAGGAAGAAAAATAAAAATGCCAAAATTGTAAGCGTTGGTCCACCTGAGCCAGAGAAGCAATACCCATATATACACCATCCATACTACATCTCCAGCGACGCATCCAATATGGTACATCCATACCACGATTCGAGCAACTCATACAGGCCGGTACAGTATGTCAACACCGCGTATGATGAACAACCATCAGGATGTGTTATTGTTTGATTCTGATGAGAAGATTGTGTGTGTGTGTGTGTGTGTGTGTGTGTGTGTTTTAATTATGTAATGACTTGATTTAGGTGCATGAAAGTAATTCAAATTAATCCCACCAATTTACCTTTTCCCAATATCTGCTGGGCCCAGCCCATATATTTTCCAAAGGAATTGGCCCACTAATTAGGTATATTAGAAAAAGGCTTGGGCCTGTTTTATATAAACGGACGACAAAGAACAGCCCACATATTATCTTTTTAGCTTTTGGTAATTTGGTTTGTCCAAAATTCACGCAGGCTTGAAAAAGAATATTAAAATATAAATATTTCAACATTAAAGTTTTAAATATTGATTCGTAGATGAATGAATTTGTAATTCCCTTATTATTGTATAAGACGTTAGACATACTATGAACATTGACCCTCCTTTTAATTTTGTGTTTTAAGTTTTTTTTTCTTGCACTATGGTACTCGCACATATGATATCTTATGTTGCACGTATCCCCACTACCGATTTTTTTAAAAATACCCACCAAAAAAAATATTTTATTAAAAATAACCAGATTTCAGCCAAATTTTTAAAAATAGCCAAACCGCAGATTTTTTCTGCGCTCCGGAATTTTTATTCCTGGCCGCGGAAAAAATTCGCGCCTCGAAAAAAAAAAAAATTTAATTTTTTTTTCTGAGCGCGGATATTTTTCACGGCCCGGATTTTTTTTTTTTTTTTTTAGAGTTTGGAGTTAGAAAAATAATATTTTTTTGGAATTTTTTGTCCATCTTTGCACCTCTGGTTAACATATCAAAGCACTTTCAAAAATCATGAAAATTTACCGACATGCATTCTTAAATTTATAGAACAAGACTGTGAAGTTTCATACAAAATATCAAAACAGATCGTGAGATCGGCTCTCAAAAATTGCCCGAACTGCTGAAGGAGTGCTTCTGAGCCCAACTTTGCACCTCTGGTTAACATATCAAAGCACCTTCAAAAATCATGAAAATTTACCGACATGCATTCTTAAATTTATAGAACAAGACTGTGAAGTTTCATACAAAATATCAAAACAGATCGTGATATATCGGCTCTCAAAAATTGTCCGAACTGCTGAAGGAGTGCTTCTGAGCCCAACTTTGCACCTCTGGTTAACATATCAAAGCACCTTCAAAAATCATGAAAATTTACCGACATGCATTCTTAACTTTATAGAACAAGACTGTGAAGTTTCATACAAAATATCAAAACAGATCGTGAGATATCGGCTCTTAAAAATTGCCTGAACTGCTGAAGGAGTGCTTCTGAGCCCAACTTTGCACCTCTGGTTAACACAACAAAGCACCTTCAAATATCATGAAAATTTACCGACATACACTCTTAACTTCATAGAACAAGACTGTGAAAATTCATACAAAATCTCAAAACAGACCGTGAGATATCGGCTCTCAAAAATTGCCCGAACTGCTGAAGGAGTGCTTCTGAGCCCAACTTTCCACCTCTGGTTAACATAACAAAACACCTTCAAAAGTCATGAAAATTTATCGACATGCATTTTTGACTTCATCGAACAAGACTGTGAAGTGTCATACAAAATATCAAAACAGATCGTGAGATATCGACTCTCAAAAATTGCCCGAATTGTTGAAGGAGTGCTTTTGAGCCCAACTTTGCACCTCTAGTTAACATATCAAAGCACCTTCAAAAATCATGAAAATTTAGCGACATGCATTCTTAACTTTATAGAACAAGACTGTGAAGTTTCATACAAAATATCAAAACAGATCGTGAGATATCGGCTCTCAAAAATTGCCCAAACTGCTGAAGGAGTGCTTCTGAGCCCAACTTTGCACCTCTGGTTAACATATCAAAGCACCTTCAAAAATCATGAAAATTTACCGACATGCATTCTTAACTTCATAGAACAAGACTGTGAAGATTCATACAAAATCTCAAAATGGACCGTGAAATTTTGTATGAAACTTCACAGTCTTGTTCTATAAAGTTAAGAATGCATGTCGGTAAATTTTCATGATTTTTGAAGGTGCTTTGATATGTTAACCAGAGGTGCAAAGTTGGACTCAGAAGCACTCCTTCAGCAGTTCGAGCAATTTTTGAGAGCCGATATCTCACGATCTGTTTTGAGATTTTGTATGAAACTTCACAGTCTTTTTCTATGAAGTCAAGAATACATGTCGGTAAATTTTCATGATTTTTGAAGGTGTTTTGATATATTAATCAGAGGTGCAAAGTTTGACAAAAAATTCCAAAAAAACATTATTTTCCTAACTCCAAACTCAAAAAAAAAATTAAAAAAAATTTCGAGATTTGATCTTTATTATGAGAAAGAGAAGAAACTACTGGAGCAGTACTCAGTACTCACCGAGATTTGATCTTTATTATGGATATAGCTGGATTGTAAGGCAAAACCTCGTCGGAAGTCATTTGGAATAGAGAAGCTATAAAGTTCAAATTCAAGTCCAAACCTATATATAGAAGCTGCGTCTGCAATGTAGTACGAACCCAGTGCGAGATGGCATGTTTTGGGGCACATCGATTCCAATCCACTCAAAAAACCGCTGGCTAAGATCGCTAAAACAAGTATGAATTTTGATTTAATCATGGCTTCCCCCTTCTATTTGATCCGATAGAGAGAAAAGGTTCAAGCACCATTTGGAATAGAGAAGCTATATAGTTCAAATTCAAGTCCAAACCTATAGAGAGAAAAGGTCGAGCGCAGTCTATCTCAGCTTTTACTAGTATACTCTCTACACTGTAGTATTTTGACTAAACACCCTTAATTTTGACTGGTACTTTGGCCTTTGTCATTTGACTGTTAAGCAATTAGGGCCCGTTCGGCACCCCAGTAGAGAATAGGAATAGATGTGGGAATTAAAAATTTTGAACTGAATTTTACTATTCACCGTGGGAATAAAAACTTAGCTCTGAGCAAATTTTTTTTTCCCACGATGAACAGTAATCTACCGAACGGACCCTTAATGTAACAATCCTCAATCCTACACGTTTCCTCAAAAAAAAAACACATTTCCTTTTAAATCTTTGCCGTATCATAAGGTCCACTGACTATTAATTTCTACAACTATTGGCAGCTACGTACTGCCAATATTCTCAAAAAAAGACTATTAATTTCTATGTAGCGGTCTGCAATTTTTTTTTCCACATCCAGTGTCATCTTAGTGTCGTCTAAAATTATTAATATCAAATGTTGCATGAATTTATACCTGATTATGCAAATAAATATTTCATGCGTAAAGTGTTTTTTGCTTGATATTTCTCTCAAATTTTAATTTTTTAACATATGATATTGATTGGTGACTGAAGCGTATTAATATCAAATATTTAAAGTATTTATATTTTGTCATATAAGTGTAAATAGATAATCATGTGTCAAATATTTGTATTTAACAGTTTTATAAAAAAAAAATTACATATGACACTTATTAGTGTATGAACGTATTAATATCAAATAATTTTTACTTGTACAACGAGTTACAAATACTTATGTGATGAAGAACTCAAAAAATACTTCATTATGAATCTCATTTGGAAGAGAAAATCATGTAGAAGACGTTTATGGTTTTATATTTGTGTTAAAAATATGTGCGATATTGAATAGAAGAAAAAAAAAAAAAAACACCTCTAAAAACCACGAACGTGTTTACTAAGTTATATTTTGCCTTCTTCTCGGTGCGGTGGCCTTCGTGTTTTTCACCTGCATAAGATTTCAAGTTTTTTTTTCTTTACTCAGTCTGTTTTTTAACTATTCTCTTTCAAGTTGAAGTGTATGCTGGTTTGAGTTTCTTAGAGCTGATTCAAATGCTTTTTGGTTTGTAGTTATATTGTCTCTTGGTTTTGACTCATTTATGAATATTGGGTTTGTTGATATATGTTTTGACTCAGATTCTTCTTTTTTTTCTTTTAAACTGGTTCGAGTTCAAATCGCATCCATAACTCCCTTTCTGCCTTCGCCTGAGCTGCCTATCGAATCGCATTTTTTCCATGACTCTAAAAATCAGAATCAAAATCAGTAGAAATCAGATGAATTTGATCGAAAACTCAAATCTTTTTGGTAGAAACTTGTTTTGTAATTGAAAGTTGGAAAATTGATAAAAAAAATTCAAAAAATTATATTCCGTATGCATGTATAGTTTTATTATTAGCTAAATTAATTATTAGTTTTAAATTTTCAGAATCAATATCCAAAAAATAATAAAAACTATTAAGTGAAATAGAAAAATTACTACGCATCACACATATAGGTAAAAATTAAAACTATACTATTGTATCCTATAAAATATATTGAAGAAAAAAACAAAAAAAAAGGGTAGAAATTATGAAAAAACAGAACCTAAGCAAATACAAATATGCAAGAAATTATCAAAATGGATGAGTCCAATGAGTAACGAAATGGAAAGAAGATGAAAAAGTTGGATGAAGCTATTATCCAATTTTACAAGTTGGATCCACCTCATATTTCTCATATTTTGTTATTTGGACCCAATCCACAAAAATTCATGTACAATATTCTTCAATGGTACACATACACTAAGTCTAAATGAACAAAAGAGATCTTTCTTTTCCAACAAGCTCAACCAAAAAATTGAAACAACAAAAAAAAAAAAAAAATCTCAGTTTCGACAGAGGAAGGAGAATGGCGGAGAGAGAGAAGATACCGAAATCGGCTCATAAGTGAAGATGGGTTCCGACTTCAAAAGTAGGCAAATTAAATTTCAGAGATAGACAAAGTTCATTATAAAACCAGATTCAAACTAAAAAAAATTTTCCGAAGTAGGTAAATGCCTACCCCTTTTCTACACTATCTCTGCATAGTTGGAATTTTTTTTTTATCACACTCGATTTTACTATTTATGTAGAAATTCTCAATTTTATCATTATTATATAATTCATCTATAAAATGTTATAGGTTACAGCATCAACCTTCAGGAATCATATCACGTAAAAATTTCAATTTGTGATCTGGAATTTTTTTTTATCACACTCGATTTTACTATTTATGTAGAAATTCTCAATTTTATCATTATTATATAATCCATCTATAAAACGTTATAGGTTACAGCATCAACCTTCAGGAATCATATCACGTAAAAATTTCAATTTGTGATCTGTGTTGAGGTGATGAGGTCTATCTTATGAAACGTGATATAATCAGTGTTGTAAAATAAAGTTCGTGTTGTAAAATACAGTTCTATGCAACGCAATATGCAGTCCGCTGCCGCATAAAAAATATCTATGCTGACCGCACACACAGTCAAGACTTAAGACGGATTCAAAAATATTTTAAACACATTACCGAATCAAAAGTTATGCTGAAAACGGGTCAAAAAATTACCCATAACTCACTATTTGAGTCCCGAGACCGAATCCAGAATCTATTATCTGACTCCCACATATACAGCGCCTCAATGGCTTCTTTTGTAGGCGCTCCATCCCTTTGATTTAATTGTATTCCAACTGTGGGACTAAATGAGGAAGTAAAAACCGGATTGGCGCTGGATTTTGCTGGGCATTGGGCTTTTGTTGTTGGGCTGCTGCTTAACTGCTTATGCTGCACTGAGGTTAGGCTGCTTGAATGCGGTTGGATATATATCTTATAATTGAATGCGACTGTTAAGTTGTACTGAGCTGTTGGGCTCATACTACGAATTGAATAGTTTTTTTTTAAGCAGCCCACTTCCTATATATGGCAATCTTGATATATATCTTCTAGGCTGCTTTAAATTATTCAACTCAGATAATGGAGTTCTATTTCTTTTGTAACTAAAATTATAAATTTTATAAATAGATTGTCGTATGAATTACAAATACTATTAAAATTCCGCATATATAAGTCCGCACTAAAATCCGCATATGCACCCGTATACCGTATATGCGGTATGCGGTGCCCTTCCGCATACCGCATTTTACAATACTGGATATAATTATGATTGCTGTGAACAAGAATGACTCAAAATACATATTTAATATCCTTTAATTTTTGGTCAAAATATGCAGCGCATCTACCATCAAACCGGCTTCGTAGAAGGGAAGGGAGGAGCATCCTCATGGGAGTAGATAAAGCGAGGTGGGACACCGGATGGGCGGTAGGATGCTGGGCATTATTGAGGGAGAGAAATAGGAAAAAAATTTCCCAAAGATCCAAAATAGTACAGCTGTTAATTAATGATACGACACTGGATGTACACGCTTGGTCAAACAACTTATAGGGCCAATGCACATTCGCCGGCTAGCAAATACAGCCATTGCTAGTGGCAATCGGTGATAGTTAGAGTTAAGACAACAGGGGCAGATATGATGACTAAGCCAGAGAGCTAGTCAATGTAATAACCAAACTAGGATTGTAATTAAATTTTTTTTCTATCAATACATTGTTAAAGCTAGGCGCAAGCCTTCTAATTAACCTTCAAAAAAAAAAAAAAGATTGGTCAAAATATTCAATTTTCATGCAAATATTTAGACTTTCTCAATAGAACTTATGGCAGATTAGACGGATTTAAACATAAGTTATGAACTCCTAGTTTATTGATTTACTTGAGGACATGAAGATTTAAGTTTTGAGAAGTTTGATAAAGTCTTAATTCTACTAATACTCCTGAATATGTAATGATGTCCTCACTTTGAAATTGCGTCCTCTATTTTTAAAATATAGATGGAGGTCAAGTTATCTAATTTTAATAAAATATTACTTGCACAAAAAGAAACGTACACAAAGAGCAGTAACATTCAAAGATTTGACTATGTGAGCACCTCAACAAAAAAAAAATTACAACTAGAAAAGACTGCACTAATTTAACAAAAATAAAAAATTTACCCCTAGAAAACCTTTTATTATTAATATCCAGACTGAGAACAATAGTTACAATTAATTTACGCATATGATCAGATGGAAATAAGTCGACCATGGAGGACCGAGATGCACAAGTTCAAGAGAATTATCAACCAGACATGAGGTCGGCGACGGCTATGAGAGTCACTACCACAGATCTCATACCCGGCCGCTTGTGAGGTTCATACTGTGTGCATGCCTTCGCCAGCTGAGCCATCTGTTGCATTTTGTTAAATTCAGAAGTTAATATATCAAAATGCCACCAATTTTAATCAGTGGCCAGCCACTAACATTCTTATAACACTAAAATGTATATAATGTTGAGGAGAAGTTATGTAACATAGCTAAGTTGTTAGATTAAGGATAGCCAGGAAGAGTTAATGTGGTGACAATGTATATATATAGTTTTATAGGACCTTGTAATTTTTAAAAATATTCTTATCAATGTTATTGGCAATTGCTGATAACCTTCAAAAAAAAAAACATTCTTATAACACCGTCGAGACTCCAAAGAGGTCAACAGAAGGTATACTTGTCCAATTAAATATATATTTTATCAGAGATGTTATGAGACCAAGAATAAGGTACAGTGCAGAAGTTTGGCAGCTGAATTTATTTCGGAAAGAAAGAATAACTGTGAGACCTTCATTACGGAGTCAATAGGGTAGTCACTGCCAAGTCTAGGATCAACAAGTTTTTTAAGGCTCTCTTTCGGATCTCCATCCATTAGCGCATCATCAAACTGCACAGAATAACAAGAACAATTATTTTTTTTTATTTTTTTTTGTTGACAAATTTTCACAAAATTCCCACAGCATCAACTATGCCAAAACTAACCAAAATGAAGCTAGCGAAGTAACTTATTGCTTAAATGGCAGTATGAATTTATGATCATAATATGCATACAAAGAAACTGAAGCATTTCCACAAGTTCTGAAAGAACAATTGCAGAAGCTATGTTGGGTTCAATGAAATATAAAGTAACAAACTTAGTAAATGTAATAGATCCACTTGACTTGACTGGTACAGCATCAGTCTCCTGCATGGAGCTTCTTGGTAACACCCAAGATGAGAAATAGTATGTAATTAAAATTCTCATGGAAAGAAAGGGTAAGGACAAATGTGTACTTGTTTATTTGTAACTACTTGAGAAAGGTAGACAAAGTGACATACCAGGCCAACCAGACCCATGGCCTTGGCTTCGGAGGAAGCATCGCTACTAGGCTCGATGATGATGATGGCTCCTTTGGCTGATATAAGCTCATACAATACTACCCCAAATGCATAAACATCTACTTTAGGGGAAACACTACCATATAACCCATACCTGAGATTAAAACAGGAAACTTTATTTGGAGAAATGATACTTCACAAAGATAAAAGTAACGGCGCATGCTCTCCTATGCCATCTTTTCAATCGAGAACAAGTTGGTTCGAGTAATTGTGCTAGTCACGACTCACAATTATGAGAAACAAATCAACAATGGCTGTTATTGGCAAATACATAAAATTGGAGGGTAGTATGCAGCTTTCCTTAGAGAGAGAGAGAGAGAGAGAGAGATTACTCAGGAGACATATAGCCCCTTGTCCCAGCTGGTACTGTAAGAAGAGACATGTTCCCCACTTCTGTAAGTTTTGCCAGCCCAAAATCAGCAACCTAACAAAAAATTATCATTACCACAACTAGGTGAGTAACCCACTTTTAACCTCTGAAATTTACAAACATCCCACTTGCTATTACAAAAGGAGAAATGCAAATATCCCAATTGCTATTTGATGGCGATATTTGGACTCAATAATACTAATTTTCCTTGATATCACCAAGTGAATATTAGACCATAATTATTTGTTTTGTTCTTTATGAAAATATAAACCCCCCATGATTATAATTATTAGGCAAAACCAAACTCCACCATCACTTCAAAGGGGCCCTCCTTTGAAATTATGTTCCAAAAGGGACTCGTTATCAAGTGTCTGAAGTTGTATCAAGTACTGGATTTCATTTTGATATTCTGATACCAGATTTGGGCTCTAGTGTTCTCTCACAATCGGCACTAATGAAATTTCACGAAATGCAGAAGTTGACTTTTGGTTTTCACCAGTCAATACTGGAACTCAATTCCATATTAGCAAACCTAATTGAATTCTGGTTTTCCTCAAAATACCAAAAACACTACTTCAAAGAGAATTGGGAATATCCGCCTTGGATTAACATTGTCTCAGAAGAGTAATTAAAATTGTAATTCATGGGCTTATACTGGGAAAATCCCAAACTGAAAGATGCTCTGGGCAAGTACAGACCTTTGCACGGTTGTTCTTGTCAATCAATATATTAGCAGATTTGATATCTCTGTGGATGTAAACTGGTACAGTGTGCTCGTGAATGTACTCAAGGCATCTCGCTGAGTCAAGAGCTATCTGCACTCTGTTAGCCCATGAAAGAGGGGACCACCCTGCATTAGGTATCAATTAGCAATGATTTACACATGGTTTAATCAATTAAACATTTACCTATATACTCCCCAATAGCATTACAAATTAGCAACCAATAGTAGTTCAATTTCTATGGTGGCATCAATCAAAACCAACTTAAACCTTATTCTGAGCTTTTGTGCCAAGCTTATCAGGTGTTACTTATAAAGCTCATAAAATCTGACATGACCAAGGACGTACATTCCATCCAGAGTTCCAGACCTCATCCAACACCAATATGTTACCAGAAAAAAATTGATTTCAACAATTAACCTGCAACCTCAAACCCAAAGCCCACAGAGATAAACCTGAAAGGTCAAAAGCAACCCAAATTCTTGACCTACCTGGTTTGACATGAACCTTACCACCTCAAATCAACTTCGTCAAGATAATAACCAGAAGTTAGAAGAAACTAGAAATCAAAAACCCAAAATTCAAATACTTGAGCACGATGTGACCCAACCTCAAAAGCCCTATGAAGCTTAAATTCAAATACCTGAAAACTAATTGGATCTGGAATGAACCAGACTCGACTGCCAGTTTATTACCTCTAACAAATTGGTTGCTTAGGTAGATATGTCACCATATCTATTTTTTTACGAGATCACAGAAAAAATATAACTTTTTTCCAATTTGTTTATTTCTATTGTATTTGCCTAATTCTAGTACAAATCTTACTTCCTGAGCTGCATAAATGTTGACTCAAATCGCCGTTCTCAATGTACTCATAGACAAGGAAAAGCGCACCATCTATGCAATAACCTATCAATCGCACCTACCATGGAAAGGAATAATCATAAGTGTATTCTTACTCCAGATGTAATGACAGTATACTTCTAGGAAATGACAGAAACAAATTTTAACATAGTCCTAACAACAACGTGTTTCATATAGTTTCAAAGTAATTCACATTATTTTGTTTGAGGGTGTTTTATTTTATTTTTCTTTCATGCAGGGGAAAGGAGATGCTATTCAAACGCATGACCTTGTAAGTTCAATATTATGAAAGAGCTTCCAAATAAATAAATAAATTGAAGATGTTTATAAACCAAAAAGAAAAATATCCATGAAAACTCACCAGATTCAAGTGGTGAACATGAGTTAGAACTTTGAGTTCAGCCAGAAATGAGTTTCTTGCTTTAGAGTCCTGAGTTTCCATTTTCTTTATTGCAGCTTTCTGCATAAGAACCACGTAAAGTGCTATGTTTCAAACTGAAAAATGTAAAAAAGAAACGCAAGCCAACTGAGAGTAAACAGAAGAACTAGAAAATGGTGACTATATTTCGGGCTTTCGGCCCTTCATGCATTATTGTCATTTTGGGTATTTCTTTGTACCCAAAAATAAAAACTGTGCTGCAAGTCTGAGAATGTTAATAGATGAATCCACAACTGATTTGCATAACTGGAAACTTTTTATATAGTTATAGGAGAGTTGGAGGGTTGTTAGATCAGATAGGAGAGTATTGTGTACTCCTTGCAGCTTTATTTACTAAGTAGCTTAAATTCTATTAGCTAGATTGTATTGTAAATACTTTTCTCTTAATATATATCATTGCCGACAATTGTCAACAACTTTCCAAAAAAAAAGTCTCGAAATGTTATACTGGAAATTTTGCATAAGAAACTATGGGTTGCATCTAACCAAATATTCTATTGTATATACAACTAACAACGAAGGATCATGTATTCACAATAGTAAACAGCAAGTATCCAAAATAATATCCTGAGTCATATGGTTAAATAACAACCAAGAGCGAGAACCAAGGTTCAGCCATCCAGAAATTCACTATTTGCCCCAGACTCTCGAACTACTCGAAACCCAACATATAAAACCAATATGACTTCATTCAATTAAAAAATAATCCAACAAACCTCTCCTCGGAGCACTGCATAGTAAACAGACCCGAATCCGCCCTGACCAATCTTATTAGCCATGCTAAAATCATTAGTGGCTTTGGAGAGTTCTTCATAAGTGAACTCTACAGATTTGTCAATGATAAGTCCACCAACTGGAGAGGAAGCATTAGCCACCGATGTGTCTATGGACAGATCACCTATATAACCATAGAGACGACCAAAATTATTAGTAAAAGTAACAAGAACATAAAACACTAATGGAGGTATTGAATTAAGTCCTTATGAAGGCAAGGGTAATTTAGTAACATTTTGCTGGATATTAATTTAGCTCCATTTCTCACAAATTATACACCTATTTGTAAGCCAAGAATGTGTTCAAGGTTAGACATGGTGAGTTCAGAAGCAGGAATTGTCGACTGTCATTTGCATAAGATGAAGCGTAACATGCAAAAGATGTGTTAAAATAGTAAGAAGATATCAAACATGAGATCCATTTAAGGGAGCAGAACTAAATAATAAATCTATAAACTGATCAGATTGAGTCAGGTTGGCTGAGCTACAGGTTTCAATTTTTCAGTTATTACAGTTTTTGCATTGGTCATTTGTTGGGGGTTTTGCCTGATTGTTTTTAATCCACTGTTAACAATTTAGGAAATAACAATTCAAAACAAAAGCATAAGAAGCATAAATTTCAAACAGTACCAAGAGGAACTGAGCTCTCTCCAGACATAAGAGGAAACAGAGACGCCTTCTTAGCAGTCCTTCTCTTGTCCACCAAACAGTAGGAAACAAGACCTATTGACAGCAGAATAGCTATTGTGCCTATCACAATTCCTGCAATGGCTCCGCCTGATAAATTTCTGCCCAATTTAATTCAGTATTTCACATCAGCACCGACCAGGTTTCACCCAGTATATTATGTTTGTACCAATCATTCAACTCATATCAAAGAGATGGGCTACGGTGAATAGCTATTGTGACTATTTTACTTCACGCTCATATTTTGCGATTTTAAAGTTCAAAACGTCAATCCGAACCGTTCATCTTGTTCTCCATATTGAAATGTGCTTGGAGACCAAATTTTACATTTTTTCAAATTTGTTTACTATTTATTAAGCAATTTTGAAAGTCACTGATCTGATGGTCCAGAAAATTTTACTCTTTTTTACTGTTTACAGCAAAACAGCAATTTTCAAAAATGCTTAATAAATAGTAAAAAAATTCCAAAAAATATAAAATTTGGTCTCCAAGCACATTTCAATATGGATTAAACATCTAACGGTTCGGATCGGTCGTTTGGACTTTCAAAATAAAAATACGGCGTGAAGTAGAAACGCGTTTTACTTCGCAACTCACTGTAGCCCATCTCCATATCAAATACAATTAAGAGTTCTGCAAAATACTTTACTCTCTCAATTTCCTTTTTAATTTTACTATATATGCAACGACATTTTCACCAGTACCGTGATTCATTCTTATGTCTATTTCTCCATGTACTCAGCCTGATCAAGTGCCCGTACCAACAAAGAAAATTTGATTCTCAGATTGTACACAGGAATCAAAGATATTTACATTGACAAATTATACAATACAAGCAATGTTAATTCTTTATGATATTATTTCTTGAACTCAATGCTCAATAGACCTTACTGTTTTTTTCATATCAATATGTAAAAAACTAGTTTAAATAATTACCGCTTTGAACTATGAGCAGGCTCAGCAGGGAACTGAGGGAAGCTTCCATTAGTATCTGAAATAATACCAAACCAGAATTATATTAAGTTGCAAATTCCTGAATCAGAACAAAAGGAAAGGAAAAAAGATAAAACCATGCGCAAATTTAAGATCATAATAAAAAAATGTCTGATGTAGAATCTCACCGTGTACGGGAACATACAGAATCGTTCCCATGGAACTGAAACTTACACCGGGATTATACTTTTCAACTAGCTCCGCTGATATGTTATACGCGCTCGCAACAGAGTTCAGATTCTCACCAGACTGTAATGGATACGTCTCAAACAACCCGTACTGGTCTGAAACTGACTTGTTTCCGCATGAACAGTTCACAGTGACGTTCACAATAGCACCCCTTGGTACATTATTGGCTGGATATGAGTTGAACTTCTGAAGTGAATATGTATTGGTTAAGTTGGCGTAGTGTTCAGCGACCTTGTTGTATGTGTTGTTACTTTTCATGGTGTATTGGAAGGTGTGACCAAGAAACGAGTTGTCAATACAGTCACAAGAAAAATTTACATTCATGCGTGTCCCGGCCTAGATAAAAAATAGTAATATTTTAAAATCAGAAAATTGCACCTGTACTCCGTGCCTACTCTTGACATAACTCAACAAATTAATATCTTCCTTAAATAAACAATAGTAGGAAAAACAATTGCTAATGAAGTAAATATACCAATATGAGAAAGAGAAGAAATTTCTGGAGCTAGCAGTACTCAGTACTCACCAGGATTCGATCTTTATTAGTGATAGCTGGATTGTAAGGCAAAACCTGCTCGGGAGTCATTTGGAATAGAAAAGCTATCTTTGTCAAAGTCATGCCGGAATCTATATAGTATGAACCCAGTGCGAGATGGCATGTTTTGGGGCACTTCGATTCCAATCCACTCAAAAAACCGCTGGCTAAGATCGCTAAAACAAGTATGAATTTTGATTCAATCATGCTTACCCCCTTCTCTTTGATCCAATGAGAGAAGGTCGAGCACAGTCTCTTCTCAGCTTTACCTAATGAACTCTGTGGTACGTAGTACTTTTCACGAAGCACCCTTCATTGACTTCATTGACTCATTGACTCATTGACTCATTGACTCGTTTGTCTGTAGCCTGACAATTCCAGTAATTTGTGTACTGATCACTGATCAGCATCTTCGTCTTTTTTTATAAATGGGATAAGACAAAAGTACTCGAATTTTTTTTTTTTTTTAATGGTAAACCGTAGGATGTAAAAAAAAGTCAAAAAATTACAGCTGTCAACGGATACGGTAAGGATGGGATGGAAGTATTTTATACATGTACGCGTTACAGGTGTCAAGTTATGCATTTTTGGAAGTATTTTATACACCCAAAGCCGTAGCAGTTCTTTTCATTTCTCAATTCATTTAATATTTTTCATTTCCCAAAGTCGTAGTAGGTGGCACTCTAGCAGCGTATCACTCACGGTTATACGAATTCACATCCTCTCCAATATTGCACGATGGAATTTTTAACGATCAGTGGATCTGGATCATTCTTTTAATTAACTTGGCACGAATCTCAAAGTCCAATAATATTGTTCCCATACACTAGCCCAAAAACTAATAAATAATTTTTAAAACAACAAAAAAGAAGACTCCACTTTTTCAATCCTATAGAAAACACCACATTGGTTATGTGATTGTTTACGAATTTTCTAGAAGCATCTACATCGGAATTCTCGCTGGCACAATGAATGAAGTAATCCTATTCGCTTTCGTTATCGTTCCCTCAATTTCTTCTCTGACTGAACTCCCAATCAATGAAAGAAAGACAAAAAACAATTATTACCATTCCTCATTTCTTGTCGTCTTTTGTGTGACCTATACTTCCAACTAAATCTCTGTTATTCTAAGAAAAATAGTAGCACCCTGCTGTTCACTGTTCTCTCTATCTCTCTCTCTCTTCAAAAAAAAAAAAGGGAGAGAGATCTGTAGGATAACAGGGGATAGTAGTGGTTTTGAATAGCAGCGAATTTCATTCCGATTTGTAATCATAGTGATTTTCCTAAATTTTGAGTCTTTAGAGAGTTGTCGGAGAGAATAACAGTGACTCTATCATTCTCTTTCTTTTTCACAAGGGCTTCTTTCTTCTCTAGTCCCTAGCTCAAAGTGACATAAAAATGAGCTGACAACAGATTTATATGAGAGGTATGAATTTGGCTTACTTGAGATTAATTTATTTTGAATGAATTAATGTTATTTTTCACATTTTTCAATCTCTATTTTGAGAGAAAACAAAGTTGAGGGAAACGAAGGAAAGAGAGAAATGAGAAAAGAGACACTGAAATGTTCGTTAAAAAAAATTAATTTAATTTTACCGATATAGTATCTCTGAAATTAAAGTTGACTTAATCTTAATACAGTTGTAATGATTTCAAAACAACTCCAGTTAATTTTATTTTAATTTCATTGATGTAGATGTTCTACGAATCGCAAAACACCTCATCTGAAATCTAAGTTAATCCTTTGTAGTTCAGATATTTCAAAGTCTCATTTTAGTGTCTAGTCTATAAAATCTTAAATTATAATATGCATAAATAATTCAAATTTGATTTGTTCTGTGCCTAACAATATATCTAGACAAGATATTCAAAGATATATATCTCCATTCTATTATTAAGCACGTTGAGTGTCCGATCCGCCAACGGTCACGATTGAAAGATGAAATTTCAGATTTAATCTCTGTCCTCCAATCAAATAATTTGTCTTCTTTTGATTAAATACATATTTTTTTATGTGTAGAAGTCTAAATTTAGTTAAAAAATATACTCACCACACATATGACCACACAATATGTTACAATTAAAATTAAATACACTGTCTTTTCGTGACTTTTTATTAGTTTACATGTTTTCTTATTTCGCCTTCTTTGTATAGAATCAAACTTTTATTTGTTTCCATTATTATTTATCTTTATTTGTTTCTATACAGATCCCTACGGCATAATGGAAAAAATTAAGTCCTCCAAAAAGCGAATCAACTCTCTTTCCATATCTCTTGGTAAGCAAATTAAGTTATATTAAAGGGATCTTGATTTAAAATCTCGCAATGCAATAAAAATAATATGAAGAAAATGATAGAATTTACTATAGTTTCACTCATCTTATTTTGACAACAATTTATGTTCATCTTTATTAAGTTAGTTTTAATAACCAATACTTATTTGATATAAATAAATAAGAATATGTTTTTCACCATCAGTGTTGAATGAAGAAATAAAACAATTATTTGTTCCTTCTTCGAATTTAGTATACATGGATTATTTGTGTTGCAAATAATCCTGAAAAAAAATTTGTGTATGTTACCTTCTACTGCTATTTATTATTTATCTATATGTTCAATCTTAAAGTTCAATCTTATAATATAACTCTGTTGCAACGCACGGGTACTATACTAGTATAAAGATATGCAGATAGGGGTGTTCATTGGGTCCGGTTTATTCGGTTTTGAACCGAACCGAATTGGATCAAACGGTTTGGTTTTTTCGGTTTAATGGTTCACTTCGGTTTTCTTTTTAAAAATGAATTGTAACTTCGGTTCAGTTTGGTTTGGAAATATTCAAAACCGAAATAACCAAACTGACCGAACTTTTATATATTATGAATTTGGTGCGGACCATCCCGGTTTATATCTTAATCAATTGTTTTAATACTTTGGTTTATTTCTTAATACCAGGTTTATTCTTAATATACTTCGGTTTATTGTAAATCAAATGTTTTAAATAAAAAATTAATATATTTCGGTTTGAACCGAACAAACCGAATAAACCGAAATAAAACTTTGGTTCGGTTCGGTTCGGTTCAGTTGCAATGTTAAATCGATTCGGTTCTATTTTTGAAACCGAATTATAACTTTGGTTTGCCTAATTCGGTTCGGTTGAAACCAAACCAATGAACACCCCTATATGCAGAAATATGTACATTTAACTAAGATGTTGATAGTTTCTGATTTAAAGATTTTCTTTGTTATTTTTATTTTTAAGTTTATTTAGTAGATTTAAAATCATGTACTATAAAAACGGTGTACTTTGCTATATATGAAAATCGAATTCATCATTTTTATTTATTATTCTCTCTATTACTTTCTTCAATTATATATGCTACATGCACAACATGACAACTAATTGTAATGTGTTGTTTAAATCAAATTCGTCTGGTGCTTTCTCTGTTTATCAACAGTATTTTAGTGCGTAGTAGGATTTTGACCAAAACTAAAATAACTACTAGCTGCAATCATAATGTAGTGCACTCATATAATATAATGGCATCCAAGATTTATGCAAATATATTACAAAAATTGACCGATTACAAGGCCGATGATTAAAAAAGTACAGAACAATAACCCTAGTGCGATCCACCAGATCTTTGAAGACTCATGATTGGTCATCATCGATGACTGTTGAGACCCATCCCCCTTTGGCATAGACCTGTTGTAACAAGGTGGCAATGGTAAACCGCATAGACCTGAATTATTCTCAAATGCATAATCTGGAAATGTAATTAAAGAACCCTGTTCTGGTATGTGCCCGCTTAACTGGTTGTTAGACAAATCCAACCATGACAAGGACGAGGCCGAAAAGGAAGAGGGTATGTTGCCTTCCAACATATTATGCGACAAATCGAGTTTTAGTAAGCTAGCCATGCCTCCCAATTCTTGTGGCAACGGTCCTGTTAGGTTATTATGCTCGAGGTATAAGGTGGTCAAAGATTGCATTGCAGAAATCTCAGTTGGAATGTGACCATCGAGTTGATTGTATGACAAATCAAGAAAGGTCAATGAGAATGCATTTATTAAACCATGGCTAGTTATGCCAATAAGATCCACATAACCTTGCATTGAGTTACAATAACTTACACTCGGCACGCGCATCAGGTCATTATATCGGATTCCATCATACTCTAGAAAGATATTCATACGGTAGCATAACCTATTGCCATTAATTCTCCTGCTAAAATATAGCAAACCATCCACAATAAGGCCCGTCACAATTTTACCAGACTGTTTTGCCAAAGCTGGCGGAATGGACCCATTGAGTTGGTTGATACTCAAATCTAAATATTGCAGGCCCTTACAGTCACCAAGCCCAAGAGGTATCGACCCAGTGAAGGAATTATTTGCAAGAATTAAAATCACAAGTTTTTCTAGCTTCCCAAACCAAATGGGTATCGACCCAGTAAACTGGTTGCTTGCAAGAGAAATCCAGTTGAGGCTGGTACAATTCACTAACTTGTCTGGTATTGTACCAGTTAGGATGTTGTAGTCCAAGACTATGTTTCTAAGTGACTTAAGGGATGAGAGCTCGACGGGTATCTCACCATTCAAGTTATTTTGCCACATTATAAGATTCTTCAAGTTGATGAGGGACCCTAGAGAACTGGGTATGGACCCAGAAAGCAAATTCAAGCTCAGATCAAGTGAGATCAAGTTAGTACAGTTGCTTAGGGATTGAGGTATCGGCCCAGTAAAATAGTTATCTTGTAAGTGTAACACTTTTAATCTAGAGATACTACTGGTGCACAAAGGTCGTGGTATCAAGCCCGAGAACTTGTTCGCATTAAGATCCAATAACTCAAGACTTGTAAGCTTTGAAATAGATTTGGATAAATTACCATTGAAGTTATTAAATGCCAACTCTAGAAACTGGAGTTTGGATATGGAAACTAGAGACCACATGGGGAATTCACCAGAAAAATTATTCTTAGAGAGGCTCAGAGTGACGAGATTCGTGCATGCCTCTATGTCTGGCGGGGCCATACCAGTAAAATGGTTAGATGAGAGGTTTAGATAAGTTAAATTTAGACAACCTGATAGTGTATTAGTCGGTATGGTACCAGTGAGTTGATTGGAAGATAGGTCCAGATATTGCAAAGAGGTGCAATTGGTAATTTGTGGTATAGTGCCTTCAATGGTGTTATTCGATAGGTCTAGATATTCGAGTAACCTGAGTTTAGAGAATAACCACTGGATATCTTCGTTGGCTGTTATCTTGTTGTTGGAGAGATCAATCATCTTCAGGCGGGCGAGAACTGGAGAGGAACGATTGAAGGCCTGGCCAATGTAGTTATTGGAGAGGTTGAGCGACTGAAGAGAATGACAGGAGGCCATCAGAGAAGCAGTATCATAGACAGACCCTCGAAGGTTGTTACTGGATAGGTCCAGTTCTTTGAGTTGCTTTGTGCAATTTGCAAGGTATGAGATGGATCCAGTGAGATCGGTAGAATGAAGAGAGAGCCCTTCTAGGTTTTCAAGAGAGAGGATGTGAGCTGAGACAGAATTGAAGTTTGCTTCGAGTGGTAGCCCTCGAATGGTCAGGGAGGACACATGGCTTCCTTTACATGTTACACCATGAAATTCGCACACTCCATGCTTCCAGTTCCAATTGGGTAACAAATTAGGATTTGGGAGAGAATTCTTGAAGGAAATTAGAAGATCAACATCTCCAGCCATTGCTGATTTTACAAAGAAGAATAGAAGATGTGAAAGAAAGCACAGTGTAAGTGTAACCATTGTATGTTGCACTCCTTTTGACATCTCTTCTATGCTCGTTGTGTTTTTCTGTTCCGATTCATATCTGCTGCAACTTGCAAAGCTTCAATTTAAATTGATAGAGAGGAGAGAGAGTGATGTATTCTTACTTCGGTCTTCTTCAGTGGCCTGTTACCGACTTCCATTAACTTTCTATTTCTACGTAGACTATATGTAGACAGTAGTATTTTGGCTAAACACCCTTAATTTTGACAGGTACTTTGGACAGAGAAAAAAGGTCGAGCACAGTCTTTCTCAGCTTTTACTAGTATACTATATGTAGACAGTAGTATTTTGACTAAACACCCTTAATTTTGACTGGTAATTTGGACAGAGAGAAAAGGTCGAGCGCAGTTTTTCTCAGCTTTTACTAGTATACTATATGTAGACAGTAGTATTTTGACTAAACACCCTTAATTTTGACTTATAATTTGGACAGAGAGAAAAGGTCGCGCGCAGTCTTTCTCAGCTTTTACTAGTATACTATATGTAGACAGTAGTATTTTGACTAAACACCCTTAATTTTGACTGGTAATTTGGACAGAGAGAAAAGGTCGAGCGCAGTCTTTCTCAGCTTTTACTAGTATACTATATGTAGACAGTAGTATTTTGACTAAACACCCTTAATTTTGACTTATAATTTGGACAGAGAGAAAAGGTCGCGCGCAGTCTTTCTCAGCTTTTACTAGTATACTATATGTAGACAGTAGTATTTTGACTAAACACCCTTAATTTTGACTGGTAATTTGGACAGAGAGAAAAGGTCGAGCGCAATCTTTCTCAGCTTTTACTGGTATACTATATGTAGACAGTAGTATTTTGACTAAACACCCTTAGACGTGAGTTCAGAAGCAGGAATATTGCCAACTACATAGTAAGAAGATGTGTTAAAATAGTAAGAAGATATCAAGCATGAGATCCATTTAAGAGAGCAGTACTAAATAATAAATCTATAAACTGATCAGATTGAGTCAGGTTGGCTCAGCTACAGGTTTCAATTTTTCAGTTATTGCAGTTTTTGCATTGGTCATTTGTTGGGGGTTTTCCCTGATTGTTTTTAATCCATTGTTAACAATTTAGGAAATAACAATTCAAAACAAAAGCATGAGAAGCATAAATTTCAAACAGTACCAAGAGGAACTGAGCTCTCTCCAGACATAAGAGGAAACAGAGACGCCTTCTTAGCAGTCCTTCTCTTGTCCACCAAACAGTAGGAAACAAGACCTATTGACAGCAGAATAGCTATTGTGCCTATCACAATTCCTGCAATGGCTCCGCCTGATAAATTTCTGCCCAATTTAATTCAGAATTTCACATCAGCACCGACCAGGTTTCACCCAGTATATTATGTTTGTACCAATCATTCAACTCATATCAAATACAATTAAGAGTTCTGCAAAATACTGTACTCTCTCAATTTCCTTTTTAATTTTACTATATATGCAACGACATTTTCACCAGTACCGTGATTCATTCTTATGTCTATTTCTCCATGGACTCAGCCTGATCAAGTGCCCGTACCAACAAAGAAAATTTGATTCTCAGATTGTACACAGGAATCAAAGATATTTACATTGACAAATTATACAATACAAGCAATGTTAATTCTTTATGATATTATTTCTTGAACTCAATGCTCAATAGACCTTACTGTTTTTTTCATATCAATATGTAAAAAACTAGTTTAAATAATTACCGCTTTGAACTAAGAGCAGTCTCAGCAGGGAACTGAGGGAAGCTTCCATTGGTATCTGAAATAATACCAAACCAGAATTATATTAAGTTGCAAATTCCTGATTCAAAACAAAAGAAAAGGAAAAAAGATAAAACCATGCGCAAATTTAAGATCATAATAAAAAAATGTCTGATGTAGAATCTCACCGTGTACGGGAACATACAGAATCGTTCCCATGGAACTGAAACTTACACCGGGATTATACTTTTCAACTAGCTCCGCTGATATGTTATACGCGCTCGCAACAGAGTTCAGATTCTCACCAGACTGTAATGGATACGTCTCAAACAACCCGTACTGGTCTGAAACTGACTTGTTTCCGCATGAACAGTTCACAGTGACGTTCACAATAGCACCCCTTGGTACATTATTGGCTGGATATGAGTTGAACTTCTGAAGTGAATATGTATTGGTTAAGTTGGCGTAGTGTTCAGCGACCTTGTTGTATGTGTTGTTACTTTTCATGGTGTATTGGAAGGTGTGACCAAGAAACGAGTTGTCAATACAGTCACAAGAAAAATTTACATTCATGCGTGTCCCGGCCTAGATAAAAAATAGTAATATTTTAAAATCAGAAAATTGCACCTGTACTCCGTGCCTACTCTTGACATAACTCAACAAATTAATATCTTCCTTAAATAAACAATAGTAGGAAAAACAATTGCTAATGAAGTAAATATACCAATATGAGAAAGAGAAGAAATTTCTGGAGCTAGCAGTACTCAGTACTCACCAGGATTCGATCTTTATTAGTGATAGCTGGATTGTAAGGCAAAACCTGCTCGGGAGTCATTTGGAATAGAAAAGCTATCTTTGTCAAAGTCATGCCGGAATCTATATAGTATGAACCCAGTGCGAGATGGCATGTTTTGGGGCACTTCGATTCCAATCCACTCAAAAAACCGCTGGCTAAGATCGCTAAAACAAGTATGAATTTTGATTCAATCATGCTTACCCCCTTCTCTTTGATCCAATGAGAGAAGGTCGAGCACAGTCTCTTCTCAGCTTTACCTAATGAACTCTGTGGTACGTAGTACTTTTCACGAAGCACCCTTCATTGACTTCATTGACTCATTGACTCATTGACTCGTTTGTCTGTAGCCTGACAATTCCAGTAATTTGTGTACTGATCACTGATCAGCATCTTCTTCTTTTTTTATAAATGGGATAAGACAAAAGTACTCGAATTTTTTTTTTTTTTTTTAATGGTAAACCGTAGGATGTAAAAAAAAGTCAAAAAATTACAGGTGTCAACGGATACGGTAAGGATGGGATGGAAGTATTTTATACATGTACGCGTTACAGGTGTCAAGTTATGCATTTTTGGAAGTATTTTATACACCCAAAGCCGTAGCAGTTCTTTTCATTTCTCAATTCATTTAATATTTTTCATTTCCCAAAGGCGTAGCAGGTGGCACTCTAGCAGCGTATCACTCACGGTTATACGAATTCACATCCTCTCCAATATTGCACGATGGAATTTTTAACGATCAGTGGATCTGGATCATTCTTTTTAACTTGGCACGAATCTCAAAGCCCGATAATATTGTTCCCATACACTAGCCCAAATCCAAAAACAATGAGATTTAATCTCAAATAAAACCAATCCTCAATACTTACAGTATTAGAGAGGAGTTGAATCCCAATTATACGTTCTAGTCAAAAAAATTTACTTTTAGAAAAGTAATAAATAATTTTTAAAACAACAAAAAAAGAAGACTACACTTTTTCAATCCTATAGAAAACACCACATTGGTTATGTGATTGTTTACGAATTTTCTAGAAGCATCTACATCGGAATTCTGCCTGGCACAATGAATGAAGTACCTATTCGCTTTCGTTCTCGTTCCCTCAATTTCTTCTCTGACTGAACTCCCAATCAATGAAAGAAAGACAAAAAACAATTATTACCATTCCTCATTTCTTGTCGTCTTTTGTGTGACCTATACTTCCAACTAAATCTCTGTTATTCTAAGAAAAATAGTAGCACGTACTGTTGTTCACTTTTCTCTCTATCTCTCTCTTCAAAAAAGAGAAGGGAGAGAGATCGGTAGGATAACAGGGGATAGTAGTGGTTTTGAATAGCAGCGAATTTCATTCCAATTTGTAATCATAGTGGTTAATTTTTCTAAATTTTGAGTCTTCAGAGAGTTGTCGGAGAGAATAACAGTGACGCTATCATTCTCTTTCTTTTTTACAAGGGCTTCTTTGGTTTGCCAAGTTCGGTTCGATTTCAATCGAACCGAACCGATGAACACCCCTAATGAGAGGTATGAATTTGACAAGTGTTGTAAAATGCGGCCGCATGACCAGCATATGTTGCTGCATATGCTTATGCAGTGGTCTTCCGCATACAAAATCTCATGTTGTCAAGTTCATGCAGTTTTGAATATACATGTACATATATATACAGTCCATGCGGACTTGAAAAAAATCTAAAAATTATTTTGCGATGAAAGAGATTAGAATCTATAATCTTTATAATATGATAAAAGGCACAGAACTACTAGACTAAACAAGTCTTTAAATATAAATTAGTTTTATTTTATCAATATTTTTTTTAACAAATTAAGCATAGTAAAACTGTATATATATGTACTTTCGCATACAAATCCGCATATATATGGGGCCGCATGCTGCGTATGCGGTATGCAGTGGCATTCCGCATCCATGAACAAAACCGCATTTTACAAGAATTTGACTTATGTGATGATTAATTTATTTTGAATGAATTAATGTTTTTTTCACACTTTCAATCTCTATTTTGAGATAAAACAAAGTTGAGGGGAACGAAGGAAAGAGAGAAATTAGAAAAGAGACACTGAAATGTTCGTTAAAAAAATTTAATTTAATTTTACCGATATAGTATCTCTGAAATTAAAGTTGACTTAATCTTAATACAGTTGTAATGATTTCAAAACAACTCCAGTTAATTTTATTTTAATTTCATTGATGTAGATGTTCTAAGAATCGCAAAACACCTCATCTGAAATCTAACTTAATCCTCTGTGGTTCAGATATTTCAAAGTCTCATTTTAGTGTCTAGTCTATAAAATCTTAAATTATAATATGCATAAATAATTCAACACAATATATCTAGACAAGATATTCAAAGATATATAAAGATATGCAGATAGGTGATCATTGGGTCCGGTTTATTCGGTTTTGAACGGAACCAAATTAGTTTGGATCAAACGATTCGGTTTTTTCGGTTTAATGGTTCAGTTCGGTTTTCTTTTTAAAAACGAATTGTAACTTCGGTTCAGTTTGGTTTGGAAATATTCAAAACCGAAATAACCAAACTGACTGAACTTTTATATATTATGAATTTGGTGCGGACCATCCCGGTTTATATCTTAATCAATTGTTTTAATACTTTGGTTTATTTCTTAATATCCTAGTTTATTTCTTAATACCAGGTTTATTTCTTAATATACTTTGGTTTATTGTAAATCAAATGTTTTAAATAAAAAATTAATATATTTCGGTTTGAACCGAACAAACCCAATAAACCGAAATAAAACTTTGGTTCGGTTCGGTTCGGTTCAGTTGCAATGTTAAATCGATTCGGTTCTATTTTTGAAACCGAATTATAACTTTGGTTTGCCTAATTCGGTTCGGTTGAAACCAAACCGATGAACACCCCTATATGCAGAGATATGTACATTTAACTAAGATGTTGATAGTTTCTGATTTAAAGATTTTCTTTGTTATTTTTATTTTTAAGTTTATTTAGTAGATTTAAAATCATGTACTATAAAAACGGTGTACTTTGCTATATATGAAAATCGAATTCATCATTTTTATTTATTATTCTCTCTATTACTTTCTTCAATTATATATGCTACATGCACAACATGACAACTAATTGTAATATGTGTTGTTTAAATCAAATTCGTCTGGTGCGCTTTCTCTGTTTATCAACAGTATTTTAGTGCGTAGTAGGATTTTGACCAAAACTAAAATAACTACTAGCTGCGATCATAATGTAGTGCACTCATATAATATAATGGCATCCAAGATTTATGCAAATATATTACAAAAATTGACCGATTACAAGGCCGATGATTAAAAAAGTACAGAACAATAACCCTAGTGCGATCCACCAGATCTTTGAAGACTCATGATTGGTCATCATCGATGACTGTTGAGACCCATCCCCCTTTGGCATAGACCTGTTGTAACAAGGTGGCAATGGTAAACCGCATAGACCTGAATTATTCTCAAATGCATAATCTGGAAATGTAATTAAAGAACCCTGTTCTGGTATGTGCCCGCTTAACTGGTTGTTAGACAAATCCAACCATGACAAGGACGAGGCCAAAAAGGAAGAGGGTATGTTGCCTTCCAACATATTATGCGACAAATCGAGTTTTAGTAAGCTAGCCATGCCTCCCAATTCTTGTGGCAACGGTCCTGTTAGGTTATTATGCTCGAGGTATAAGGTGGTCAAAGATTGCATTGCAGAAATCTCAGTTGGAATGTGACCATCGAGTTGATTGTATGACAAATCAAGAAAGGTCAATGAGAATGCATTTATTAAACCATGGCTAGTTATGCCAATAAGATCCACATAACCTTGCATTGAGTTACAATAACTTACACTCGGCACGCGCATCAGGTCATTATATCGGATTCCATCATACTCTAGAAAGATATTCATACGGTAGCATAACCTATTGCCATTAATTCTCCTGCTAAAATATAGCAAACCATCCACAATAAGGCCCGTCACAATTTTACCAGACTGTTTTGCCAAAGCTGGCGGAATGGACCCATTGAGTTGGTTGATACTCAAATCTAAATATTGCAGGCCCTTACAGTCACCAAGCCCAAGAGGTATCGACCCAGTGAAGGAATTATTTGCAAGAATTAAAATCACAAGTTTTTCTAGCTTCCCAAACCAAATGGGTATCGACCCAGTAAACTGGTTGCTTGCAAGAGAAATCCAGTTGAGGCTGGTACAATTCACTAACTTGTCTGGTATTGTACCAGTTAGGATGTTGTAGTCCAAGACTATGTTTCTAAGTGACTTAAGGGATGAGAGCTCGACGGGTATCTCACCATTCAAGTTATTTTGCCACATTATAAGATTCTTCAAGTTGATGAGGGACCCTAGAGAACTGGGTATGGACCCAGAAAGCAAATTCAAGCTCAGATCAAGTGAGATCAAGTTAGTACAGTTGCTTAGGGATTGAGGTATCGGCCCAGTAAAATAGTTATCTTGTAAGTGTAACACTTTTAATCTAGAGATACTACTGGTGCACAAAGGTCGTGGTATCAAGCCCGAGAACTTGTTCGCATTAAGATCCAATAACTCAAGACTTGTAAGCTTTGAAATAGATTTGGATAAATTACCATTGAAGTTATTAAATGCCAACTCTAGAAACTGGAGTTTGGATATGGAAACTAGAGACCACATGGGGAATTCACCAGAAAAATTATTCTTAGAGAGGCTCAGAGTGACGAGATTCGTGCATGCCTCTATGTCTGGCGGGGCCATACCAGTAAAATGGTTAGATGAGAGGTTTAGATAAGTTAAATTTAGACAACCTGATAGTGTATTAGTCGGTATGGTACCAGTGAGTTGATTGGAAGATAGGTCCAGATATTGCAAAGAGGTGCAATTGGTAATTTGTGGTATAGTGCCTTCAATGGTGTTATTCGATAGGTCTAGATATTCGAGTAACCTGAGTTTAGAGAATAACCACTGGATATCTTCGTTGGCTGTTATCTTGTTGTTGGAGAGATCAATCATCTTCAGGCGGGCGAGAACTGGAGAGGAACGATTGAAGGCCTGGCCAATGTAGTTATTGGAGAGGTTGAGCGACTGAAGAGAATGACAGGAGGCCATCAGAGAAGCAGTATCATAGACAGACCCTCGAAGGTTGTTACTGGATAGGTCCAGTTCTTTGAGTTGCTTTGTGCAATTTGCAAGGTATGAGATGGATCCAGTGAGATCGGTAGAATGAAGAGAGAGCCCTTCTAGGTTTTCAAGAGAGAGGATGTGAGCTGAGACAGAATTGAAGTTTGCTTCGAGTGGTAGCCCTCGAATGGTCAGGGAGGACACATGGCTTCCTTTACATGTTACACCATGAAATTCGCACACTCCATGCTTCCAGTTCCAATTGGGTAACAAATTAGGATTTGGGAGAGAATTCTTGAAGGAAATTAGAAGATCAACATCTCCAGCCATTGCTGATTTTACAAAGAAGAATAGAAGATGTGAAAGAAAGCACAGTGTAAGTGTAACCATTGTATGTTGCACTCCTTTTGACATCTCTTCTATGCTCGTTGTGTTTTTCTGTTCCGATTCATATCTGCTGCAACTTGCAAAGCTTCAATTTAAATTGATAGAGAGGAGAGAGAGTGATGTATTCTTACTTCGGTCTTCTTCAGTGGCCTGTTACCGACTTCCATTAACTTTCTATTTCTACGTAGACTATATGTAGACAGTAGTATTTTGGCTAAACACCCTTAATTTTGACAGGTACTTTGGACAGAGAAAAAAGGTCGAGCACAGTCTTTCTCAGCTTTTACTAGTATACTATATGTAGACAGTAGTATTTTGACTAAACACCCTTAATTTTGACTGGTAATTTGGACAGAGAGAAAAGGTCGAGCGCAGTTTTTCTCAGCTTTTACTAGTATACTATATGTAGACAGTAGTATTTTGACTAAACACCCTTAATTTTGACTTATAATTTGGACAGAGAGAAAAGGTCGCGCGCAGTCTTTCTCAGCTTTTACTAGTATACTATATGTAGACAGTAGTATTTTGACTAAACACCCTTAATTTTGACTGGTAATTTGGACAGAGAGAAAAGGTCGAGCGCAGTCTTTCTCAGCTTTTACTAGTATACTATATGTAGACAGTAGTATTTTGACTAAACACCCTTAATTTTGACTTATAATTTGGACAGAGAGAAAAGGTCGCGCGCAGTCTTTCTCAGCTTTTACTAGTATACTATATGTAGACAGTAGTATTTTGACTAAACACCCTTAATTTTGACTGGTAATTTGGACAGAGAGAAAAGGTCGAGCGCAGTCTTTCTCAGCTTTTACTAGTATACTATATGTAGACAGTAGTATTTTGACTAAACACCCTTAATTTTGACTTATAATTTGGACAGAGAGAAAAGGTCGCGCGCAGTCTTTCTCAGCTTTTACTAGTATACTATATGTAGACAGTAGTATTTTGACTAAACACCCTTAATTTTGACTGGTAATTTGGACAGAGAGAAAAGGTCGAGCGCAATCTTTCTCAGCTTTTACTGGTATACTATATGTAGACAGTAGTATTTTGACTAAACACCCTTAGACGTGAGTTCAGAAGCAGGAATATTGCCAACTACATAGTAAGAAGATGTGTTAAAATAGTAAGAAGATATCAAGCATGAGATCCATTTAAGAGAGCAGTACTAAATAATAAATCTATAAACTGATCAGATTGAGTCAGGTTGGCTCAGCTACAGGTTTCAATTTTTCAGTTATTGCAGTTTTTGCATTGGTCATTTGTTGGGGGTTTTCCCTGATTGTTTTTAATCCATTGTTAACAATTTAGGATATAACAATTCAAAACAAAAGCATAGAAGCATAAATTTCAAACAGTACCAAGAGGAACTGAGCTCTCTCCAGACATAAGAGGAAACATAGACGCCTTCTTAGCATTCCTTCTCTTGTCCACCAAACAGTAGGAAACAAGACCTATTGATAGCAGAATAGCTATTGTGCCTATTACAATTCCTGCAAAGGCTCCACCCAATAATTTTCTGCCGAATCTAATTCAGTATTTCAAAACATCAGCATCGACCAGGTTTCACCCAGTATATTCTGTTTGTACCAATCATTCAACTCATATCAAATACAATTAAGAGTTCTGCAAAATACTGTACTCTCTCAATTTCCTTTTTAATTTTACTATATATGCAACGACATTTTCACCAGTACCGTGATTCATTCTTATGTCTATTTCTCCATGTACTCAGCCTGATCAAGTGCCCGTACCAACAAAGAAAATTTGATTCTCAGATTGTACACAGGAATCAAAGATATTTACATTGACAAATTATACAATACAAGCAATGTTAATTCTTTATGATATTATTTCTTGAACTCAATGCTCAATAGACCTTACTGTTTTTTTCATATCAATATGTAAAAAACTATTTTTCCATGATGTAATCAGTGGCCCAATTCAACTGTTACCAACTTCCATTAACTTTCTATGTGATTCCTCAAAAAAAAAAATCTCTATGTGGAAAAAGTGAGTTTTGACGAGTTGTTTATTTTGTGCACAATTGACAGGTCAACTAGCTAGGTATTTTGTAAGGAAGACGAGAGTTCTATATAGGTAGACGAATTTGGTGGATTTATATATATTAATTCCAAGTATATATGACATGTCTACAATGAAAGTGCCATGGGAGCTTTTTCTTCCAATTGAGGAATTCAAAGATAATTAAGCACCGGCCTTCGTTTTTGTTTAACAGATTTTCGTTGGGTTCGCCGAAAAATTATTGGCTGTTTTATTTTGCGGACATGGGAATTAATTTCCTCGTCAACCCAGCGAACCAATTATTAATTGGCTGTTTTATATACCAACAGTCTAGCTAAAACTTGCGTTATCAACAAATAAATATATATTAGGTTTAGGATCTACGTCAGTGATGTCTCAGCTATATATATTATATAGTTAATGATAGATCGATATATATTATATATCTTACCTAGCTAGCTACTGAATCTATAGGGTAAAAAGTAAAAACGGAGCGAACTGTTTTTATATTTCTTTTAGAAAATATATATGGATATGAATTGGATATTAAACGGATACAGATACAGATACGGATACAGATATGAATATAGATATGGATTGGATCAAATCGGATTAGATATTTATTAAAAAACTACTAAAGTTCATAATATTTATCTAGTTATAATGGTGAATAAAATAATATTTTTACAATGTATATTAAACTATATAATATATCTCTACTGTTCGGATATAGATAATTGAAACGTAAAACAATATCAGTATCTATGTCCGTGTGGATATTCAGATCTTGAATATCCACATCTAATGTTTTAAACGCATATCAAATACGGATCTGATTTTATCTATACCGTTTTCACCCCTATAATCTATGCATATTCCGAGATATTTTTGTTAATGTTTTGTTTAGTAATACAAGGTATATAAATATTTTTATCATTAAGTATAAACAGTTTCGATAAACATAACAACACATATGAGATGCAAGAAATCAGCTCATTTTTATTTATATTAAACAAATTGTGTCTTCAATGACATGATAGATAATTAACAGATAATTAACACTAAATGGACAGATCGATGAAAGTAAAATATGGTGACATACAATCATCTGTAGGTTAACAAGTAATCATTTGTATCAATTAACGAGCATAATATATATTAATTAAGTCGATTTCTGTCTAAAATAAACCACACAGATCGAGTTTTCAACTCTGCAACACATACACATGGAGACAGTTTGTAACAGAGTTGATGTAGTACTGGTAAAGAGAGATAAGAGGAATTGTTAATTCCATTCCTGATTTTACAATCTTTACAGCTCCTTACATAATTAAGGATGTTTTACAAGCAGCAGTTTAGCTCTAACCAACTCTAACTATGTTTGTTACAAGAGTAATTAATGTCCAACTAACTCTAAGAAGTTGTTACGTACATCAAAAAATTAGTTACAACTGCTAATAGTTTGTCCGGTCACAAACATATTTAAATCATTCGGAACATTTTGTATTTATATCTCCGTCTATCTATGTGAATGAATATAACGGGTCAGATGTCATTTTTGACCTGAACTCAGAAAAGGACAGCAGTTAATTTTGTATGTAATTTGGATGGGATCAGAAGATACATTTTTGGCCGCTTTTTTTTCTAGTTTTTATCAAAGTTCTGAATCTTTTGGGGATTATTCATTGCAGGACGGATCTAGAATTTCTATCAGGGTAGGGCCGGTACTAATCGGATTTAAACCCGTTAACAAACCGGGTACTAGATAAAATACAATCAATATGATAAACACAACAAATAATTTTTATGAGTTTAAATAAAATTTGAAATTAATAAAAAATTAATCACGTAATAATTTATGTGGAATATATTTTTTTTGTTGGGAGTTAATTTGTTCGTCCTGACAACAACATTGTGTGTACTTAATTTGTTCAAAAAATATATTTAAATAGAGTACTATATCCAATCATCATTTGGACAAATAGAAACTTGAAGTCACTATTGAAGAAACTTAGTTATTGTAATTTTTGCTTGGTAAACTCAAAATAAGGTACGAATCAATCAAATAAGCCTCTCAAAGAAAGAATGCATAATTAATGTTTGAAGAAACTTAGTTTTTGATTTCAAATGAAATCGGTGATAAACACCACTATTTTTCAAAAAAAAAAAAATGTTTGAAGAAACTTAGTTATTACTGGTCCTGGGAGCGGCCCAAAAAGGGAGCCCAAGTAGTCCTCTAACATCAGCAGCATCCGGATGTTATATTACATGTAGCTTAATCCCACAACAAGAATATAAAGCGCTGAAACAAATGCAGATGCTATAAAACAGGCACAAGGTGCAGCTTGTAAAAACACTTACCCGTCTGGACCTGTGAACTATCAAGAAGGTTTATGGGCTGAATTAGGAGTAGCCACAAATATTAAATTGTATTAGGCCTCTTTAGATCTGCCCCTGATTCATTGACGACAACTCTAAACTGTAAAAAGCTGAAGTAACATGATACGAACAGTGTTAACTTGTTTGATGATGAAATACAAAGACCCTCTAATGAGTAAAGAAGACCCGTGTATAGAAGAAGAAGATACTATACTGACGCACGATGAGTATGTAGCGCAGGCGGGATCCGGGCACTTTAGAGTTTGTATCTCCTCAGTTACCGAACTGAGTACAATGCTCTCCGGATCAATAGTAGAGTTAGTATAGTGGTTTGTTTTGAAATTCGCGTCAGATGAAAACTGACGACTTAGGATTGCACTGGATTTGAATTTACGCTTTGGGCCAATATATAAACACGTGATTAGAGTGGAGTTAGTATCGCCTCAGTTTCTGCATTTGGTAAAACGAGCTCCCAGGTGAACGATTAGAATTCGAGCTCTAATTGCAGCAAAATGTAAACTTTATATAAAAAATCTAGACCACTCAAAAGTGGTGATTTCTATCTATCTAAAAGGATTGTAAAAAAATCTAAACAATATAAATTTTTATTTACTGATATATTTTTAATTATACAGAGATCATATTGAACTATATATTCTGATCGGCTATTTGAATTTTGAAAACAAATACAGCCTCCATCTAAACAGATAAACGTATCCAATATTCAAAGTACGTATGCAATCAAGAAAATGCACAAAAGATAAATCAAAGTAACGACATAATTTTTTCAACTAGTAAAGTTATTAAAATAGCAATATCAGATTATCAGATATTGAATTTACAAGACATAATTCTATGGGAATAAAATTAATCTATTATAGGTGTATAAAATACAAAGCAAATTCTTTCCTTCATTCTCTACTGCGAGTCTTCAAGTTGCAAATCTCACCTTAAACTTCTCCCTTTGATAAATTTGTTTCGTCCTTTTTGGGGGTTTAAATAACTTTTGGAGAGAGTTTTGAAATCGTGGGAAATCAGTCGAAGGAAAATTGGGGAAAAAAAAGTGGATAAACCGCTAAAACTGTTAATTAACGGATAGAACTTACAAATTACTCCGTTAATCTTCGTGCGGAAACGGATCTTGCAAGCGTAGCAGTATCACTGGTTCTGCAAGGAATCACAAGCCGAAGCCGGAAGCCCTGCGTTTTCCACGACCTAAGACCTTCACCTTAACAGAGTGCTTTTCTCTCTTTCTTGACAGTCTCTTATTTCGGATTTATTATCAGATTAGAGTCTGAGAGAAAATGATATGCATAGTTTATATAAAACCAATGCACATTTTCTTAATGGGTTGGCACCTATTCATAACGGGTCGGGTTTTTAGTTTCCCATAATGGGCGTACCCTTTATTAAATCCAACAAAAACATACAAGTTTATGCTAAAAATTGCCTTTTTTATGATTTATATTAGAGGTGGAACCTGGGAATCTGTATCCTCTGCAGTAACGGAATGTCCGTTAATATATCTAGACCGTCCGATTGAGATCCGCACTAATATTAAAGAGCTCCGTACATCATAGGTGTGAGTCAGATTGACTCCGATCCTGATCAAACGACCAAGATGCAGACTCGGCACCGGGTCGTTACGGGTGGCAACAGAACTAGGATTTTTTTTTCTTTTTGAGTCAGTGGTGCGGCCCGCATAATTTTGTTATACATGGGCTGCATTGGGTTCATTGTGCTTACAGCAAAGTTGATGTCTTCAGGACTGGACTGGGCCATTTTCTTCGCTCATTTGTCATTTTCGCAAAAGAGTTGCATTGTTATGGGCTACATTGGGTCCCTTCTGTGTTATGGCCCATATATAGTGGTTGTGGAGCGGCCCGCAAAAGAGTTGCATTGTTATGGGCTGCATTAGGTCTCTTACTCTGTTATGGCCCATATATAGGAAGCGTATCCTCTGCGGAGGTTTTACCTGCGGTGTTGTGCGGTGGTTTTGATCTGGTCTGTTCGTTTCGAATCGGACAGACTAGATCAGATCTTTCTCGAATTTTAAAAAAACTCAAAATTTGGTGAACCCTCAATCCAGCTCGTCCGATCCGAAACGAACGGACCAGATCAAAACCACCGCACAGATAGCGTTTCCCATATATAGCAGTTGAGGTGCGGCCCGCAATAGAGTTGCATTGTTTTGGGATGCATTAGGTCCTTTACTCTGTTATGGCCCATATAGCTGTTTTGGTGCGGCCCGCAAAAGAGTTGGCACTCTTATTTCTCACTTTTAATCTTCAATTCACTTAATTTTTTCGTTGTTTTCTGCACACAAGTTTCAAAATTTACATCAATAATCTAATTTTATAGCAAAATATAACTAAAGGCAAGGATGTTTATCCAAATTATGAGTAAAACCCTAGCCAAAATTCATATCAAATTTCATGTTTATCACTGTAGTGCGTAGGAAAAAGAAAATAAATAAATTATGTCACTCACCCTGACGAAATATCAAAATTTTCACCATAATTAAAAGGCTGTGCGGATTTAGTTGGAAATTTTGTCAATTTATCTTTCCAAAAGAGAACAACCCTCTGGGGAAAAAGAAAATTGAACTTTGTTATTTAATTGAGTTATATAAAGGAAAAGGCAATGTTGAATAATTCATCCAATGTATCTCCTCATTTTTCTGTGTTCACAATTGTTTTATGCAACAACCGAATTTTAGAGGGAATAAATTTTGACTGTTAAAAAAGGAGGGGTAAAGATTTTAACAGAGCAGTTTTGGCTTGATGCAGCGTAATAACAACAGAATTAAAACAGTACGGCAAATGGTTAATGCGCTGCATGAAGACAAAACTACTTGACGCTTTATTTCATTTTTGTATCCAGAATTTGAGATCCAAGCTATGCCCCCAAGTCCAATTGGAAAAATATTTTAAAAAATTGTAGCAGTCTCCTTGACGCTTTATTTCATTTTTGTATCCATTACAGACTGTAAAAATTACAGGCATGCATGTATAGTATAAGAATTGACATCTATATCTATATATATTTGTTCTCAACAGTCAACATACAACCATCTTATTACCAAATAAAAAAAGAGGTTCGTAATTATTAAATCGTAACAGCAAAAAACGAAGCAACGAAAGAACCCTCCCTACAAATAATCAAAACTATCATCATCACCTATGCTTGTAAAACATGTAAATAAATAACAAAATAAACAAACTAGCTAGCTATAATAGATCGATGTATTAATTATACGCAGAACTCGGAAATTTCTCCAGCAGTAATGCATCGAAACAGTATACCTACTCCTCGCCTTGAGGGTACTCAAGCAAACCAACCTCTTTCTGTCTCTTTAGCTGTTCATAAAACCTTTTTATGAACTCCTCTGCTTCAGAATCCACCCCTCCATTTCTGCTGCTCCCTTCGATCTGCATTGGTGAGAAATCAGCAAACCTGGCATCAAATGGCGATACGGCATCACTTGTCATGAGGCCACACAACTCCTGAGATGTGTACTCGAGCCGTAGTGGGGTCCTGATGTCAGCGTCTTGCTCTTCTGATCCCTCTACAACCGGTGTGTTTAGGCAAGGGAAGTAACCTCGCTTATTGTGGCCTTTCTTTGCATGGAAATAGAGAGGGTTTGGGCTGTTGTTACAAGAGAACTCGTACTCTTTTAACAAAGAAGGTTGCTTTATGCTGTGGTGTGAGTGATGGTGTTTGTGTGCAAGGAGGTTTGTAATGGATTTGCCTATGAATTTGCTTCTATTCATGAAGATGTTTACATCCATTATGAGCTTTCTCTTTGATATCACGCTTTTCACCTTTAGCATGAAGAGAACGGCTCTTACGTAGTCCCACATCTTCTTTGCTGCGGTTTGAGAGTGCAATTCCATGGCTAAACTAGCTAGGGTTTGCTCTGAAGGAAATAAGAGGAAGAAAGTTTTCTTGTTATGAAATGTAAAATAGAGCTTTGACAAGGAATGATGCTTAGATTAGATCTATTATGGGGTCACTGGGGTGGGGTTTATATATATATACTTGGTACAACGAAAAGGGAAAGGATGGAGACGGTGAGAAGCAAAGACAAATGTGCTTAAACTCCACTCCAGTTATCCAAGAAATGGAGATGTCCTTTCCTCGAAAAATTGAGTGAGAACTAACTACAATGATCATGTTAAAAACATGTTGAAATTTTTGGATAAATGGAGAGGAGGTCGGTTAGGTTAGAAAAAAGAGCAAAAGAAGAAAAAGGTATTGCTTAGTGGCTAAGAAGTGGGCGAGCGTGGTGCGCTCCCGACAGGTGGGCACTGCGCTATTTTGGGCTTTAATTTAGAACATTTTTGTTCTTTTCTAATGTTCTTTTTACTTTTTGTCAGAACAATGGGACGGCAAGGAACCAAAACCAGGAGCCAGGAGAAAGGCATCAAAGACCGTTTGAACTGGAAATCAGATTCTGTGAGCGTTAACAGATAGGCAACACTGTGTGGTAAGTCACTGACAGGTGGTGTTTCTTCTGATTAAAATGAAAAAATTGCAGAGTTTTCACGTTTGTTGCCAGTGAGCTCCAAACTATTAATGTGGATAAAATGTTCAAGGGGAGAAATTGAACATCTATTACCAGTAATGAATTAACAATTTAACATATAATTAAAAACAATAATCCATCAGATGATGTGCAGCACGGATGCCACACCGCACCTGATCTGAACATCTGATTTACTGATGTAGTGCTCCAAAATAAAAGAATATGCTCTGATCAGGATTTGGTCATGTGAACCTCAGGCCTCAGCGGCTCAACGCGGGTACTTACCAAAAAAGAGCACGAAGCTTCTTTTTACAAAATATAAATTTCTCCCCGATTGCAGAGCTTTCGAATTGTGTACAACTGCATTCTTAATTGAACAGCCATTTTTTTTTATTTCTAAAATGTCATCTTTATATGTCAAAATGCATTATTGCAATTACACAACCCTTTTTTCTCCAACTGCAGAGCTTATTTGGCAAATGAATTTCTTTTTTATAAATACATTTTTTTTTCTATTGTTTTATTTCATGATCCTCGTTCTTATTTTTTATGCGAGTGACCCAAATCTGATCCGTCCGTCCTTTTGCTTTGATCTCTTTCAATTTGACAACTAACGCCATTGCTGAATGTCATACTGACTCCAAAGCTTAAAATCCCAAATAATCAGATTTAAGAATTTAGTATGGACTATGGATCATTGTACTCATTGTGTTAGAAGTAATCTCATCAATCCTTCGGACTGAAGTTCATACCACAAAACTCTCACAAATTATAAAAATAAAAAATAAAAATAAATACTTGAGCCTGGACAGACTAGTCTATACAGACTAATGCCAAAAAAGGATAAGGCTAACATAACAACAAAATTGTAATATTTACATTCAGTAATCTACATCCAGAACTCACAAAAGCAATCAGGCAAGGCAGAGCCTCTTCCCGTGACAAAATCCTCTCTATGCACTTCCCACAAAACCCTAGCTAAATCCTCCCCTTCAAGCCCCTTTGTACTATAATTTGCAAAAGCTCTTCTATTCAAAAGAAGGGTTTTGTACAACCCCTTGGCTGCTCTCATGCCCCCTACCATCTTATCCATATTCCCAAAGTATGTTGCCACATAAGCATCACTATTTATTGAGACGTAGTAATCTAACGCAGCCTTGGTATTTCCGTGCATGGAATCAAAATCCACATGATTTAATAAAGATGATTTTGTATAGACATGTTTATAGATGGAGGTAAAACCTTCAATTTCCATTAATTCATCTCCAGCAGCTAAATATATAAAGGTGTTTGACGGTATGCCAAGTGACTGGAGAATAAAAGCAGTTTCTGTAGGAGTTAGGGGGCACTTGCCGCGGCTCCTCCACTGAAGTGCAGCTGGGCCTGTCAGAGGCTTTTTATTGGATATGATGAAATCCGAATTGCGTGCAATTTCAATGGATTTCAGAGACAAAGGGGAGAGAGAAGGGTATGTGCACCTGGAATATGCCACCATGTCAGGCTCAAAACGGAGGTGTAAGGAGAGAAAGGGTTTGGGTATTGCATCAAGAAGTTCCTGAGCCTTGGTTTCTAGGGTTTTGGTGAGGCGAAGCGCGTTGTAACAACCTTGGCACAAGGCCGCTTTAACATGTAAAGGGTACCTGATATAATGTCAACATGATTAGATTTCCCTTTTTCTTATTAATTTTGAAATTTGCTACGTTGGCATCCGTTATAGGCAGTGTCTATGTGATGACAGCAACAGAAAGAATATATGACTTTTTATCGTTGCCATAAAGAATCATCAAGAGATTTTCTATATACCTTTTTGTTTCCAATATGCAACTTGGAAATTGATATGCCTTTTTGACCATCACAACGCTTTTTTTTTTTTGCAATCATTATCAGAGCTGACTAATAAGGTTATAGCCTTATAGGTAATTTTGGTCACTGAGCTATTTGCGAAAGATCATTTGGTTCTAACTCCTGGACCAGCTAATTGTACTAACAACCAATAACAACGAAATTATATTATTTGAAATGTTAAACCATGATCACGGTAGAATATTAAGTAGTACCTATCTCTTCTCTGGCTCATAGCGGGTGTAAATGAGATGTACCGATGTTGCAAAAGAGATGGAAGCACTTCCTCTGCATAGTCAAATTGCCCCTTTCTCTTACTACAATCAACCTTAAACGGCTCTCCTAATTTTAAATCGTCAGGTAATTCCTTCACAACTCTTACATAGCCCTTTGTTCTCTCTATGAAATAGTCTACATCAAAAATATCTCCAAAATCACTGCCAAGTTGAGAACAGAAAGAAAAGTACCGTGAATTGAGTCTCAGTGAGAGACTAAACAGAAATTATAATTTAGTAAAAGTTTGTTGAAAACTAAATTAATATGACATCTAATCTTCCTATATAAATATTATCAAGTCTGCATACAAAGTCGCGTTAAATTTGAGCAATTCCAACCCCAAGTATGGTTCAACTATCCCATGAGTCATACATCTTTTGCGCAGTGACTCAAAGACTCAGTTGTTAAATTCAAAAGATATAATCAAATACATATTAGACCAGTCATCTCTTGGCCTCGAATTTCCAGTGTTTTGGTTAATTTAAATTTAGGAGGTATATATATTATGCAGTAAAAGTTTGTATTTTGTCTTTATGATTTGTTTCACTACATGAAAAGCCTTTGGGCAAATCCTCATCATTTTTTTACCTCTTAAGCTTAATCTCTTCTTTGCTACAATTTCCCGAGTAATGTCACTGATTTAACCTAAACTAAACTTAATTAGCCTATGCAGCTTGTCGCCAATTCAATTTGAGCTCCACAAGTCCCAAATACTCTCCATAACATCTCTTATTACTACTGTGACTACTATTGTTATAATTGTTAATATAACAATCATAATCGTCATTCTTTTTTTCTTTTTTGATAAAAGTGGGGTGAAAGAGCACACGTGTTTCAAAGAAACAATAGTTTTTACAATCATCATTCGTACAGATCCTTTTCCACAGTTATTACCTGGATTCATTCCAATAGGCAGCTACATCAAATTTGGGTAACACCATAGTTGCATTAAGAAGACGTGCTATCCCGATTCCATCACAAAGCTACAAATACAAGAGGAGGTACCAATTACAGTATCCGTTTAGGCATGTATAAGAACATAATACTTTTGATTGAAAGCTTGATGTCACATTAGTCATGCATGACAGTAATCAATTTCTGTACAGGTCATACGACATTAGCCACTATTGTAAGTTCGGTCTTTTTTATTATTTCAACTCCGCTGAAGCATAACCATCAATGGAACCCTTGAAGGTTAAAGGGCCAAAGATCATTTTGGATAGGGTTTGAGCATTTGAAGATATGGACGTGTGAAAAGTGCTATTTTAAGAGAGTAAATATGCAAAGTCAGGCAAACAAAATATGCAAAGAAGTAGGTACCAAAAGATTCAAGTTCTTAACATAATCTTTCTAATTTTACCATACATCACGTCTCATCTGATTGAGCCCACCATAGCAGTCAATCCTTATATAGCCATTGTTTTTTGCTGGCAAAGCTGCACATTTCAACACAAAAACAATAACAATTTAGAAAAGCAAAGGAGAAGGAAAAGATGGAAGACATGCACAGTCAACTTTGACCAACTATGACTTTATCAGGTAAAGTGAACATTGGTAAATGAAGACTGATACTCAGAAATGACTACGAAGACTGTTTATTGTTTGATTTCATTTGTTATGAAAGAACTCCTCCATCTCTGGCCTTTACTATATCAAAATGGAAAATCAAACCCATAACAATTGCGGGTATCTTTCAGGGCCCTGCCTATGGTGTTAGAGATAAAATGAAAGAGAAGGGAAGGTTACAAAAAAAGTTAGCCATTTGACCCTCCATTTACTCTTTCTCAATGGAGTGGCTTGGTTTGTGGTAGTGGAGGGTGGGAGAATGGATGATTTCAACCCCTTTCTTCATTTCACAAGAAATCTAAGTGCGATTACCAAGTGCTTTTGAACCAACAATCTAAATTTCAGACCATAGGAAAAAGTTTCAGCAACCACCCAGTAATATGTGCTGAAACGATACTGCTTTGGGGTTTTATTTTCTTCTTTTGGAAACCTATTAGGCCATATATACTTAGCAAGCACTCAGTAGGTTCTCGAGGGAAGTAAATGACAAACAATAAAACAGTAATGAAAAGAAAATAAATATTATATGTGCTAGTTGAATAAAGCTAACAAATTCCATCTCCAAAATCCAGAAAAAGACCGACTGAGATATAATTACTTTGGAAAGATTAGCCCATTCCAAATAACCAATTCCAATCAAAATTTAACTATGTATTATTTATTTTTTTCTCTTTTGAAATACTCAGTACATACAGCAAAGCCTGGTAACAATATAAATCCATCCTAATTATACAACACTGGAACCAGAATTGCAATCCTTGGTAAAGAGATTGAAAAAGTTATAGACTCGGGCTGTAACTTTTATATTGCACCGACACTAGAATATTTTCTACACTAGATGGAAAGACCAATATGTGTATTGTACACTTCAAATAAGGCCCTCAATTATTCTGCAACTAGGACATTTGTTTAACAGCCCTCTCTAAAATTGCTCCTTGACTGACAAGGAAATTCTCAGGAAAACAATTTACTGTCTGTTGATTGCTCATATATACAAATTCCAGATATTGCCTAAGACAAAGTAAACTCCTGTTATCATATTGAACTGTCATGTTCATCCTTACTAGTGAGTTTTTGTGAAACATGGAATCCGGCCGTAATGCCAAACTTAAATATAAGGCCATATATTAGGAATTATAGAAAGCTAAGGCAGTAGCTGATAATAAAAACCAAATGGAGTCAAGCTTGTATATTTCAGGGACTAATGCACAGTACAACATTTGATGATTTTGCAATATATGTGTCAAGTGTTTCACTTAATTGTAAAATCGAGGGCTGAAACTAAACCTTCTAAAGTTCCCTCGTTATCCCTCCACCATCCGCAAGGCCTCCATTCCGAAACCCTAGGTGCTTCCCAGATTATGGATCTCACTTTATAACTCGATCTGTTAACAGAATACAAAAGAAAGAGGTTACATGGAATTATGTACTTGAGATTCGAGAGCGGAGATAGAGATAGAGTACCTGAACAAAGAAAACGGGAAGAAGATAATGATAACAGAGAAGAGAAGAAGAGATAGAAAGAGGGGTATAGGTCGGATGTGTTGGTGCATTGAAAAAAGTTGAGATGGAAATGGTGAAGGGAAGGTTTTGAGAAGCTCGCACACTTATTAAGGAGAGGGATAATGGTCGGAAGGTGGAGGTCCAGACACAGATTGTTAGATTTCTCTCAAGTTTAAGAGCGGATCGGGGGAGAGGAAGTGAAGAAGTAAAGAGGAAGAGGGGAATCTGACTGTGGGGACCGCATGTCAGGAGTCAGAGGTTTGGGCTGAAATAGAGGCCTGTGGGCTGGAGCATTGTTAATTTTGATTCTAGGCCCAGTTTTGTGTTATGACAAATGTTATTTACTGGTTTCAATTTAATAAAAATTTGAAAAAAATAATATGACGTGTCACTATACTACATGTAATACAATGTAAATAAATTGTGGTTGTGTGTGATATCAAATTATCAAGGGAAATTTCAGCAGAACTTTTAGTTATATTTTGGAAAAAATGTACGAAAATATAACAAAAACAAGGCATTGGTTCAAATGAACATTTTCAAATGGCACTCATTTAGTGTTTTGACATTAAAATAGAAACTTCTATTTCAATTATCTTATCCGGGTTGAGATTTGTGAATAGTCCAATGTTGACAATTTTTTTTAAAAGCGTGGTAGAAGCTACCAGTCTAGAAAACAAGAAAATAAAATTACAAAAGCAACGTAGGTAACACACTATTCTCCTTGTAATCCATGTACGTAGTTTAGCAGCACCTATATATGAAAGTGTTATGGCATGCATATCCCCTGCTGTTTCTTCCTCTGTAAAACTTAATCCAAAGGTTTGATTCATCTTTAAATTCTGGTCAGCAGCTCTGCTAACATTCATCTTTAAATTTTCTCGTTGCGTTGTTTCCAAAGGAACCATATATGGTGCACAGCCACAGGAACCGTGTGGCCCATACTCTTTTTGCCTTGGCCATTAGATAGCTAATGCACCTGACCTGATGGGAGTTGTCCCATGCATATATATCTGTTCCATCGAATCTCCACTTCGTATATATCAATCTACAACCAAATAATGCACTCAAACTTGTCCAAATTAACTCTATGCGCATGCATAAAGACATATAAACAGGAGGTGTGCAGCCTCTTCCCTCCCACATATATATATCACATAAATGGCATCTCATGTCACATAAAATCCCTCTTTTAGCCATAATATCATGTGTTAGGATTCTCTCTCTAACCACTAACAAAGCAAAAACTTTAATTAACCTGCATAGCACTCCCAAATGACATATATATATATATATATATATATATATATTTTATCTCCACTTGACCTTGCCACCAGAAATCATCATTTTGTAAACCGAATTAGCAGAGTACAAACCAGTGGATAAATTCACGAGGCATATAGCCTTCTCAATATATCAGATAATAATTTTTAACACGTAACATGAAATGAAGTAATAAATTTTTTTTTTTTTACATGATACAATGTGACTTGATATGTCTAGGAAAAATAATACAAAGTCTACAACATACCACATGTAAAAACACTGATAATACTGTGACATGACAGTCACTTATTTTTTATTTGAATTCTAAAATATACATTTGAGAAAAAATTGAAAAGAAAAATTGGGGAAACTATTTTCTTTATGTTAAAAAAAGAGATATTTACATATTTTATTCGATTTTAAATACTGATTAATAAAACTTAAAAAAAATATTAAAATTGTGGTAAGACATGACATGACATATAAAAAAATATGTGATGTAACCTGATTACAGATGGGTCCCTCTGCTTACAGATAGGTCCAACACAAGGGAGGACTGTGAAATATAATAATTGGGTACAGCAATTTCATAATAGTTTAGGGGTAGTTTCTTTTAGTGATGTTTGCTTAATTGGATGGATGTTGTTTTTGTCTCTGTGCTTTTGATTATATGCTTTGTTACGCTGTAGATTGGTTAAACTAAGTAATATTGTAATTGCTTGTTCTAAGATAAGACTGGCACCATATTGGTACCAGATGTAAAATCGGTGGAGTAGTTCAAAAAAAAAGGTAAATACTGATCATAATAGTTAAATATTTATTTCGTTCACTACAAGAATATTTAGTTTCCTCAATTTGTTGTATTATATTTGTTAATAAAAAATTTGGCGTTAGGCCGTTAGCTCTTCCATGACGATTAGAAACGGAAACCGGACATGTGGGGCCCTATAAATCAGTCAGTAGACCAGGTCTACTTCTGTGGTCTCTCTCCTCTCCTTCCCCTTTCTTTCTCATTAGATCCTCTCATTTCCGTTTCCCTCACTTCTCAAAACCTCTCTCTCTAACTCACAAAGTCAAGCTGGCGAGAGAGACGGAGGAAGCAAGCGCTAGAAAGCGCAAGTCAATGGACGGTGCCTCCGCCTCCGCCTCCGCCTCCGCCTCCGCCGCTGCCGCCTCTTCTGGGTGTGATTACGACGAATCCCAACCCCAGAAAGAGATTCCGACGTTGGTCGACGCCTCTTCTGCTCCCTCCACCTCTAACACAAATCCTAGCCCCGAATCGTCCTTGGTGCCATCCTTAGAGGAGGAGTGCTACACCAGTGGCTTCAACGATGACTCCATGCAGGGAATCGAGAAACAATTGGCTCCCTTTGTTGGTAGCAAGGTGAGTTATTTCGATCTATAGTGAACTCTTGATCTTCTTTGCGCGTTCTTGAAATGATCCATGCGGCATTTTGCTACTTTCCATCGTCATGAGGGATTTGAATTGTACTAGACAGTAAAGATGGAATCTTTAGATTGATTTCTGAGCAAGAGATTAGATATCTTAGTGTAGTTCTTCAGTCACGCTATCCTGTGTGTCTTTTGGTGTGATTGTTGCACTCATTTCAATTAGGTTAATCTATCGAGATTAAATGTTAGTGACGATGATGAATCCGAACAACCCCTGTACGATATCCCAGTGGTCGCATCAGGATGGGACGATGTACACATAGACAAACCCCCCCTGTACGATATCCCGGTGGTCGCATCAGAATGGGCCTCATCATCCGAACCCCCCCTGTACGCTATCCCGGGGGTCGCACCAGAATGGGCCGACGTATACGAACACAAACCCCCCCAGGTCAAGAGTCCGACGATGGTCGCATCTGAATATGACAACTATTCTCTCACCTCCAACTCTGGAAATGCTAGCCTTGATATGAACGCTGTAGATGATGACTGCGGCCCCAGTGGGTATAATGATGACTGTGGCCCCAGTGGATATAATGATGACTACATGCAGGGAATTGAGAAACCAACGTCTCCCTTTATCAGTGAGAAGGTGAGTTCTTTCGATCTACAGTGAACCCTTGATCCCCTTTGCAAGGTTCTTATGGTGATCCATGCGGCATTCTGCCACTTTCCATTTGTCATGAGGATTTGAATTGCACTCAATAGTAAAGATGGAATCTTTAGATTGATTTATGAACAAGAGATTAGATACCTTAGCATTTTCTTCTGTCAACAATCCTGTGTGGATTTCGGTTTTTTTAGTTGCACTAATTTCAATTAGGTTCATGTGAGATCAAATTTTGGTATCTTTCGGTTTCTTCAGTCAACAACCCTGTGTGCTTTCTCTCTGGTACTTTAAGCAAGAGATCTTGACATAGATTGTTGTTCTTTCTTGTTTTATGCACAACTGTATTATGATAACTATCTGCAATAAGATATCTTACATTTGCAACCCACTCATGTTTCTTGGATTTTTTCAAATACCATCCTACATTTAAATTAGAGTGATTGAAATATTATATTTTTACCAAAAGTTAGAAGTTTGACCCTCCTAGTACTTGCCTCAGATTGAGATTTAATCGGAAACAAGACCACAAAAATAACATTTGATTTCAAATTGGTAATTGTTGGCAAGTGGCAACAAAGCAATGTTCTATTTTTAGAAGGCTATTGGAATAGCCTAGCAACTTTTTTAATGTTGTTTTTGTGGCCAATCTGAAAAAAAATGAGAAAATAAGGGGTATTGCATAATTATCAGTTTTTTCTCGAATGGTTGGTGTAACTTGCGATAGCTGACCAAATGCATAAACTGGAATGTAGATACTAAATGTCCAGTGTATTTTGCGAACATTGGTAAATGTTGGAAATGTTGGATATGATTTTTAATATAAACCTTTGATATTTATCTGGCTTTGAATTCCTTTCCCCAAGGCAACTATAATTTGCAATTGAGGATATTATTTGGACTACATGCTTGAAGCATCAATCCGGGTCCATTTATTCAATTAAGTTACAAATAAGAATACAATTCAAGTTTGATGATTTACGATTACTGTACTGGCTGGTTAATACTGAAATGTTGTATGGCTATGGTACCAGGTATGAAAATCCTTGCCAAAGTTTTATCCTAGAGCCTCTACAGAGGCTCATTTTAGACTCTTGTTTGGGTCATGGGAAATCCAGCTTGGTAATTCTGTCTATTTTACTGGTAACATGTGGTATGACTGGGTACTATGATCTTGATAATGAACCCCTTGAATCTTATTTGTTTTGTTATATGTAAATTTTTGTATAATTAAGAAACCAGTTAATTGCTTTATTTGATATTTCTTATTCTGTGTATTTGTCTTATTATATTTGGTTAAATGTACAGGAACCTCTCTCAGCTTTAGCTGCTGAATTTAAATCAGGCAGCCTGGTCATGCAAGAGAAAATCAAGGTCTCCGTCTCTCTCTCTCCACAAATCAAAATCAGAAAAAAAAAAAAAAAAAAAACTAAAAATCAAAATCCAAGTTGTGTGCAACACCAGTAAATTCAGGTGTTTGTTGGTACCAACTGCAATTTGGGTGCAAATTTTTACTTTATATTTTCTATTATTGCACACTTGAGAGAGAAAAAATGGAATGCAAACATATTTATTTCTTTATGAAGCTTAAACATCAAAATCTAGTTGGGGACAATACCAGTCAATTCAGGTGTTGATTTGTACCAACTGCCATTTGGTGCCATTTATTAGTTCCTATTTTGTTTTGTTGTACAGTTGCTTGGTGAGAAATATACAGCTCTAAGAAGAACAAGAGGCGATGGCAACTGTTTCTTTCGTAGCTTTATGTTTTCGTATCTGGTACTTCTAATTTTGGAAAAATTTCATTTATTTCTTCACAAAATAAGGAGTATTTTAGCACTGAAGCCTGCTTTATTTTCCAGAAAATGAATACTCTCATGTTTTACACTCTCTTTTGAAAACTTGGGATTTTATTATTGTACAATCTATTGAGAGATCTTTTGTCACTAGCATTTATTTTTTCGGGTGTAAAGGAATAACAGTCCTATTTGTTTTGGGTTTCTAGGAGCACATTTTGGTGACACAAGACAGACGCGAGATGGACCGGGTGATGTTTGAAATAGAGCGGTGCAGGCTAGACCTTGTTGATCTTGGTTATACCGAGTTTACCTATGAAGATTACTTTAGTGTAAGTTTTCTCTTGTATCTTTATTTTATTTATTGTTGTTATTACTTTTCTTCTGTTGTGCTAGTACTGAAAGCCCCTTATTTGTTTTGATGGCAAATTCATGGGCGCACAACATCAAACTAATATACCCCTGCAAAATGAGAAGTTATCACATACATCTCTTGATAAAGCTTGAAAATACAATATTTATCCCTCCGTTTCTCTTCACTGAGCTATCCCTTCTCTTCACTCCCTTCTTTCTGTTAATTGAAGCAATGAGGAAGAGTTTCATGTGATATTTGGAGGTTTCCAGGGGTAAACTCAAAGTTTTCCTTTTTATTTGATAATTATTAATAAGCTTAATTTCATCCCTTGGTTACTTTTCAGGTATTCACCGAACTTTTGGAGAATTGTGTTCCAGGCCACGAGGCTTCTTTGAGGTATGCATTTTATAGCTTGATTTGTTATTTTATTTTACTTCTTTTATCCTTTTTTTTCTTCTTTTTAATTGAATTTACAAATTCTGTGTTTAGCCTGACAGACCTCTTAGGAAAGGCCTGCGATCAGATGACTTCCGATTGTGGTATGAAGATAGAATAACAAATACATATTCATGTTTCTTTTACTTTTTCTTATTGTAGAAATTACTTCAGCACATTTTTTTTGGGCACATTTGGCTTAACCTAATATTCATAGCTGACTATGTTACTCGAGTCTTTAATAACAATCAGGGAGCTATTACTGACATGTATCGCCCCGCACAATCCAAAGTGAAAATCCTTAGTTATTGCATTTCATATGGTATAATTAATTTTAGTCTCGCGTTTTTCTTGCCCAGCGGTGATGTTTTTGAGATTCGCCACATCTGCTGCATTACAGAAGCGTGCTGAATTTTTTGAGCCTTTTGTTACTGGCCCATCTCGTAAATCTGTAGTTCAGGTCCGATTTTGTCTTTTTGGTCTGGGACAACTAGCAAGTGAAAGTTTATCATTGTTTTTATTGAACTTTTTATATTGATCGTTAAGGGAGGTTCTGTCCCCGCAAGGTTCTTGAGCCACAAGTTGTTACAACTCTATCACATTAATCAAAGTTGAAAAACCAGACCACAATTCTGATGCAATGGCCTCGTTCTCTTTCTTGAGCAATGTGTGTACATACAAAGCAAAGTTGAAGGGTTCAGGATTTGTGTTTTAATTATTTGACCTTTTGATCCATTGTTTACCCAATGCAATCAAGTGGGTGCTTTCATATCTTGCTTGGCCTTTTGATCTTGTACAACCCAGTTTTTTAAATTACAAAAATTGTATTTGCACACTTTGCTCAATGATGTAAAACAAGATCAACGGTTTGAATAATTTGTTTTACTTCTACCTTCTGAATTAATTACTTGGAAAAACTTATGACTATTTGTGGTACCAAAATATTGAAAGTATCTAATTCTCATTGTAAAGCTACTGTGAATGATTTATTATTTTGTTTTATCTGTATAACTACAGTTTTGTAGGTCATCCGTGGAACCAATGGGAGAAGAAAGTGAACATGTACACATAATAGCTCTCTGTGACGCGCTTGGTGTGCCCATTCGTGTGGTTTACCTCGATTCCGGCAGCTCTGGTGACCCTGTAAACCCTAATGCCCCCAACCATCATGACTTCTTCCCTTACGACCAAGAAAATGTTGAAAATAATGGGTCCACCTCTACTGATGCTGCCAATGTATCCACCGACTTAAGCAAGCAAGAGAATCCCGCCCCGCAACAGAATCCCGTCCCTTTTGTTACCCTGCTTTACCGACCAGGCCACTATGATATCCTATATCCTATGTGATTTGAGCAAAAGGTTGGTGCTGAGATTGTTTTTCCTTTTCTTTTACACTGCATGTCCGCAAGATATCCTTGTCTATGTCTATGGAATTTTCAAAAATCCCCTCTTTCTCATAATGAACATTCACTAAACCCTCTTTCCGACAAAGTGAAAATCCTTGTCTATGTCTATGGAATTTTCAAAAATCCCCTTTTTCTCATAATGAACATTCACTAAACCCTCTTTCCGACAAAGTGAAAATAGTAATGTGAGGTTACATAATAAACCGACAAAGTCAAGTCTTAGGTATAGAGCATTGCCAATGTCCTTATGTTTCCTTTCAATGAAGTTTCATTTTAACCAGTAACATTTTTTCCAAAGAATGTCATGTCCATAACTCAAAAATATTTTATCAATAAGAAAAATGCTGATTTTGTAGTGTTATCTTTGTTTCAGGCTGCCAAAGGTGGCCTTGAAGAATTGCCCGTGGTGCATGCCCTTCTCCCCTCTCTCTAAAATCCCGATCTGTTAAAGCGATGCATTGAGATATTGGATATGATTAATGGTTGTGCTTGTTGTCAACTGTGCAAGACTCATAACCCCATTTTCATTTTTGTTTTCTTTTTTTCCTCTGAAAAAACAAACGAATCTGTTTCATCATCTCTCTAATAGGAAAAAGAATTTTAGTTGTCACCTGATATTTTTGCCTGGTTGATCATATGCAGAATTGGTTGGGTTTCTTTTCAGCTTCTTTTTGGTTGGTAGCATCTTGATCAATAATCTTGGCCCTTTAGCATACTTAACTTGGTATGGTTTTGATATCTACTCTGGAACTTTTTAGCTGTTTTCATAGTATTAGATGTGCTTATTTGGGTTTTTTCATTTAACCAAAATATTTTGGTGGTGTTTTGGGTACGGAGCTTATATTGATAAAAACTGTCAGTATAGGTTAAAAGGAAGCAAATGTGTCTGTAGTTTATTAAATGAGATCCATTTAATAAATCTTTAGTAAAACTTCTGTACTCTAAACCACACTCGTCTCTCTAAAATTGAAGTTTCTGTTTCAAAACAATGAGAAGAAATGGCTCCAAAATTGGTCCAATGTTGACAATTTTTTTCAAGCAAATATACCAACAGATTTATTTCTAGGACTCGATCTGAATCCGGGGTATAGAAATCAAACGAGATGCTTCTCTCAAATTAAAATCGAACGATTTTAAATAAATTAACATCTCACTAGGTATAAATCTGATTAGAATAATAAGATTTAACCGTGGAACGCTAGGAAATCCTAAACCGTCCGATTTAATCCAACGGTTCAGTCGATGTACAGCTTTCACTTTTGATCAATTCGCTCGGATTGAATGACGATGGTTGTAACAGTAATACGATAAATAATGGCAGCATGTACGACACCTGTCAGATTCCAGGAGAGGAGATGAATGATGAAATCACTGCCGAGTTCACGAGAGTTCTTAACGTGACGAGTGTCTGATTCGTGGGACACACATAGTTATTGCTTTTATTTCCATATACAGTAATTTTCACGAGCTTTTGTTGTTCTGCAAGCCTGTATTCACATGTTACGACCCGCTACATCCCTTGTTGGCCGAATGTGCGCCGCAGGAAATCTAGTTTCAGATGGGGTCGTCCCGTGTCTCGTCGAATTCGTATCCTCTGAGATATCTCAAACTTTGCGTGACTTTATGGAAAATCCCAACCGTTTAAATACGTTATGCACGAATCTCAAAGCACACATAATACTAACCCCCCACATCACCCCAAATAGGCACCGGACACATCGGTCACGCAAAAGTTGAGATATCTCAGAGGATATGCACTCTGTCTCGTCAAGAGCCAATTCAGACCCGTTTTGAGTTAATGAATTTCAACTGTCTGATTTAAACTGAGTCAATTCGACTTCTGTTTATGATATAGGAGACCTACGGATCTAGTCTACACGAATTATAAAATATATCGGATAAATAAGATTAATTAACTCAGAAGATTCCCTTTTGAGTTAATGCTGAGGATACGAATTAAACCGAGTCCTCACTGAATTGGCATCCTCTGAGATATCTCATATTTTGCGTGACTTTTTGGAGAATCACAACCGTTCAAATACATTCTGCACGAATCTCAAAGTTCAAATAAGCGCTATCCCCGAATAGGCACAAGACACGTCGGTTACGCAAAATATGTGATATCTCAGAGGATACGCACTCGTCCTCACTGTCACTGGCCCAACAAATCAAGGCTCAATTTATGGGCACCTTCTTCTTTGTCGAAAAAAAAAAAAATGAAACCGTATTTATTTTGAATTTTTTTTTTTTTAAATCACAGCAGTAGCATTCATGGGCACCTTGTCCCGTCAATTTGAAATGTGGACCCACCGGATCCAATTAAAGTATGACGTCATTAGATTGACCATTGCTCTCACCAACTTGAACGACAATAATTGGATTTCAATCTGACCAACAGTCCTATTTTCAGGATTACATCAATTTATTATCCATACACTCGGTCCACGTACTCCATGGGACTGCCTTTTAGTTTTCAATAAATCTCTCATCATTGAATAAACTTCAAACGGTTAATCCAAACAGTTCAAACCCGAATAGCGCATCTATAAACTGCTAAAAACAAATACATTTCAAACGGTTATTCAGCTGAATATTCAGTTGCAATCTGAATAGAAAATCTATATTCAGTCCAAATATGTAGTTTAGAACATATTACCAGTTTAGAGTATATCAACAGTGATAAAAATACCAGTTTATAGTATATTAACAGTGGTTTATAACACATATTACCAGTTTATAATATATTAACAGTGATAAAAATATCGGTTTAGAGTATATTAACTTTATACCACATATTACCGTATACTTGTTTATATATATATGAATTTTTATTTAAAATCCGCATATATAAGTCCGAAGAAAAATCTGTATATACAGTATGCAGTGATTTTCCGCATACCACATATAAATCAAATATTAAAACACTGAACTGGTTGCAGCTAGATATTGTGATAGACAATAATTTCGCCTAGGTTTTAACTTTTAAGGATGTGGTTGAAGTATCAATTATCAAATACCTGAGTCAATAATATGACCAAAACTAAAGCATAAAGCAACAGCGACTTTCTGTTTCTATTCAAGATTATCGCCTCAATTCCTGGTGAAAAACAGAGAGAAGAAATCATTCTCCATTGAGATTCCTAATCAATCCAAACAAGACTCCTGCGTATAATTTTAGATGTTACAATTAATTCAATGTTTAATTTTGCTGTCATCGATCGTGTCGTCTTTTTTAACTTTCGTTTGTGTGTGTGTGTGTGAATATATACAGTTACTGTTACTGCTTTTATAATTTATAACTGAAACACTTATTACTAACTGGTACATACAAAATACATCATTAAGTATATTTTATAAAGAGGAGGGTTCAAATGCCTCTATGTTTTTGTGTCTCCATCATGCCTCCATCTCTCTCCGTCATTTTCAAAGTTCAAACAGTCAATCCGAACTGCTCAACCTAATCTCCATACTAAAATATGTTTGGAGACCAAATTTTATATTTTAGGAAATTTTTTACTTTTTTTTTAGATAGATACAAAAATACTGTTTTTAGATGGTTCAGATTTACTGATTTTGTACCTATCTAAAAAAGTAGTAAAAAAATTCCTAAAAATATAAAATTTGGTCTCCAAACATATTTTAGTATGGAGGTTCGGTTGAGCGGTTCGGATCAACTGTTTGAACTTTGAAAATGATAGAGAGAGATTGAGGCATGATGGAGGCACAAAAACATGGAGGCATTTGAACCCTCCTCTTTTATAAATACTTTTATGCATACAGTTATATAATTGAAAATAACAATATAAATACTTGTAATTATAGTTCCTCTAGATAGTTATGATAGTTATGGTGTGAGAATTTTTGAAAGTATTTTAATGCGGATAGTGTTATAAGTTATAACCTTTCAAAAATTTACGAAGACACGATTACAGACTATATATAAAATAAAAGGATATTTATGTTTGTTCTAAAAGTTGGTTTCCTCATTCTAACTCTATGAATGTGAACCTAATAATTTTATAATTATCAGTGTAGATATGACTGACACTTCATAAAAACCGCAATGATTTATATAAACTATAGCATACTGAATAAAATAAAAAAATGATATAATCAAGAAAAAGAGAAAGATGTCCGGTGTTCTTTTGCCGATGTCTGTTATTGGCAATATATTATTAGCAGAAAGAAAGAAAGAAGAAAAAAGTGAGCATTTGTCGGGAATCAAATGGAGACGATTCAACCATTTTCCTCTCCATTTAAATCATCCTGTGTGTGTGTGTTGCGGCCTTGGGGAGTTGGGGGGACCTTTTGCCTTGTGCGCGCATGCGTTCCTTTTTGCTCGCATTTAGACCCTTAATTATAGGGAGACAAAACAAAAGATTTTTTGTAATTTTGTAGCCAAAAATTTGTCTTCCCACATAGGGTGCAAACGGATCGGATATGGATCAGACCGTGGTAAAATCATATTCGTATCCATTTTTATTTTTTGGATATAAATACAGATACAGATAGATATCGAATATCCGTAAATATATACATAAATATTCATAATATATATTAAGTTATATGGTACATATCTACTATTCGGATGCGGATAATTAAAATTCAAAATCACATCCATATCTGTATCCGCATGAATATTCTGATATCGGATATCCATATCAAATTTTTGGATACGAATCCAGATATGATCGGATATTATCCGATCTGTTTGCACCCCTATCAGGACCCACACCCAGTTAGATATTTTCAAGACAGAAAATTCTATTGACAAGTAACCCCGTGGAAAATATTAAATTATGTTCACAACCTTTTTTTCCGCGAATAATCAAACAAAATTAGTGTTTATAAAATGAGGTGTGATTGTTGGTTCGTTGCTTGTAACAGTTTTGTATTAAATAAAAAGATGTGGTATTTTATTATTGTTGATTACTAATTTTGTTAATATATACATAACGGTACATGTAACATGTTTGAATATCCCACAATTTAGAGCCAAGATCTTAAAAAATATATAACCAGCATTTATTATTTCCTAGAACAGCAAAATTGTTCATGAAAATTTAAGGTTTTTATATATAAATTTGGAAAAATCCAAAGATTTATCGCGCATAGCGGGTTGGTTAAAAAACAGCGCTATCTCCAAATAGCGTAGCTATAGCGCTGATAGCGTCATAGCTTTTATGGTCTGAAAACGCTATAGCGCGTTATTTAGAACCTTTAAAAATCTATGTGGTTAGATTGTTATGTATCGAGGAATATAGATATGAATATATACATGCGTCTCCAGATTTAAATGCATTTTTCGTTTTTACAAAGTAGCAAGGATTCGCTCGTAGCTAGAGATGGAGTTAATTTTTCAAATTATAAGGATCAAACACGAAGTATAAATTAATTATGTAAATTTTTTCATACTTAATAGGGATTAATTTTATAATTTTTATAACATTTTACTCTAAATTATATAAAAAATCACATAGAAATACAAAAAAAAAAAATTAAAAGAGTCAATTGACCCCATTCATCTATGCTACTGCTCATAGCCAACTCACTCGTCTTGTGTGCATATACATTATTTCTTTGTTCGTGATCTTATAAATCAATTTACACCCAATAATATCACAAAAGTGTGTCATGATCATCTTTTTTTGATTGAATGGTTTTATATTTATTTTGAAAATTTATTGATACAGTTTGGTCCAATTACTTTATTTCAGTGTTGTAAATAACAGCATGCGGTCGTCAGACGAACAAGATATCGCCAAACAATTAATTAAAAATAATCGGAAATAACTGATAGTATTCGGAAATAATTGTCCGATTAGTCAAAAAAATTCATAACGGTTTAATTAGTGCCAATGACTAATCAGCCTAAACGAACGTCTTTTACAAGACTGCTTTATCAATGGTTCAAAAATGTATCAAACAACGGTATCTGAGCCAGTAGGACAAGACCTTTTGTTTAGAGGGGTCGAGCATTACGGTTGTAACTTCATTCTATTTTAAAAAAAATATAGAAATTTTAATGTAAAAATGAAAATAATTAATTTATGAGAGTTGAGAGGGTGACTTATCAAGAAGATGGAAATAATTGAAACAAGGATCATTCATCAAGATTCTTTCTATTTCATACAAAAACCCTTTCGTCTCTACATACCAATCCATCCTCTCTCTCTCTCTCTCTCTCCTCTATCGTCGCCAGTGTTGTAAATAACGGTATGCGGTCGTCAGACGGACAGGGTACCGCCAAACAATTAATCAGAAATAATCGGCCATAATCGAAAATAATCGGACGATTAATAGAAAAAATTCATGACGATTTGGTTATCGCCAACAACTAATCGGCCAAAACAGACATTTTACAACTGATCGTCACAGTGCAATGTCTGATTAAGCATCGAGTAATCAGTTCGGAATTCTCCAAACAATTTGGTGTTCAATCACTCATTCCGATCCACACCAATGTCATTCGAATTTGGGGCGAATCAGGATTTTCGTCAAGGGGTGCAAAAAAATATTGAATCAGATTTAAATACCTTATGAGATTTAAACTCATTAACTAATTAGGAACTCGATAAAAAAAATGCTTTGACATATATTTTTCAGTACCCTGACTTATAATTTCTGATGCTTTAACTTATAATTCTAATTACCAATTATAATTAAAAAAAATTCTTTTAATTTTAACACTAAATTTAACTCGAATTACAAATTAAACATCCAGAGGAGAAATTTTTTTTTTCCAAAAAAAGACATAGTTGATCGATACCGATAGATCACCACTAAAACTCAAAATTCAGGAAGCGGTTGCCTCCCTTTTCTACTATGGGTCTGCCCCTGATTAGTCGATCTTGTTGGCAGCTATTTTTCACAACACATATGAGGTATTTTTAATGATCAGACACTCTAAAATTCGTTGTTTAAAACTAATTCATTCATTCATAATATTAAGTTGAGAACTTTTGTCAACAAATTTAAATTCAGAGCTTCTGACTAAATTTAAATTAATACTTGAAATTATTTGAGAGCAATTGCAAAAATACTATAGATGAACATAATGAACCAGAAAATATGAAGGTCTAATTTATCAAGATAACAAAAATTTTAAGACAAACAAAAAGTTTCTGGGAGATTACTAAAAATAATATTTTATACAAGACTTATTAGTCGCTTCAAAGCAATCTACCACAAAAATGTAATAATATTCGGTCTTTTCGGCTGAATATTCTTATTCGGTTGCTATCTGAATAGAAAATCTATATTCGATCTGAATATACAGTTTAGAGCATATTATCGGTTTAGATATTAACAGTGATAAAAGTACCGATTTAGAGTATATTAACAATGATTTATACCACATATTACCGGTTTAGAGCATATTACCGGTTCAGAGTATATTAACAGTGGTTACACCACATATTACTGTATACTTATTTGTATATATATGAATTCTCATTTAAAATTCACATTTATAAGTTCGCATAAAATCTACATATACAGCCCCACACCGTGTATAAACGGAATATTAAAATACTAGTAGCACCAACGGCAACAAAGTAGGCAGGAATTCGATCGTCTCAAATCTCTTGCCATTGGATCTCTTTTATGCGATTCGACAGTGGAGATCTGATTAGAGGCAAGGTTAGGTCACAGCACGGGATTGGGTTCTCGATCATTTCGAATTTACACGATCAGAACCGTTCGTTTCCGATCGGAGGTTAAGAATGAGCAGGACTGGATTGGAAGGTAAAAAGTCAGGATAAATAGAAACAGTCCGATCCGAATTAGACGTCTGAGATCACACAGGAATTATCATTGATTTATTACTGCCGGAGATGAGCTGAGACTTCCTAGACCCTCGAAAAAGAGGAATTCCATCCTCTGAGATATCTCATATTTTGCGTGACATTTCGGAAAATCTCAACCGTTTCAATATGTTCTGCGCCAATCTCAAAGCTAAAATAATACTGGCCCCCTACGTCACCCCGAATAGGCACCTGACACATCGGTCACGCAAAATATGAGGTATCTCAGAGGATACGCACTCGAAAAAGAGGAGGCGCTGGACTCATGATGGGAATCTCCAACCCTTTTTACTCCATTACCTAGGAGGCAATTTAATAAATAAGACCCTGTAATACTACGTAAATAATAAATATCAATCTAGCCCCTCGGATAACAAGAAATAGCGGTGGGTGTGCTACTGTTCATCAGTTTTAATGTCTAGATATTGATATTACAAGTTTACAACATGAACATTGTCTTCTATTCATAAATAACTACAGATAAACTTAATGAATACTATTTTATTGATTGCAACTTGCAAGCATCATTAAATATAGAACAAATTTACTCGACTGTATAATAAGATATTTTAAAGTTAAGTGATTCCAATTGTGCATTTTATTTTTATTTTTTTACTGATTGTCTATAAAAATCTAGATTGTTTCTAAAATTAATTTTTGAAGAGAAAAAATTACTTGACAATTTTTTTTAAATCTCAAATTTCTTCAAAGATAAGTTTATAAAATCTATTTTATAAGTGTGATTTGTCAAATGACTTAAAATTCCAATATCTCTAAATTAACAAATCTTAACGTGTCATTTGAAAAATATTTAAATTGTATGAAATTTATTTATTACATCTATATGTCCAACATGAGGAGGATTCCAATACCTCATACTTTTCATACCTTATCTTTTATATTTTCATTTTCAAAGCTCAAAGTGTTGATCTGAACCACTCAACATAATATTTATACTAAAGGGAAAATTGGTTATTTTTTACGTCTGGAGATGAAATTTTATAATTTTTGAATTTTTTTTTACTATTTTTTAAGATAGGTACAAAATCACTGTTTTTGGACCGTTAAAAAAACAATGATTTTCTACCCATGTTAAAAAATAGTAAAAAAAATTTTAAAATTCTAAAATTTCATCCATAATCATATTTTAGTATGGATATCATGTTGAACGGTTCGGATCGACAATTTAGACTTTAAAAACGAAGATATAAAATATGAGGTATGATGAGATATTGAAACCCTCATCGTCCAATATTATATGTATAAAATTTAACTTTTTTAACATTGTCATGATTATTTTTTTTCCTACACGCTTCTAATTTCATCGTGTAGGGGATTAAAACGATTAAGTTGAAAAGAGAACCAGAAAGCAACTCAATCAGCAATGTCCGTGATCTTCTTCTGTTCGCTTTATTTTGAAAGAATAAATTGGAAGCTGAAAAGAAACACCGATAGATGCACAGAAAGCAAAAGCAAAAAAAACCCAAATAAAAGAGAGAGAAAGAAAGTAGGCGTTGCACATTTTCTGTTGCTCTATTGGCATAACAATGATATAGCGAGTCAAGTATACAGATTCGCCGAACAATTAGAGTAAGACTCGGGTGTTATGGATAGCATGAGGTCATCTGTGCTACAATCTCAGAAATCTATCATATAAACTTTAAACTTCGATTTAAGTACCTCAGTAAATTGATTATATAATGAACTTGTAGAATACTAATTTTTATTATTTTTATTATTTTTTCCTTTAATTTTTAAGACAGTTTTTGTTATCTTTCATAAATAAAAAAAAGTAGTAAAAAAAATTCTTAAAATAGTAAAAATTAGTATTCTACAAGTTCATTATATAACCAATTTACTGACCTACTTAGATCGAAATTTGAAGTTTATTTGATAGGTTTTTAAATCTGTAGTATGGATGGTCTTATGCTATTCATAGCACCCAAGTCTTCCTCGAACAATTTTAATGTGAATATAAAGGTAAAGATTTTTACACAATAGTTTCGACTTCATGCAGTGCACGAACCACATGCAGATCTATTTCGATTCAATAGTCCGTGTGCTGGGTGAAGCCAATATTGCTCTGTTAAAATATTTACCCTAAAAAAACGAGACAGGCTCTCTTTACTATCTAATTAATTATTGTGTTTGGATTTTGCTGAAAACTTGCCGATGACCCACCCGTCAGTTTCTTTAGGTTAAAAAGTTATCACTTTGGTAAATTTTACAGCGGAGGTAAAAGACACAGTTTCCCATAAACATAAAGTGATGCTATTTGTTCGCTCGTTGGGCCCCACCTTGAATTCTAATGTGTCAGGTCTGGTCGGTTCTCAACATGCTAAGTTGCAAGCTTCTTTTTTTTCCTTCTTCAATTCTCTCTCTCTCTAACTTTTTTTTTTTTTTTTGAAGGCTATCTTTTAAGTTAGCAGTTTAAAATATTAAAATATAGTATGTGTGGGTAGTGAAAATCTAATATGTTATATTTAATATATTTTTATTTATTACTGTAATTTTACAACTTAGGTTTTCAACTACTTAAAAACTAAATGCATGAAAGACAGCCAATTAATCTTCTTTATGGCCAATGCTTAAATTGAGATTTACAGCAACAACAATTAATATATGTAGCCTCATAAATACTACATTTTATAGAATATTACATTTCCAGAAAATGTAATATCAAGAAATATTATTCACAGAAACGTGTTGTTATTTTGTTTGATTTTTAATGGCTACTGCTTTCATAATTTTTAAGAAATATGTGATTACAGTGTTTGATTTTGGTATAGATAGCGACAGCCATCAGAATTAAATAAAATCAATGATAGATTTTATTTTCAAAAGGAGTGATTCCCCTCAAGCAGGAATAAAAAAAATTCTACTTTTACTATGAACAGCGCAATAACTATGAATTACAAAGATCGTAATGACAAGATAATCACACGTTATCATGGGCAGACCCAAGAAGGAATTGGAGTAGGTAAGTGCTTACTCCTTCCTTGAATTTCTAAAAATTGCTTTTTCAAACTTTCAGTCTATGATGATTATTTCTCCCCAGTCCCCTCCATTTCCCCAACAATAAGTTCTGACAATCTCTCTTGAACTCTGTCTGTGTAATAATCACTCTTATACATTACTTTTACTTGACACTGTTAACTTTGGAGTTTGGAGTAACAAATAACCAAGTGGATCATCTGATCAAAATCAAACGGTCCGTATCAAAACCCTACTAAAAATTAGCCTTGTTTGATTTTTGATCTCTGTGGGGGCCTTGCCTTTGAGAAGAAGATAGCTGAAAATGGAATTTTTTTATAAACCATAAATAGAAAAACAATTTTTAAGGAACCAGCATGATTGTTTTTTTTTTTTTGAAAAACCACAAAGACCGAGTGGAGCATTCGGTCTCCACTTTTTTTTTTCTCCAGACCGAATGCTCCACTCGGTCTCACCATTTTTTTCAATTTTTCACAGATTTGGCCACATAAGATCCGAATAATCCCTTTATGTTTATGTATAGAGAGTGACTTGAAATTTTAAAATCCAAAAAGTCGATCCGAACCGTTCATCTTGTTTTCCATATTAATATGTGCTTGGAGACCAAATTTTACATTTTTCTGAATTTTTTTACTATTTATTAAGTCACTTCGAAAATTGTTGATCCAACGGTGGCATAACAAAACAGTAAAATTAGCAGCCACCGTTGGATCAATAATTTTCAAAGTGGCTTAATAAATAGTAAAAAAATTAAGAAAAATGTAAAATTTGATCTCCAAGCACATATTAATATGGAAAACAAGATGAACGGTTCGGATCGACTTTTTGGATTTTAAAATTTCAAGTCACTCTATACATATACATAAAACATATGCCACACCGTTTGCCGCACAGAAAAGTTGAAAAAAGTTGAAAAAAGAGTGAGACCGAGTGGAGCATTCGGTCTGAAGAAAAAAAAAAGTGGAGACCGAATGCTCCACTCGGTCTTTGTGATTTTTCAAAAAAAAAAAATAATCATGCTGATTCCCTAAAAATTGTTTTTCTATTTATGGTTTATAAAAAAATTTCGCTGAAAATATGAACAAAATTGCTGACAAAAGAAACAAAACAAGCATGCAAAAAAATATCTATCTTCTACGTTATCAGGTGATGATTTCAACGGCCTGCCATGCCACCAAAAATAAAATAAAGATTACCCACTGAACAAGCGAACAGCATTTCGTGCCATTTTTGTAAGCAATGTTATCTTCCATGCGACATATGCCAGAAGAGAAGAATGGTCCTTGTTAAAATATAAAAATAAATCGAAGAACAGTTAGGGATCGTATTTAATTTGGTCTTCTTGTAGGCACCTAAATCCAAAATAAAAAAAGTAAAAAAACATGCTGCCTTTTCTTATTTGTACCCCAACAATAGACAAATAAACAGTGAACAAGCACAGGGACAGGGGTGTTAATAAAAAATAAAAAAGGTACAAGCACAGGCACAGGGTAGGAAATTTTTTTTCTATAAAAATTATTAAAATCACACGTATAGAAACAAAAAATAGTACTTTGTTTTTAACAAATATAGAAAAATCTGATTCAATGAGTCCGATCAAAATATATAGATCTGACTCAATAGTTCAAATCTATCAATATATATATATATTTTTTAAAATAGATGTTGATGAGAAAATCTGAAATATAGGTGCCACAAAAAATCAAGTTAAAAATGGATCGGTCTCAATGATGAAGATCCAATTCTGAATTGATTAAATGTGACAGCTACGGATTCTTCTTCTCTATCAAATTTAAAAAAAAAAAAATATTTGGATCTTCATCATTGAGGTCGATCCACTTAGGATTTGATGAACTGTGACATTTGCATTGCCTTTTCAACCGTTCAAAACAAAAAAAAATATATACCGATGGATCTGAACCATTGAATCCGACCTATATATATGGATTGAAAGCAAAGTACTCTCCGTACGTATGAAAATTTCTACATATATATATTTTTTTTTCCAGAAGAGTGGTCCTTATTAAAAATAAATCGAAGAACAGCTAGGGATCGTATTTAATTTGGTCTTCTTGTAGGCACCTAAAACCAAAATAAAAGGTAAAAAAATAAATATGCCGCCTTTTCCTATTTGTACCCAAACAATAGACAAATAAACAGTGAACAAGCACAAGGGTGTTGATAAAAATAAGGAACAGGCACAGGGTACCGCAATTTTTTTTATATACCATAATAAAAAAAAAAACACCCTCGTTTTGAGAGAATTCTATCAATATGCAGACCGCATAGACAATCCGCAGCCTCTAAAATGAGGACCGCAGAGTCGATCCGCAGTCCTGAATTGGAGCCTACAAATTCAATCTGCGGCCCCACTTTTACTTTTTTTTTTTTGTTTTACTTGGAAATCGTGTTGGGGGTTCAAATTTGAGTTGTTTCGTGCTAAAATATTTTGGTCGTTTGACATACCTCAAATTTGAGTTTTTGGTTTTATTATAAATATTTATGTAAACAAAAAAATATATTGTTGGACCGTAGATTGAATCGGCAAACCGTGGTCAGGGGTCGTGGATCGGCTGTGCGGTCTTCATTAAATGGGTACACAGATTGGCTCTGCAGCCTGAATAATTCTCGAATTTTGACAAAACGAGAGAGTGTTTTGGTTTATTTATTTTTTTAATTATGATATTTGAAAAAAAAGGAATAGGCACAGGACAGGGTATATCCATAGAGACTGAATCCTCTGCCCCTCTGGGGGCAGGAAATTCCTGTTCCCAGAGTCACTGTCAGTGGACCCCCAATAAAAAATTAACAGTGATTGCCTCCATCCAACAGTGACTGAGAGGACAGAATTTTCCTGCACCGCAGGAGACAGGTGATCTCCTTCCATATCCATACGCCTCCTAAATAAACATTGATAACCAGCATTCACCTTTTTTTTGGTGTGAATTAGGGTTAGCTCAGAGAATAGATTCAGTTGGCCAAACAAACAGGAGCGCTGTTCTCACCGGTACACCGGTAGGTGATAATTAGCCTTCCCAACTGCCTCTCCCTCTTTTAGGTTTGCTAAGACTAAGTGGCAAGTGCTTATAATTCCAGAGATTTCGAGTCCGACGCATGCTTACTGGACATGGACCACATCCGTACGAAAGATTGCTCCTCCTAGACAGTCACCGAAATTTTAAAATATATATATAATATATATATATATATTTAGTTCATCTAACCGGCCAACCCCTCACCTTAATTTCTGATCCAACCTAAATTAAGAAATCCCACCTGATTGGACCATTATATTCATTTACTTATCTCAAATTATATGTTAATATCCGCAGGGCCGGACTCAGGATTTTCGTCAGAGAAGAGCAAAAAATATCGATTCGGGTTTAAATAACTAATTAGGTTTAAACCCGTTAACCGATTAGGTACTCGATAAAAAAACAATGTTTTAACTTATACTTTCCAATACTCTGACTTTAATTTCTAATTTTATAACCTATAATTCTAATTGCCAATCATAATTCAAGAAATTTACTTTTTTAACTCTAAATTTAATCCGAATTGCAAATCAAAGTCGATCAGAACGTCCAGATCTCTACTAAAACTCAAAATATTGGTAACCATTTTATTACTCTTCTATTTTGTATTTGTGACAAGTTTCTTGTCCAAATGAATATGGTTATTATGATATAAGTGTTATTTCAGTCGTAATAACATTGATTTTAAAATTCATCAAATATATATTAAATAATAAATCCAAACTATTTAAATTTTGGTATATCTAAATACACATGTTAATAATATTTTGAAATGCATTTACGGTAATTAAAAATCTCAACTGTACTGAATATATATAGCGAAAATCATTACTACATATCTTGCGCTGATCCTCAAGTCCTTAACCTATTTCAATTCTACTTTACCTTCGTAACATAGCATCTTGGTACAATTTAAATTGCAGGGAGTATTGCAAAATTACACAAAGCGATTTAATTTGAATTTATATATTTTAATAATTTTTTAGTAAATGTCAGAGATCAAGCTATTTAATATTCATAAAATATTTCACTATTTTAGTTTCGAACATGCAATCCCTCATACGCCTATGCATGTCACTAAATCATATACTTATTCTCTCGGTGTAATTCTTGAATTTATATTTTAGTTATGACGGTAAAATTTTAATGATAAAAATACGAACCTGTCAAGTCCATATCTAGATGGATATTATTTTTATTTTTTTATACTTGTCGCTACAGAGAAAAAAAAAAAAAAACCTGTCTCAAAGATGTCAAACTCGTGTTTATAATTGAAATTGAAAATATCAAATACAAATTCAGTATAAACCAGTGTTGTAAAAAACGTATGCTAAGACCGATCAGTCATTGACGGTGATCAAATTGTCACAGACTTTTCCGACTAATAGATCGATTATTTCCGATTAATCACTTGACGACAACGACCACATACTGTTATTTACAATACTGATATAAACTATACCATGAGAGTGAGACTACTGATTTTTTTTAATACAACCTTATTAACTTTTACGTCACATTTTTTCCACCCCACACAACCAAACACTAATCTATGTAATTACAAAATTTAAATTTATTTACTAAAGTAATTGATGTTACAAATTTTTTCACATTAATTTTGAAAGGTGCCCATACCCGTGTTGTAAAATGCGGCCGGCATGACCCGCATATGGTTATGCAATGGATATCTGCATACAAAATCTTATGCAGTCAAATTCATACACTTTTGAATATACGGTCCATGTGGATCTGAAAAAAACCTAAAAATTATTTTGCGATGGAGAGGATTAGAATTCATAACCTTTATAACATGGTAAAGCGCACAAACTACTAGACTAAACAAGTTTTTAAATATAAATTAGTTTTATTTTATCTATGTTTCTTTAACAGAGCATATTAAAACTGCATATGTACTTCTGCATATAAATCTACATATGAAGTTACATACCGCATATGCAGAATGCAGTGACCGTTCGTATGTATGAACAAAATCGCATTTTACATCACTGGCCCATACAACCTCCAAAGTAGTTACAAAAACTTATGTGACATTTCAGACGAATCGTCAATTTAATAAAATTATTTTATTAGCACGTATTGAAATTTGAAATTTTTAACAAATGAGATGGACATAATTTGTCATTTCTTTTCGAGTTTGATGTCAACAAAGGTTTGTCTGAGATCCGATTAGCATGTCCGTACTTGTTAATTTCCAAATTTGTAATATTCCTTTCCTTTAAGAGTTCAAATTTAACTTTTCAAAATAAAATATTTCGGTTATTTTTTTTTCCTCTCTGTTTTCTCTCTCTTCCTTTTCCGATTCTCGCTTCGCTTTTTCTCTCTCGCATTCCGCCCCAAATTGTTTCTTTGCATTCAATTTTCTCGCTACATTTTACATACCTTGCCTCGAACTTTCCATTAATATTCTACACCAACATTTTCAGATTCTTCGCAAAACCCCGTAACACTTTCTTTCTTAACCCCTATTGCGATCGAAGGGGTATGTAGTTTATCTTCTCAAAGAGAGAAAGGGAAGAAGAAAATATATGAAATGATCGCATTTTTATTTTACAAGTTATTATCGGAATTAGTAGGATTTTGATGAGGATTTGGTCAGAAGGTATTAAAATCGAGGCTTCAAGATGCATTTCACAAAGCTCGACGATTCTCCTATGTTTCGGAAGCAGGTTTGGTTTGTGCATTCAAAATTTCTAGCAATTTGCGATCGGCACCCTGAAACTTGTTTTATTCTAATAAATTTCTTATTTTGCTTAATCTTTTTCACCGGAATAGGCTCGATTTCTGTAGTATAAAGTAAAAAAGTTCCTACAGTTTTATTAGTTTCGGGAACTTTCAACTGCATTCAATTTATTTTCCAAAGTTTGCAATAAGCACACTATAATGTTAGAGAAACTAAGAACTTGCTTCTTGTAGATGTTCTCAGATTTGTTTCTGGTTTCGAACATGGTTGGTACTTTTGTTCTCTAATGAAATTAATCTGACCTCTGTACTTGGCATTATTAAAGCAAGACCTCCTTCCAGTTGATCCTTGCGGGGTTCAAATGATCAAGCTCACACTATCCTCTTTTGGAATCTACTGTTTGTATTTATCTCTCCAGTTGCTGGATCATATTTGTTTTAGACTGTAATCTCCATGTTATTTTACCACATATTATCATTGGTCTTTTTACTGGTTTGAAGTAGATTGTGGTTTGGAAGCTCATTTGCAAGATGGTTCAAATTAGAGTGTTTGCTTTAATTGATTTCCTAATAGTATAAAAGTTCCTATTCCTGTCCCTCTTGGTTGCTACTATCCAGCAAGTATGAACACTGCCAAACCATTTAAAAATAAAAATTTCCATAGAGTTTCTATTAATGAGCAAACCGTGCATATCTTTCTGTCCTTTTTAATATTAATCTTCATGTACTGGAAGTACTGGATCGTTGTTGCTATCTTCCATCCTTTAGTTGTACACGGTCATAATGGTAGCGATGTTATTTTGAACATTTTTGGTCATTTTCGAGGGGAAGAGAAATGGGAGTAGGTTAAACTGGTACAATTAAATTCAGGGCAAGTAAACTTTTGAGAAACATATAAAATGATTCGCCTTATTCTCCTCCATTGACTGCCATTCACATTCTAAACTATAAACTCAGGAGCGTGGGAGATACAGGTCCTTATCCCTTCCCTTGCCCAACTTTGATAGTTTTACCCCCTCACACTAGCTGGGAAGCACAGCCTTAACAGGCTTAGTTTGGTGTTAACTTAAAAGTAAAATTTCAGCAAATTTGGTTTAATTTGAGACGTGCGGTTTAAATTTAGAACAAGTAAATTAAATGGTTACCTAACTATCAAATATCAATGCAAAACAGGTGCAAACAATTGAAGAAAGTTGTGAGTTGCTAAGAGAGAGGTGCCTAAAGTTTTACAAAGGTTCTCGCAAGTACACGTAAGTGCCATTTTTATAGTTATATAAAAGCCCATTTTCTAAAGTATTTACTTCAGAGGCATTATTGGTATCAGGTACAACCATATCTCTATTTTCTCAAAAGATACTAACTTACCTGGTATTATATTTCATGCTCTGAAGGGTATTTTAGATATTTTATATTTCCAGGTGGTCAGGTGAAATATTCTGATGAAACTTTTAATTATTCATGTACTGGTTATAGAGAAGGGCTAGGTGAAGGGTATGATGGTGACATAGCGTTTGCAAGCGCTCTTGAAATTTTTGGAGGGGGCCACAATGATCCCATTAGTGTTGCTTTTGGAGGTACGTAGTTCTGTATACACACAAAAACACACATGCAGATGAAAACTGGTTTAGCTACTTAGCCTGCTTTCTTTTGAATGCTCAATTGCATAATTGAGGTCTAACCTGAAAATAAATTGAGGCTCTATTTGCACAATTGAGGGTTATTTGAGGCTAAACTCTCTCAAGTACGAGTTTAATTGGGCATCGATCTTTTATTGCACATACCAGGTAAACTGGTACTGCAGAAGTTTTAACTTAACATCTTAATCAGCTGATTTATAGAAAGAACAGTTATGTATTCTTAAGTATAACATCTTCACTTTCTCTCTCAGGGCCTGTAATGACCAAGTTCACAATTGCTTTGAGAGAAATTGGTACCTACAAGGAAGTTCTTCGCTCTCAGGTACACTCCCTGTTTTCCTATTGGAACCACCCATACCGTTTCATCATACCAGTATGTTTTTTACCATATTTTATTCTCCTCTGAAAAAATACCTTCAATTCAATGTACCGACGAACAATTTTTCCGTAAATCCTAAAGTGTGCTTACTGCTTACTTTCACATACGCTCACTCATATACATAATTCATCATTGTTTATCTCTTTAGTCTTTACACACCTGTCTTTTTTTATTTTATATGTTATGTTGATTACTTTGTTCATCCTTTTCTTGTGAACTAGATCGAACATATCCTAAATGACAGACTGATGCAGTTTGTAGATGTTGATTTGCACGATGTGAAGGTAAGCCCCTCCTCATTTGTAATAAGGATATGCTTAGGAACTTTTACATAATCCATACTTGGTTGAATATCCATATAAGTCCAAATTATACCATAATCCCATGACCAGCATGATACCCTACCAGAAAGCTCTTGTTGCAGAGTACAGACAAGCACAGACCATTAAGATTTCTAAAATTCAGCCAAAATTGTATATTATCAAAAGAGCCTCATACAACAGAAAGATCATATTTCCGAGAAAAATTTGCCATCCTTTTTAGTTCAATATAATACGGTTTTAGATTTTAGTTTGGAATTGTAAGATAAAGTTATTCTCTTGCTTTAGGATGCTAGAAAGCGCTTTGACAAGGCTAGTCTTATATACGACCAGGTGCAGTTCTTTATTTTCTTTTGATTGTTATTTCATATTTATCAATTACCATTGTATTATAAATAGCTTGCCTAAGTTTTGTCATAATAATACTACGGAAAATCCCATTGGCCTTTGTTGTACAATACATTCCATTTTTATTGTGTATGCAATATTTCATATTGTACAATTTTTTAAAGCATTATGCTATTTTTATGACATATTCCTGTAATGGATCTTTACATAAATTATTTCTGCATAAATTATGCCCAGGAGGAGGGCAGGGAAGAAGTATTTTTTAGGAGATTTGATCAGTTCTTTTTAATCATGTATATTACATATCTCGTTGGATTTTTTTACAAATTATTTGAATTTATTTATAGGTCAGGGATAGATATCTATCTTTGAGAAAAGGTACAAAGCCTGATGTTGCGTCTGCAATAGAGGATGTGAGAAAAAAACCAGAAACTTCTTTTTAAATTTATATATTGCAAATGGTCCAAGTAATATTTTGATATAATGTATACTGTATTTTTATTATACAGGAGCTCCATAGTGCAAGATCTTCATTTGAACAGGCCCGCTTCAATCTCGTATGTCATTATGCATGTGTTTTGTAACAATTTTACTTGTTTTCTCCCAAAATGAGCTTTATATTTCTTTGCCCGTGAAATGCTCATTCATATTCAGAATGCTGTTAATTCTAGTTGAATTCAGTTGTAGTTCAGGGTAAGCTCGAGATGATATGGTTTGATATAGAAACTAATATTGAGCTAGAGTTGGTAATTTGGCATTGTCAACAAAATTGATACTGGTTGCATATCCAATTTGATTGCATGCATTCTTCTTGCATGCCTGTCTGCATGGACTGATGGATGAATAACACACATACTGAGTGTATTAATGCATATTGAAATTCATTCAGAAAAGGAACACCTAGTAATTTATGTATGCTTGCCTCACGTTAGTATGCTTAACTCTTTTTTAGGTGACGGCGCTTTCAAATGTAGAGTCAAAAAAGAGATTTGAATTTTTGGAAGCTGTAAGCGGGACGATGGATGCACATCTACGCTATTTTAAACAAGTAGTTTCTCACTCTACAGCCATCATTTTAACTTTTTATCTTCATCTTTCTCATTCATTACCTTCAACCTTGCAAGGCATTTTAATGGCTGGTTTATTTGATTGCTTTGATCAGGGATATGAACTTTTGCACCAGATGGAGCCTTACATACAACAGGTTTGTCTCTTTGTTTTCTTTGGGTGTCTACCAGAGTAGACCTGATATCTAGTGTTCCTGAGGTTCCAATTTCCAACCACAGAAAGATGAGAAACAAAAGGAAAAATATAGCTGACCATTATCATGGTAACCAGACTGTTGCAGTATCTCTTGAATTGGCTGTATACTGCTGTATTTATATTGCACCAGGACCCAGCCGACATATTAAATGAAGGAATCATGATCAAATAGACACCATGTTAATCAATAAATGTTAAAAAACCTCAAGCTGGTAGAGAATGACAACCTTCATGATTTGATTCTGTTTGATGGTGAAAAACACATGTCAGGTGCTGGCTTATGCACAGCAGTCTCGGGAAAGGTCAAACTATGACCAGGCAGCACTGATAGAGAGGATGCAGGAGTTCAAGCGGCAGATAGACAGAGAGAGCCGCTGGTCCCCCAGTGTTCCTACCCACTCTCCAAGTGCCCTCGGTGATGGCATCCAGGCAATCGGCCGCAGCTCACATAAGATGATTGAGGCTGTCATGCAATCTGCTGCTGCCGGGAAGGTACTCAATTTCTTCTCTGTCCATCTTGAAGTGCATCTGTGGGTGGTTTGATTATAGCTGGTGTTGTATTATGGCAAGTCCACCAGGGTTCAATTGTTTGGGTTTAGTAGTAATTGTTGCCATACAGTACCCAATTACTGTAAAGCTTTCAGAAGCCTTTAGCAAATGATCTTTTCTGAATGCTGTCGGTGAGCAACTGAATATTTTCAAATGCTTGTATTCAAGTCTGTTTACTTTCTCAATCACTAATATGTGTGGAAGTGAAAAAAGGAAAACCAGTTGAGCAAGTGAACATGTTCAATTGTTTATACATTAGAAAATGCTCTTTCAGGTCCAGACAATAAGGCAAGGCTATCTTTCCAAAAGATCATCAAATCTAAGAGGTGACTGGAAGAGACGGTTTTTTGTGCTTGACAGCCGAGGCATGCTTTACTATTATCGCAAACAAAACAGTCGACCATCGGTAAGTTCACTTGGCCAAATTTCTTACCTATTCATTCAGTTATCTCTTTGTGCAAAAGTGTTGGGCACTATCTGCAAATACAATTGTCATTTTTTCCTTTTTAAAAAAAAATATTTGAAGGGTGGGCCCATTTCGAGCCAGAGAGGGCATGGTGGGTCTGGGGAGCATGGGTCAGGTTTGCTTAGCCGGTGGTTTTCCTCACACTACCATGGAGGTGTTCATGATGAAAAAGCAGTTGCACGACATACTGTAAATCTACTTACGTCTACTATCAAGGTTGATGCAGACCAGTCCGACTTGCGTTTCTGCTTCCGCATCATCTCTCCAACCAAGAATTACACGTTACAGGTGCCGCATTATCTTTCCCAGTGGCTCACTATCTATAGGTTTTCGGTTAGGGTTTAAGTTTTACTGTTTAGGTTTTCGAATTAAAATAACCCAACATAAAGAAAAAGTTGTTCTGCCATTGCCCCCCCTCCCCAACACACACACACACGTACTGATCTTAAGAAGAAGAAAAAGCTTTTGGCCCCTGCTGTGCTAATTATATTTTCTGAATTTTTTTTTTTGTGAAGGCGGAGAGCGCAATGGACCAGATGGATTGGATAGAGAAAATAACAGGCGTAATTGCCTCTTTGCTTAGCTCTCAGTCTCCTGAACAGGTCCAAATTCCCACTTATATTTTTGTTTGGAGGAGGGAGTGAACTTAACAAACAATGCATTAGTTTTACATTTATTTAGTTCTCTAAGATTGCGATGATGACACACATTATTTGATCTAAAACTTGATATTTAGTACCTACTTTAGGCCCCATGTTTGATAAAAAAAGGGATAACCATTATTGGTACAGTCTATATGATGTGCAGAAATTGCAATGTTGCAGAGACTGCTGAGAAGCCCGACGGGAAGCGGTCACCACAGGACAGTGAGTGAGAGCAGTTCTTTTGACAGCTCGACAGACCTGGACCATTCTACCCTCCTTGAAGACCACTCTTCAGAAAAGGGCAACTATTCTGGTGGTGGTAGTGGTTACCTTGAGCACTCTGTCAGAAGCGTCCACCACCATAGGTAAAAATGAAGCAAAAATAAAAATAAAGTGAAAATAAAGAATCTGGGTTTTGTGCTTTTGTCAAATGAGTCTATTTTAGCAGATGATCCCAATTATACTAGTGCTGTTATGCATATACCAAAGTTGCAATTATTGGATTCAAGCTTGATTTAAACATAAATGATCATTGACCATCTGTGATCAGCGTATTGGGGCTCAATAGAGCATCTCGTGACAATAACAAGTTTTTTTTTTTGGTATAGTATACATCTTCTAACTGTTAGTAAATATGCTAGTTCTCTAGTATATAGATACCTATTCCAATATTAAAAATGTGAAAAAAAGGGATTGTGAATCTGTGATTTATTTTAATAATATTAATGAGTTGAGATATTATAAAATAACAAACTTGAGATGTAAAAACAGAGGAAGTGTGTTGAAGCATGAGAAGCCAATAGATGTGCTAAGAAAAGTGTGCGGGAACGATACTTGTGCTGATTGTGGGTCGCCTGAGCCTGACTGGGCCTCTCTTAATCTAGGTATATTATTGTGTATCGAGTGCTCTGGGGTTCATCGAAATCTTGGCGTTCATATTTCTAAGGTGAGAAATTTATTTGTTTAGTGTGAACTCTGAAGTACTATCTTTTGTTTATCAAGACCCTGAATTTGGCTTTTTGTTCCCATGGTCTTTTAAGATAGCATCTGGATTTACCCAAAACCTGGTCATTTTTATTCTGTAATGGTAATGTTATGATCTAGTACAGACCGATTCCACGAGATGTACTTATTCTCGTCCCTTGAAAAGTTCAATGGTGTTTACTTAGAATACGTCATATATGTTTTATTTCGTCCTTTCTTGTACAGAAACTAAATTTATGGCATTTTTCAGGTGCGATCTCTAACACTGGATGTGCGAGTGTGGGAGACATCTGTCATAAATCTCTTTCAATCCCTTGGTAATACATTTGCAAACTCTATCTGGGAAGAACTCCTACAATCCTCGTCTGTTATCAGAAGAAATCAAGATGATGTTTTGAGGTAATTTTACAATTTCTTGCAGACTGTATTGAAAATGGAAGGGGATATATTGACAAGCATATTTGTTTTGATGACAGTGACAAGCAACAACACAGTTACCAAAATAAAAATGTAAAATTGTAGATAAATAATCTATAGTTTAGATAGTTGTGTATCAAACTCGGTGTGTTTGTCAAATTATTCAGTCACAGGTCAAGTGCCAATAAATCTGAACTGTAAATTTTTAAAACCCCTTCAATCTTCAAATTGCACCAAATTTTATACACGATCTACCTATATTATAGAGAAAGTATCTGCAAGTTAATCTTTTCTATTTCAATAATGGTTTCATCAATTTTCACAGTTATCAAATAAGTTTGTTGTCTATGTAAGCTAATGCTTATTGTAAATTTGCAAAGAGGAGTCTGCATGAAACTTAATTCTGTTTTTTGTAGGCTTCAAGTGCAATTGGTTTAGGTATGAATATCATATGGTGAGTTCTACCATCATCATATGAGCTTGCCGCTGTTTTAAGTTTTAACCTATTTTGGGGTCTGTGTTGCTTTTCACTGTCTTGTCTTGTGTTGTTTTTATAGCATTATCAAATTTAAACTGAGAACCAATTTTACAAAACAGATACATTTAGGAAAGCTTGAATTAAATTGTGGCCTAATCTAGCATAGTTCCAACTTCAAAATGTCGTGTTGGAGTTTCTTGTTTTTGTTTTTTCTCTTGTAATATGGTTCCTTCTCATATATTCATTTGTATTTCTTGTAAATTACAGGGGTGGCTCTGATAACAAGGCTACAGCTCATCACGTTTCATTCTCCAAGCCGAGGCACTCAGATTCCATTTCTGTAAAAGAGAAATTTATTCAAGCCAAGGTATAGTTTGGTTCATTAAAATAATCTGGTGGTACATACAGCATGCCCCAGCTGCTGATTCCTTGAATATATGTATGGTGCCAATGACTGGTTGCATATAAAAAGCTGTTTTCTGTTAGTACCGCAATATACTCATCCTTTTTGTTTTGCAGTACACCGAGAAGTATTTTGTGAACAGAGATACCGAGCCAGACTTTGAGCGCCACATGGCAGCGTCGCGCCAGCTATGGCAAAGCGTGCGCACCAATGACAAAAAATCAGCATACCGCCTCATAATCGCATCCACTGCTGATGTAAATGCTATACACACACATCAGGATCTCCCTTCTCCTTCACCTCTCTCTCTCTCTTCCCCTGACCCCTCTCTTACTCTAGCCAAGGCCATCTACATACACGACAGACAGCATTCCATGGTATACATACCCGATCAAACTGTGTCCTTGAGTAGTTTTGATGCTGTGAGTAGCAGTTGTAGTGGCGGCATATCGGGAGAGACGGAAGCGAGAGTAGGGAATCAGATAGAAAATTACGAGGGGTTTTCGTTATTGCATCTTGCTTGTAGAGAGGCTGATTTGGGGATGGTGGAGTTGTTATTGCAATATGGTGCAAATGTTAATTCTGTCGATGCCCGGGGACGAGCCCCTCTTCATCACTGTATCTTGAAAGGGAGAGCTTTGTATGCAAAGCTACTTTTAGCAAGGTAATTTACTGCCTTCACCAAAATCTAATTATGTATAAGTTTTCTGTCTTCTCCCTGTTGTTTAGTTAGAACAGAACATATCATTTGGAGTTATTTTTCTCATACAGGGGTGCGGACCCACATGCCAGTGACATGGATGGGAAGACGCCATTGCAATATGCTATAGATTTTGGAACCATTGACGATGACGAGATTCTACTTCTTCTAGAAGATCCAATTAGGTAGAATGAAGGGTTGGAGCAAATTGCAGTTAGTTTGAATTAACCTTTTAGTAGGCGCGAATTGGGTCGCCTCTTATTCCAATGATTGACAGCTGCAATGCACAATCTGCATTGTGCTGCAATGCATCGAACTGCACGTCTGCAATGCATTGAACTTCCAGATTGTTCAATGCATCATGTGATTGCTCCGTTTATGGGTTTATAGTATGCCTGATTATCTCCCCTATTTGGGTTTTCCATTTCTCTGTTTCAATTTTTTGCCCTATTGTTTTTGCTCTGATCTTTTTTAGGGTGAGTGAATTGTAAGTTTTGTACATTGTCATAATTTTTTTTTTTTTCCTTTTTGCACCGAGTTGAGTCGTTCTTTTAAATTGATGTTGATTTATCTCTCTGAGGACTTGATATGATATAATTAGGGATGCTCATCTAACTATGGAAGGTTGTACATATATGGAATGCATACTTTTTATGCAAGTGCTGCTCTTGATCAGAAAGTATCTCCCATTTGAAATGCTCTATTGCATTTGAAAGCTTTCGCTTCACCTTGTTTCTCTTTTTTGTAAAATAGTTGCTCGAAATAGAAATTTCTATTGGGTATTTCTGGGAAGAACTTATTGGGTAGCGTTGCCTTTTGTTGAGAATCTGGAGGCCTTTTTTCAACGATTTGGACAGGTATTCATTTTTCCAAATTTGCCGTTACAAAGAGAGGAGTATAAACAAATATTTTGGTTTTGTTTTGTTAATTGTCATGAAAGAGAGACTATTCATTAGCTGTTTGGGTAATTTAACAAGTTTTGGGTTTTGTTCAAAAAAAAAAAAAAAATAATTATACTAATCTCCTCATCCTGTCCTACCTTTTTCTCCGCACTCTCTCTCTCTCTTCAATATTAACTTCCTTAGCAGTCTTTATCTCTCCATTTATTTCGCTAATAATTTTTATTTATCCCCGCATTAAATTAAATTGTTATTTAATAACAATCTCTGCATTAATTATGCCGTCCTCTAATAACAATCTCCGCATTAATTATATTGTAATAAAATAACAATTTCTGTATTAATTATACTTTCCTTTAATAACAATTCCCGCTAACATAAAATATTTATCCATGTAATATAAAGTATTTATGCACGTAACATAAAATATTTGTCATTATGCTTGAGAAGTATTTATCATTGATGTTTTACTAAAAGTTGCAGCTATGTCTGAGAAGTATTTATCCATGTAACATAAAGTATTTATCTATGTAGCATAAAATATTTATCATTATGCTTGAGAAATATTTGATTATTGATGTTTTACTAAAAGTTGCAGCTATGTCTGTGAAGTATTTATCCATGTAACATAAAGTATTTATCTATGTAACATAAAATATTTATCATTATGTCTGAAAAGTATTTTATTATTGATGTTTTACTGAAAGTTACAATTATGTCTGAGAAATATTTATCCATATAACATAAAATACTTATCCATGTAACATAAAATATTTATCATTATGCTTGAGAAGTATTTATCATTGATGTTTTACTAAAAGTTGCAGTTATGTCTGAGAAGTATTTATCCATGTAACATAAAGTACTAATCCATGTAGCATAATATATTTATCATTATGCTTGAGAAGTATTTTATCATTGATGTTTTACTAAAAGTTGCAGCTATGTCTGTGAAGTATTTATCCATGTAACATAAAATATTTATCTATGTAGAATAAAATATTTATCATTATGTCTGAGAAGTGTTTATCATCGGGTGAGGGAATTGTTTATTTAATGGTCTCCAGTTGTGCGGGGACAATCCAAAAAAAAAAGAAATTTTGTGCGGGGATAACTGACAAGTATTTATGAGGGTATTGTTTATTTTAATGGTTCCCAGTTGTGCGGGGACAATTAAAAAAAAAAGAAAATTTTGTGCGGAGACAATTGATGAATTGATTTATTCAGTTATAAATAGAGATTATTGCATAAGAATTAATACTTTGCAAATTCAAGATAAATACTTTGATGCTTCAAGTTAAATACTAACAGTTCTTGCAGAGTATTAATGATTGAGCGGTCTCCCCATGACTTTTTTGACAGTTTGTGCAGGGTTTTTTGTGGAGTTGAGACTGCAGAGTTGTTATCAGGATGCAAAAAATTGAACAAGTTTCCATTTCACTCACATCTATGATGGTACACTCTACAAAGTTCAATTACAAACTATCAAATATACTTTGGGCCTAATTAAATGAAACCTAATAATTGCCCTCCATATTCAATCTTCCGTCAAATTTCTCAATTCTAACTATCTTTAATAAAGATCTGTCTTCTAACAAGTTACTAGTGCATTTACAGAGTGCAAATTCTTAAATCTAGCATATTGAATTTTTATACATAGTATATATAAAGGAGAAAAAAAAACTAATAACACAAATATTACTCAAAAGTACTTTATTATAGATTTCATTTGAAAAAGAAAATCAAGTTAAAAACATTGGTAGTTTTAGATTCATAAAATTCTCATTGATTGTTAGAAAATTGATCGAGATTGATCGAAGGAAAAAAAAAGTGAGTGCAAGTCTTTCAAAAGATTCAAAGTGCAATCTTTAGACATCTTCATTCTTACGTTAAGCACGTAGATATTCTCATCCGTTAATGATTTATATTAAAAGATGAAATTTCAAATTAAATATAAGTCCTCGAATTAAATTTCTCACCTTACGTACTTGCCACACCTTCTCGTCTAGGGCTGTACAAAATCGTCGAAACTTGTAACTCGCTCATTTACAACGCGAGTCAGTTCCAGCTCGAGCTGGCTGACTCGTTTAATAAATGAGTTGAGTTGAGCATACTCCAATTCGCTCATTAACAACTCGAGTTATACAAAATTCGTCATAATAAATCATATGCCCTTCTAAATGACTTCTAAGCTATTGTTTGGATTGTATGTTTTGTTAGTTGTATTGTTAATTATGTTTGAATTGTTTGTGTTTAGATAAACTCTTACTAAGTCATTTTAATTGTTTGTATTTAGTTAAACTCTTACTAGTATATAACTATAACTAAGAAAATTGACTGGTCAAACGAGTTGTGAGCCAACTTGATTTAATAATGAGTTGAACTTGAGTTGACTTTACAGCTCGTTATTGTCATCCCAACTCGAGTTGACTCTCTTATTAACTGAATGAGCCGAGTATGAGATGGAGGTAACTTGCTCAAACTCGATTTATTTACAACCCTATTCTCGTCACATGTAGATGTCCTAATATTTTCATTTTTTCAAAAACTTTCCAAAACCTTATTATTTGATTGGGATATCTTTTCATTTTTAAAATAGCATGTATGGATACAAATTCTCGTTGTAATTCTTGTGGTATTTTAAGATGATGATGATGAAGATGATTATTATTATTATTATTATTATTATTATTATTATTATTATTATTATTATTATTTTATCTACCGAATTTTTTGAATGTCCACCTCAATATTTTAAAATTCTAACTTTACATTGATTTATGCAAAATTTGAAAATTTACCACGTGCGTATTATAGTATTGCGCATAAGTTTTATCTATTTTACCATTAATTTGAGACCCACACCATTATGTGCAGCACCACGGTGCATAATAACATATAAATTTTGCAGAAATCAATAATAAAGTCAGAATTTTGAAATATTGGGATGGTAACTAAAAAAAACCGGGTTTATTTAATAGGCTTTTTAATACTATATTTCCCTTTTTGATTTGTGAATTGTAACGTATTAACTCAAAGTTTGTTTGTTTAATTCCTTTTGGTATATAATAATAAATTTTGTTATAAAATTTACTATTAGTACATTGCACTATTGCAGAAACTACAAATTGCTACTATTAATAAATTTTGTTATTAAACTTAATGTGATACGCACAAATTTTAATGTGATGCGTGCGAATCGGACGGTAGAGGAACGCTTCAAATTTAATTTGAGTGTGATGAATATTTTATGTTTTTATTAAAGAGTAAAATAGATATTTTATAAATTTAGAATGAGTTTTAATATAAAAATAATAAAATGGATAAATTTGTAAATTTTTAAGATTTAGAGGGGAAAATATGTAATTTCAAAGTTTAAAAGAAAAAAATATGTAATTTCTCCAAAACAAGGACAGAGGAATCTCGCATTTCTTATCTATACTCTTTCTCGTCTCTAATCAATTTAGGGTTTAGGGTTTTGCTCTCTCTCTCTCTCTTTCTCTCCGAGATAAGCTTAACATCGATCTAATTATAAAGTATTTTTTTGTACAGAGATGGCGGGAGCACTGGTTCAGCTAGCAGTTCTACCTAGCGGGTTAACAACTGGAGATGATAGCAAAATCAGAGGCACTTGGCGAAGGAATGGGAATGCTTCTAGAATTGTCATAGCTGCGAGTTTAAACTCAGTTAGGAATTCTAATAGATTTTTTGGATCTTTCCCTTTAAGAAATCAAGAGTTAAAATGTCACAGAGGAAGAACGAGAAGTTCTAGAAGGAAACTGTGCACTGTGGCCATATTTGAGAGATTCACTGAAAGTGCTATGAAGGTGATCTTAAATTTCTACCCTTTATATGTGTTTTGTGTATTATGAAATAGTATAGATTCAACCAAATCAAAACATAATTACAGAGCAGAATTAACTGCAATTTTAAATTGTAGTAGTTCGACCTAATCCCTACTAATTAATATATATAAGATATCAGTATGAACATATGTACTGATTTAGATCAGCTCAAAATTTTGTATGATAATTCTTGCTAAAACCAAACAGGTAATTATGCTTGCTCAAGGGGAGTCTAGGCGGCTGGGCCACAGCTTTGTTGGTACTGAACAGATACTTTTGGGTCTAATTGGGGAAGGAACCGGTATAGCTGCAAAAGTGCTGAAATCCATGGGTATAAATTTGAAAGATGCGAGGGTTGAAGTAGAAAAGATAATTGGAAAGGGAAGTGGTTTTGTGGCCGTTGAGATTCCATTCACAGCACAAGCTAAAAGGGCTCTAGAACTCGTCTTAGAAGAGGCCCGTCAAATGGGTGAGTAAACCTGCTATTAACCTTCCATTTGATCACATAAATACCATTACTGGTGAAATTAGATGTTAGTTTAGTTTGGTGTTTAATTGCACAATTCTGATTTGTACTTTTGGATCAAATTAAGTATAGGTGATGCTTACAGTAGGGGCATTAATTATCAAGAGGTAACTGTGGTCCTAAATTGTGCAAATCTGAGTCATTGTTTGTACAACTGAGGATCAATTAAATCCAAAGATCATGCATTTGTCGGCATGAATTGCCATGTAAAATTTCACTTTATCGGCCAAAAAGAAAATATTTTGAAATACTTAGATTGGGTTCCAAAATAAAAATAAGAGTAAACTGCAAATTTTCCTGAATACTGAAAATTCCCTTTTGTTTCCTTGATATTATGGTTTAGCCCCTTTTGGTGCTTACTGTTATATTACAGTTTTCACTTTTCATGTCAGTTCCTTAATTTTGGTATCAGTCAAAAAGTAAGGGATACCCCATAAGCATACTGAAGGATTTTTTTTTTTATTTAATCAGTTTTCTATTAAAAATTGATGTCCCAGATCAAAATGGTACAATCTAGATTATTAGGAACCAATCAAACAATAAAAAATGATACTTGAAAGATAATTTTACCCTGATTATTTTTTTTTTTTCTCGACTAAATGAGTTTCATCAATTTGTAGGTGACAACTATATAGGATCACAGCACTTGCTTCTTGGGTTACTCCGTGAAGGAGGTGCGGCGGCACGCGTGCTCGAGAGCCTAGGAGCAGACCTGAACAGTATCCGTACAGAGGTAAAATTAACTAGTACGTTGAAAACTTCTGTACTAGAGAGAAGTGATAGTTAACCACCCTCCAATCAAGCTTTTAGAATTCTTGTTGAAGTTTATATGATATCAAATTAGGAGTTATTCAGTTCAAGCGCCAGGGTTATAAATCAAATCTTAATCTTTTCACATTAATTTAAAGCTGCAGTCATCAATTTTACTCTATTTTGGAATTTTTCCCATATGATATTTTTCCATGGTGCACTTTCAGATGCACTGTTATTAATTTTACTGCCACTAATGTTTTTGTTGCTGTTGTGATAATCTTAATATTATGTAATTTGTTTTTTTTCTTTGTATTTTTCCGTTTTCACCTTTGATATAGAATGTATTTACCTGTATAGTTGATTGCGGAGACTGGGAGGTTGAATGCAATATTGAAGAAGATAGACACTGACAATAGTGGTGATGCAGGAGCACCTGAATCAGAAGGTTAATTTCAGCAAGCAAATCAGCAATATATTTATTTACTTTAGTTTTATGGTAATATTTTCTATTCAGATTTTTATTTCTGAATTTAGCATCTGGCTGTACTGTCTAATTTCTGCTCAAGTAATTTGCATTATTTCTATTATATACTACCTAATATTAGTTACTTTCCTCTTTTTTTTTTTTTCTGCATTGAGTAGTAGCTATATGTCCGGCTTGTGGGTGAATAGAGCGGACAATTTTTTCTTGAAATTATTTATGTTATAAAAATTAAGGAGAGACAATTCTCCCCTTTATTTTGGTGTTCTCTGAATTTTAATCTCTGAAGATCATTGGTATCACACGCCTATAGAAAATCATGCGTTCTGTGCGGCGTCAAGTGGTCATATCACCTTTGAAGAACTCAAGCTGGATTAGAGAGGGTTGGTGCTAATCTCAAAGAATCTGAGATCTACGCAATTATGAAAGTGGTCAGTTTGCCTTCTCCAATTTCAGTGTAATAGTGAATATATATATATATTTTTTCTTCTGTCCTTACCTTGTCAATTGCAATTGAATCTCCACCTTCGAACATGGTTGTTTTTGTTTTTTGTAATTTTTTTTCTTTTGTAGTTCTTTTATTTAGTTGTATTGTATATAGGGGTGAAAACGGATTGAATATGGATCGGATAGTGATAAAATCTTATTTGTATCTATTTTTATTTTTTGGATACGGATACGAATCGGATTGGATACTAGTCGGATACGAATACGGATCGGATACTAGTCGGATACGAATACGGATTGGATATTAGTCGAATACCAATATGAATACGGATATAAATCGAATTCTTGTTTGGATATTACAACAAAATTAACATATTATATAACAAATTATTTTTTCCTGTTAAAAATAGACTGAAAATTTAGCATATCAATTTACTCAGGATATCAATGAAAGATATCATACATACTGGTGGCACCTTAGCAGGTCTTGACACAAATTTAAAAGAGTACAAATTTAGCATATATCATGATATCAATTTACGGATGAATTCTAGCTTTTTTATATGCATAATGTATAATTTAATCAATTTTGATAATTTTTTTTTTGTACTTTATTATAATTTTAGAATGTACATGCAAACAGTTACTCAATTTTCATGTTTTCGAAAAAGATATTTCCCTTGTAATGTTTTCTTATTAAAATATTTTCAGGGTTATACATGAAAATTGCCACAATAAACAAAGATGGAGAGAAAGAGGTGCATGCCATGGTCCCACTACTTGCAAGATGTATCAATATGCTCTTATTAACGGTGGGAAGAAATTGAGAGGAGCGGGAAACTAGAAATGGAGATTTGGGAAACAGAAACAAGAAACAATAAGATAATAAACTCAAAAAATGGATATCCGAAAAGACTAAATATCCGGATTCGGATAATTATCTGTATTCGTATCCGTATCCGATTCTGAAAGTGATACCAAATTCGTATTCGTATCCGAATAATAATATCTGTATTCATATCCGTATCCGCAAATTAACCGTATCCGAATTTGCAAAAATTCGAATACAGATCTGAATACGGATGGATAATATCCGACCCGTTTTCACCCCTAATTGTATATGATAGATATATTCACAACTCCAGTAGCTGATATTGATTTTGTATTTTTTTACTTTTATTTTTGTGCAGACATTGAGAGGACCGAAATTTTTTTATTTACCACACTAATAAATTAGAATTAAATCATTACTATCCGTTTATTTGGATTTCAGCTTCCATCACAAACTTAGACTGGGTGTGTGGACGGTCCCAATCGAAACTCATACCCAGTACACGGATGGATCGGTGAGCGTACTGGGTATGCGAACCGATCCATTTGCATACCATTACGCGCACCGATCCGTTCGCGTACTGGGTATCTGTTCTGATCCCATCCCTTCAACTGGAGCAGGAAGATGAGGAGGGGCACGGTAAGAGAATTAAGATTGCTCATAAGTTGTTCACACCACCGACCAAATAGTTGCACTTTTATTTATGTTATTCGGGTTGTTTGGGATGTTATTTGGACTGTTATTTAGTTATTATGTTATTCAGAATGTTATTTAGTTATTATGATTTTTATTTGGTTACGTTTGTCTTTTATGATCTTATTACGTCTGTCACTACATTCTGATAAATTCGACTTGAACAAAACATAAGTTCTATATCATTCAAACCAATCACTTCGACTTGAACAAAACATAAGTTCTACTGCAATAAAAATTAACATAAGTTGTACTTCAACAAAAATATATATGTTAAAAAATTGTTAATTCATCAATATTATTGATTTAGCCTTGTCTACAGAAACAGGCCAAAATAGGGTTGTTCTTGGACAAAACAGAGTTGTTCCTGGCTGTTCCTAGCAATGTAGAAAGTGTATTGTTCGGCCAAAGCCAAAACAGAGTGTCCCGGCCGAAATGCAATATGTTCACATACCCAGTATGCGCATTGATCCGTTCGCGTACTCAGTATGCACACCGATTCGTTCGCGTACTGGGTATGAGTTCCGATTGAGATCCGTCCGCACACCCAGTCTGAGTTCGTGGTGGAATATGAAGAAATCCGAATAAACAAGTGGTAATGATTTAATATTGATTTATTGGGGTGGTAAATAAAAAAATTTTGGTAGGGAGGATTTTGCTTGCAGAAATTTTAAGTGACCCGGTGATATATTTTATCAGACATTTGCTCTATGAAGAGGGAAAATTGAAAATTGTTTTTAGGACAAGCACATATTAACGATTAGTAGGATTTAATCAGTGAAATTGGAATTTTTTTTTTGTTAATTCAATTTCGCCTATAAAAGACAAAAATGTATATTGGGTTAGATTTGTGAATTTGTAAGCAATTTAATATTTTCTGTTAAACTAGACTTTCGTCATTTAGTGTATTTGGTTTTTGATTGAATTCTAAAATATCATTTTTTTCTTGCAATTATATATTCTTTGATTCACATACATGTCAAAATGTTATACAATAGTACAAATGATTAAACTAATGAAAAAATAAAAAAAATTATAAGCGCAATAAATAGAATCTTAAATTGCAAGAAAATATGATTATGGATTTCAGTAAAAAAAGTAAAACAAGTATAATAGTAAACAACACAAGAAAAATATACTATAGCAGTAAACAAGCAACACAAATAAACAAGTAAACAAGTGATTGATACCTTAACATTACTAAATGAAAGTGTACAAGCAATATCATAACACCAAAATATTACTCTCCTTTCTATATCAAAATATAACTATTCATTTCTATACCAAAATATAACTCTCTCTTTCTATGTCAAAATATAGCTATTTCTTTCTATACCAAAATATTACTATTCCCTTCTATACCGAAATAAACATTGTCAACACAAGTTGTCATTTTCACTTTCACACTCGTTGTTGTATTCATCATTGTCTTCATGATCATGCACTCCAAACGTTTGTGTTTGACCCTTGAATATCAGCATTCTCTACAATTGGGAAATAAGAATGAAAATATTAGTAAAATCAAACTATTAATTATGGTGTCTTTGTAATTGACCCTCCATCCGTCGCCAACCTTTCGACCAATTGATGTTTTTGTGGTACAGTAAAACCTTCTTTGGAACAAACCAATCTCATTGAAGTGGTTATCCTTTTTGTATTCTTGTACGAGTTCCTTAAAAAAAATACTAAATCCAACTATGTATGCATACGTGTTGTAAAAAATCATATGTTGCTTTCTGATTAGAGAACTCCATCCCTTTAGAAGGCTCAAAACTTTGCTCTCTCGCTTCATGTATCAACAAATCATCCACTTCATCTTTGTTCAAAACATTTCAGCCTAGTATGACATTCAAGCATCGAAAATAAATGATAAAGAGTCAACTGTATCACTATGTTTTAAGTGTATTAGACTCCAAGTTCTTACATCAGCCTATAATGTTTTGAGTGTATTCAAATTTCAGCCTAGCTTACTCATTACCATAACATAACATGCTTAAATTAAGAGACAAATTGCAAACTCAAAGCTCTTACATAACAAAAAATAAATTAGAAAATAGTTAAATTGCAAACTCCATTTACACCAGTTCTCATATCAGGAGACAAGCAAGGCAAGAAACAAACAAAAGATAATCTTTTACTTTCATTTTGGCATTTCATCAGGCATTTTTTGGGACGAAACTGAAAGTAAGAATTCTCCATTTACTCTAATTCTCATATTCAGAGACAAACAAAGAAACATATCTTAATTTAATAAAGCAGATAAAATGAAATCGGGTCAAGTTTTCATACCAGCGGAGGGATTGTGGTGGTCGAGACAAGGCACGATCAGATGAGGCTGCGTCAATGGGACGAAGGTGTTGGGTTTAGGCTCAAATAGGCCTTAGGCCCAATTGCTCCATACTCTATTTATCTCCTCTTTGACCTACGCCAAAGATGATGGCGGCTGGCGGCTCTGTTAGGTAGTAATCTAGCAGTCAATCATAATTTGTACTTTGTTCATGAATTGGATGATTAATATATATCATTTTGTTCTATGAGTTTTATTGCCTTTATGAATCATTTTAAGTTCATGACTGAAATTGTGAAACTTCATAATATAGATGATAAATACTCTAAATAGTCACTAACCATGGTAATTAACAGGAACACTAATTAGTCATTATAAGGTTAGTATGTGGATTAAATGATAGTTAAGTTTCACAGACTATAGACAAAGAGTTGTCATTTAATCACATAGATACATGTTAAGAACATGGTATTTGATTGACCATAAATGAGATGTTAAACGGTAATGTGTTTGTGTCATTAACAGTTTCATTTCAGTGTTAAGTTCTACAAAATGAGGTGTGGTCTTTCCTACATGAGAAATGTGTATTCGTAAGTGTTATCAAACGATGTCTGTAAAAGGTAGTTATAAATGTGACATTTCAGTATACATGACTTGTGCGGAGGAAGAGATGCTCACCAAAAGTAATATCGTCCCTCGTATTATTATACGAGTGATGGTAACACTGGGCCCCTTGATAGGAGTAGGATATGTGAAGTAATTTGATTTGTTTTTTTGAAAGGTTAGATTAACTTTTGTGAATATGTGAAGTAATTTGATTTGTTTTGAATATGTTAGATTTTATTTTTTAAATTCGGACTTATTTTTGAATATGTTTGATTTTATTTTTCAAATTGGGATTTATTTTTGAATATGTTAGATTTATTTTTAAATTAGGATTTATTTTGATTTTAAATGTTAGATTTATTTTTTAATAAGTTATATTTATTTTGAAAATGCATACCCTTGTAGATTTGGAGGGCAACAAAAGAGTCTATACTAAAATTGTTTTGGTGATGTATTGGAATGGCCCTGTATTTTCCAAAAAATATTCATTTTAAAGAAGAATTCAGATTTATGCAAACAGACCTATTAACATTATTAATGATTTAATTCTAACCGAATTTATATTCATTAGTTTATTCATTAATTAATTCTAACCGAATTTATTCTATTAAGAATGAGTGCCAACACAGCGGAATCTCATAGGCGAGCCCTCAGCCCGATTGCAGAGCCCTCAGCGGAATCTCGTACGCGAGCCCTCCCCTACTTCCGCTCAAGAGATCTCGAGGAACTTATGAAAGAAGAAAACCCCGAGAACCTTCATGAAAAGTCCCAACAACGTACAAACAAAGAAAAGATAGATTTTTGCAATCACTGTCACCAATATGGGACGAGGAGTGAGATGTTATGTTCCGTGGAATGTTTGCAAGCTTTCCACCCTTCCTGTATTAGCGCCTACCCGGCACGCACAAGGGAGGATATAAGGTTCAAGCATTTTATATGCCCACCCTGCGCCTTAGACAAGTCTAAGTGAAGCAGGCAAAAGGGAAAATGAAAGAAGCAATGGAACTCTGATTTCGATTAGGATTATCTTGACGTTGTATTATTTTTACTTTCAAACGCGAGCTATCAGTTGCTAGTTGGAATTTTCTTTACTTCAATGTTATTTTCCCTTCATATATCTCAATTAGTTTTTTCTTTCAAAAATTGGGCATTTATGACTTTAATTCACAACAAAATGAAATTTTTATCTTTTGATTTTCTTATTTCGTTTTGTATATATGTATTATTTATTTTTATAGGAAAGATATAATTACATAAGCAATTAAAATGGATATAACTATTTTTAAATTTAAACGTAAATGAACTACAAAAAAAAATATGAAATAAGAAAATATAATTATTTGAAAATTAATATTGAAAATTATGAAGTATTTATGTTCATAAAAAATAAAAAGATACAAGCAAGGATAATTAATCGAACTGGAAAGTGATCACTTAAAATTAATCAACCATGTCAAATAAATTTTAGTTTAAATGAATTTTGATTTATAATTTATTGGTTTACAAAGAAAAAAAAGCAGAAAAAGAACAAAAAAGAAAAAAAATGAAAAAAAAAGAGAAAAAATAGAAAAAAAAGAAAAAAAAAGAAAAGAAACAGTTTTGGTCTCTGTTCCTGGCCGGAACAGAGGCCGAAACAGAAAAAAAAACTGCCTACCCGTGAACCTGGACCGCCCTGCCCCCGAATCTGAGATGGGCACGGGTTTGAAATGGGAAGGGCAGGGTTTTTGAGAAAAAAAAATCCGTGATGCTCGGCCTGTTGTACCTGTGTCCGTTGTACCCATCGCCCGCCACGAATTTTGCCGGGGCCCAGCCCAGCCTGCCTGCCCTGCCTGTTTGCAAAACACTAGGTGGAGTCGACTCGACCGAATCACCTTATATCTTGTGTAGGGGTGTACAACGGGCGGGTCGATGATATTTTATTAAAATTTGAACTCAACCCGATTACACCGGGTTAAAAAAATTCTTTACTTGACCCACCCATAACCCAACCCAACCCATCTATTTTTTTACATACGGGTTAGACGGGTTAAACGGGTTATAAATTCAAAGCTATCATTCTGGACTGATTCAAAGTGAGAATGAGACATTAAAAAACAGAAGCCAAGTAAAGAACAAACTAACACCATCAGGTCTCTACTGAATGAAGTCAAGTAAAGAACAAACTAACACCAGGTCTAAACATATTAAAAAACAAACTAACCCCATCAAGTCTAAACATATTCAAAAACAGAAACTAACACCAGCATAGCAAACCTAATATAAAGCAAAACATCATAGCAATCCTGATACAAAAGAGCAAATTATACAAAGTTGAAAAAAACCCAAACTGACAAGTGACAACTGAAGTATATTAAGCATAAAACCCCATAGTAAACTTCAAAATCAGCAGTTCAGCACCCATATCAGCCTGTACAGAGAAAAAAATATTAGTTATTAAATTTTTAAATATCAGCTATGATGCAGGGATAGCAATACTGATATACCCAATCTGATGTTGGTTCAATTATACAATAATCGAATATGACTTGCACAATCTGATGTTGGTTCAATTATACAATAATCGAATATGACTTACACAATCTGATTAAAATGTGTTTAATTAAATGAAAAGAAAGCAAACAAAGCAAATAATTTAAATGTACAAAAGGCTTGAAATTGTAGGAGAAACAGAAGTGCTGTCCCTACTTGAATGTAGTTTGGCTTAATTTGGTAGCTAACTCGAAATTTTTTTAATTTTGTATTGTTTGAACAATATTCCTCAAGAGTAGTATCTCACATGAGATTATTTCAATTTAATTAAAATTTGGAATTGAATTTTTATCAAACACAAGCAGCAGCACTAACTGGTACAGTGCAGTGGTATTAACTGGTACAGTGGTACTAACTGGTACCAGTGCAAAAAACTGAGTGGTACTAACTGGTACCAGTGCAAAACAACTGAGTTAAGCATATACTGATTAGAGCAGAATGAATGAATGATTAACTAAATCTCACAGGATTACATGAATTCCTTGGAGAGAAGGAGAGACGGAGATTTAATGCGGATTAAAGAGAGCCGGGTCGCTAGCGAAGGAAATAATGACTCTGGGTCGGGTCCGGATATAAACGGGTTAGTAAGAGTAAATCCGTGACCCGACCCAGAGTAACGGGTTTATCAAATTTCAACCCGTACCCGACCCAATAACAACTCAACCCGGTAAAAAACGGGTCGGGTCGGACAGGTCAAGCGGGTCGAGTGGGTCTCGGGTTTTTTTGTACACCCCTAATCTTGTGTTTGCCTTCTTTTGTGTGCTTATTGTACTCGATCTATCTTGCGGTAATATTTTTTCTCTATTGTTATTAGTGTCCTATCATGACAAAAATTCTGAATATGCTTCTAACTACAGCTATGTTGAAAAAGGCAGGGCGTGTTTTAAAAAATATCGAGGGAGTTGTATGTTCTTAGAATTTGTACAGCGTAGTTCCCACACACATAAGATCTCCTTAGTAAAATATCTTTTATTTTTATTTTTATGAAATACATGTAAAATATCATGAAACACGGTTTTGGAGCTGCCACGTGGCCTTGTTTTTACGTAACGACACCCCCAACTATTTATTTCTCTCACTTCCCCTCTAATGCAATAAAAAATCTATATAAAAGTCTCCACAACACCGACTGAAAGGAATCTCGCATTTCTTATCTATACTCTCTCTCGTCTCTCCAATACCCCTGAGATATTTTCTCTTCATACCTTAATCTCTCCGTCTCTAATCAATTTAGGTGCAATTCCTTTGCTCTCTCTTTCTCTCCGAGATAAGCTTAACATCGATCTAATTGTAAAAAAATTGTTGTACAGAGATGGCGGGAGCACTGGTTCAGCTAGCAGTTCTACCTAGTGGGGTAACAACTGGAGATGACAGCAAAATCAGAGGCACTTGGCGAAGGAATGGGAATTCTTCTAGAATTTTCATAACTGCGAGTTTAAACTCGGTTAGGAATTCTAATAGATTTTTTGGATCTTTCCCTTTAAGAAATCAAGAGGTGAAATATCACAGAGGAAGAACAAGAAGTTCTAGAAGGAAACTGTGCACTGTGGCCATGTTTGAGAGATTCACTGAAAAAGCTATTAAGGTGATCTAAAATTAATTCCTTTTTTGTTTTTTTTATTAATTCAAATACTCTATTGATGGATAAATTTCTACCCTTTATATGTGTTTTGTGTATTAAGAGATAGTATAGATTCAACCAAATCAAAACATAATTACAGAGCAGAATTAACTGTAATTTTAAGTTGTAGTTGTTCAACCTCATCCTTTATACTAATGTAAGATACCAGTATGAACATATGTACTGATTTAGATCAGCTCAAAATTTTGTATGATAATTCTTGCTAAAACCAAACAGGTAATTATGCTTGCTCAAGAGGAGGCTAGGCGGCTGGGCCACAACTTTGTTGGTACCGAACAGATACTTTTGGGTCTAATTGGGGAAGGAACCGGTATAGCTGCAAAAGTGCTGAAATCCATGGGTATAAATTTGAAAGATGCAAGGGTTGAAGTAGAAAAGATAATTGGAAAGGGAAGTGGTTTTGTGGCCGTGGAGATTCCATTCACAGCACGCGCTAAAAGGGTTCTAGAACTTGCCTTAGAAGAGGCCCGTCAAATGGGTGAGTAAACCTGCTATTAACCTTCCATTTGATCACATAAATACCATTACTTGTGAAATTAGATGTTAGTTTAGTTTGGTGTTTAATTGCACAATTCTAATTCGTACTTTTGGATCAAATTAAGTATAGGTGATGCTTATAGTAGGGGCGTTAATTATCAAGAGGTAACTGTGGTCCTAAATTGTGCAAATCTGAGTCATTGTTTGTACAACTGAGGATCAATTAAATCCAAAGAATGCATTTGTTGGCATGAATTGCCATGTAAAATTTCACTTTATCGGCCAAAAACAAAATATTTTGAAATACTTAGATTGGGTTCTGAAATAAAAATAGAGTAAACTCTAAATTTTCCTGAAGACTGAAAATTCCCTTTTGTTTCCTTGATATTATGGTTTAGCCCCTTTTGGTGGTTACTGTTTTATTACAATTTTCACTTTTCATGTCAATGCCATAATTTTGGTATCAGTCAAAAAGTAAGGGATACCGCATAAGCGTACTGAAGGATTTTTTTTTTAATCAGTTTCTAAATTAAAAATTGATGTCCCAGATCAAAATGGCACAATCTTGATTATTAGGAACCAATAAAACAATAAAAAATGATACTTGAAAGATAATTTACCCTGATTATTTTTTTTTTTCTCGACTAAATGAGTTTCATCAATTTGTAGGTCACAACTATATAGGATCAGAGCACTTGCTTCTTGGGTTACTCCGTGAAGGAGAAGGTGTAGCGGCACGCGTGCTCGAGAGCCTAGGAGCAGACCCAAACAGTATCCGTACACAGGTAAAATTAACTAGTACGTTGAAAACTTTTGTACTAGAGAGAAGTGATAGTTAACCACCCTCCAATCAAGCTTTTAGAATTCTTGTTGAATTTTATATGATATCAAATTAGGAGTTATTCAGTTCAAGCACCAGGGTTATAAATCAAATCTTAATCTTTTCACATTAATTTAAAGCTGCAGACAACAATTTTACTCTATATTGGAATTTTTCCATGATGCACTTCAGATGTACTGTTATTAATTTTACTGCTACTAATGTTTTTGTTGCTGTTGTGATAATCTTAAAATTTCCTGGATTTAAAGACTACTAGATCATGATTAACCATTATGGTGGTAGTTGTAGTTAATAGTTAAATTTTGTGTTTTAGGTAGTAAGAATGGTAGGAGAAAGCACGGAAGCAGTTGGTGCTGGTGTTGGTGGAGGCAGCAGTGGCAATAAAATGCCTACTCTAGAAGAGTACGGAACAAATCTTACTAAGCTAGCTGAGGAGGTACTCTTTTCCTTTCGTCAAATAACTGTGTCATGTGTGATTGAGTTAGTCACTACAGGACACCAACGACTTAGTTCCCCTATCAGCGTTGCAATGCTGTACTTTTGTAGCATCTGTCAGTTGCTTTGCATTAACTGGACTGCAGTTTGCAGTGATTTAATTCAATGATACAGCTATAAAAGCTCTTTCTTCAATTATATAAGTAAATGAAGTTGACGAGTGTTTTCAACAGGGAAAGCTAGATCCGGTGGTGGGGAGGCAAGAACAAATTCAGCGGGTAACACAAATTTTGGGCCGGCGCACAAAGAACAATCCTTGTTTGATTGGTGAACCTGGTGTAGGGAAAACTGCCATAGCTGAAGGCCTTGCCCAGAGAATTGCAAATGGAGATGTCCCTGAAACAATCGAGGGAAAACAGGTACAACATTCCTGTGTTAATTGAACTGTATTCGTACCTAAAAGTAATCGTTGCATAGTGCAGTGGTACATTAATACCATGGTATTGGTTGGGTCAAGCATTGATAAATCACCAATGGTATAAAAATCGATTTCGTGTCATGTGATACCTGTTTCTCTTAGGTAATAACCATCGACATGGGTCTGCTGGTGGCCGGTACGAAATACAGGGGGGAGTTTGAAGAGAGGCTGAAGAAACTGATGGAGGAAATAAAGCAAAGTGACGAGATTATACTCTTTATAGATGAAGTTCATACATTGATTGGTGCAGGTGCCGCTGAAGGTGCCATAGATGCAGCAAATATATTAAAACCAGCGTTAGCTAGAGGCGAACTTCAGGTATATGATTTTTTTTTTTTTTTTGAAATTGAGGTATAGAATTTCAGAATGTACTTCTCTCTTTTTTTAAAAAATGTTGGCAGGAGCTGCCAAAATGTTCAGAATGTACCCCTCTCTCTCTCTCTCTCTCTCTGATTGAGCTTGAAGTGCACTAATTATGTTTCGAAAAATAGCACCAATTACCGATAATTGAACTTTGAGGATGCGATTATGGCTCAGGAAAGCCTGAATTCTCCTCAATTTTGCCAATTTATCCTTGGTTTCCCTCACATGTTATGTAATAAATCCAAGACAAAATTAGAAAAAGAAGGGAATAATATTTTCTTTCCTCGTCTTCTGTGTTGTGTAGTGTATAGGGGCAACAACAATAGACGAATATAGGAAACACATTGAAAAGGACCCTGCACTGGAGAGGCGTTTCCAACCTGTTAAAGTGCCAGAACCATCAGTCGAGGAAACAATAGAGATTCTCAAGGGACTACGTGAACGGTATGAGATCCATCACAAGTTACGGTACACTGATGAATCCCTTACCGCTGCCGCACATCTCTCATACCAGTACATAAGGTAACTATACCAAACTTATTCCAGAATTCAAATTTAACCACAACAGAGCCAAGCCCTGATCAAACCTAAATAAACCTCAGCTCAAATGGTGCAATTAAACCTCAGATCAATTGAAATTCAAAAATCAGTAAAAGAACACATGAAGGGGAAGAAAATCTTACAAATTGGTGTTTAACCCCTGCATAGGTACCATCCTGGCCCTACGTGCGTGCTCAGAAACTGGGTGGCATAAAATTTGTTATGTTCCCAAAATACATTCAGCGAATTGTTGTTGTGTTATAAACCACTGTTAGTTAAGGGTATTTTGAACTATCATTATTAATACTTACATTTTTTTTCCTTATCTGTAAGCGATCGTTTCCTGCCTGATAAAGCAATAGACTTGGTTGATGAGGCTGGGTCAAGGGTCAGGCTTCGTCATGCACAGGTAATGAGAAGAGACTTTATCTGATTGTAATTACTAATCTAATTAAATAAATGTTAAGAGTAACTTTTGTGCTTTTACTTATTTACTTTATATGTTTTTCTTAAGCTTCCTGAAGAAGCAAAAGAAATCGACAAGGAGCTCCGGAAAATAACCAAGGAGAAAAATGAAGCCGTCCGAAGCCAAGACTTCGAAAAGGTATGCATCGTTCTGTCAAAATTTAGCATTTTTTCTTTTAATTCAACAGTATTACCGATTACCTTGGAAAGATTGCACATCTGATTATCAAAGCACTTCTAATGAGGTTTTTAGACAACAATTTCCAAATTGTGCTTTCCAGTATTTGAATTTGGAATTTAGTAACAATACAGAGTTCTTTAGCGCTTTGAACATATAATTTTTCTTTTCTTTTCTTAACTTCCATTAAAAAATAAGTCAGTTTTGTTCTTTATATAGCTATAAATGCTCGTTTTTTAACTACAATGATTTCTTAATTGTGTGTTCTGGTACTTGAATTTGGAATTAGTAACAATGTAGAGTTTCTCAGGAATTGGAACATCTAAAATTTAATCCCTTTTCTTTTCGTTATCTTTATTTTATAAATAAGTTGGTTATTTTTTTTAGGTTAGTTACAATACTTGTGTGATAGAAGCAGCAGTCCAATGAAAGTGCAAAAAGTATCAAATGATTTTCATATGTAACAGAAAAGACTGTCAAAATTTTCCTCTTGAAAACTTGAAAACATAAGAATAATTTTTAAATTTAGGCCGGCGAGCTACGCAACAAAGAGATTGAATTGCGTGCACAAATCACAGCGCTGGTTGATAAGGGAAAGGAACAAGTCAAAGCTGAGTCTGAATCGACCAATGAGTCAGGCCCGATTGTCACTGAGGCTGACATTGAACACATTGTTTCCTCGTGGACTGGTATACCAGTCGAGAAGGTCTCAACTGATGAATCTAATCGGCTACTTAAGATGGAGGAGACCCTACATAAGCGCATCATAGGTGATGTTGCTCACCCCTACTAAAAGAATATTAATTTGTTAATTTGCATTCTTAGTTGGTGCTGCTACCTCACATGGCATTTTCTGTACAGACCATCACCCATATAAATACTAACAGTAAAATATTATTTCATAGTAAGGATCTAGAGGGATTTGAACTCTGGTAGCAAATTCTCATACACGGTTGACTAGACATAATGTCTGGATGTTTTAACTGACTAGTAACTCGATTTTATTATTTTCTTTTTGAAAACTTAACAGGCCAAGATGAGGCAGTGAAGGCGATAAGCCGTGCAATACGTCGTGCCCGTGTTGGGTTGAAGAATCCAAACCGTCCGATCGCGAGTTTCATATTTTCAGGGCCCACTGGAGTCGGGAAGTCTGAGCTTGCAAAGGCGATTGCGGCATATTATTTTGGGTCAGAGGAAGCAATGGTTCGCCTTGACATGAGCGAGTTCATGGAGCGGCACACCGTCTCCAAGCTTATCGGGTCCCCTCCTGGTTATGTCGGGTAATGCTGGAATGGCCTATCACATGGCATTAGCTATTTACTGCATCATTTACTTTTCAGGGTAGCCGAGCTATGAAAAAATAGTATAATTTTCTTGGTATACTTGCTTGCAACAGCTCCATATCACTATATAAGGTGCACCACCAACTGGCAGTAAAATCATTAATTTATGAGATTTTTTTTTTCTTATTGTGGGGGGGTACCATGGACAACGAATTAACAATCTTGACAACCGTAAAAATAACATATGGTTAAAATCCGACAAGTAAAATATAATCTATATTTTATACATATCTTATACAAGAAAAATGATAATTTTTTTGCAAGTATCACTGTTCATCAAATGGCATGAAATTGGTAGTGGTCCATAGACAGCATTTGATGGAACATGAAAACTTCTTTAAATTACATGAAAATTAATACACAACCAATCTATAAGAACAACAATATATTTATAATTTCTTTTATATTTATAATTTTTTTTTTTGCATGATCTGGAAAAGCATTAATAAGGTCATCAAGATAAACCTTGTTCAGGGATCCCCGCCATTTTTTATATGAGCTCTGTTACAATTAGGCTACTTTTCCTTTCTGATAGATTTGAAAAATCTCCTTTCTTATTCCTAATTCAAATAAAACTTTTCCTGTGACTCTTGTGACCACTGCAGTTACACTGAAGGTGGACAGCTGACTGAGGCAGTGCGGCGACGGCCATACACCGTGATCCTCTTCGACGAAATTGAAAAGGCGCATCCGGATGTGTTCAACATGATGCTTCAAATCTTAGAAGATGGCCGGCTCACTGACAGCAAGGGCCGGACCATAGATTTCAAGAACACCCTCCTAATAATGACATCCAATGTTGGCAGCAGTGTGATTGAAAAAGGTAGCCGCAAGATCGGTTTCGATGTTGATGGTGATCTGCAAGACAACAGCTACAACAGGATCAAGAGTTTGGTCACGGAGGAATTGAAGCAATATTTCCGACCCGAGTTCCTCAACCGTTTGGATGAGATGATTGTATTCAGGCAACTCACCAAGCCAGAGGTAAAGGATATTGCTGATATCATGTTGAAGGAGGTGTTTGAGCGGTTGAAGAAGAAGGAGATCGACTTGCAAGTGACTGAGCGGTTTAGGGACAGAGTAGTGGACGAAGGTTATAGTCCGAGTTATGGTGCAAGGCCATTGCGAAGAGCTATCATGAGGCTTCTAGAAGATAGTTTGGCTGAGAAGATATTGTCAGAAGAGATCAAGGAGGGGGATTCGATTATAGTGGACGTGGATTCTGACAAGAAGGTTGTAGTTTTGAAAAGTGGTGTTAGTGCAAGTGAAATTACTGGAATTGGACTTCCGGAAGCATCACCCCCTCCTGTTGCTGTCTGATGTGTACTTTATTAATATTTGCATAGTATACTTAATAAATTGTAGTTCAGTTTGTGTATATTAATTTGGGAGAAAAAGACATCAACACAGCTTGAAACAGAATTAAGCAAAACACATGTAGAACTTTGCCTAGAATGTATAGACTAGAGCTTTTAAATTCTTCCAGACCAATATAGCTAAAGACTAACACCTACTGCAACTGTAGGCTTGTGCATATTTTATTTGTGAAGATGCAAAACACTGGAATGAAACAGCGTTCCTAAATTCAGTATACCTTAAAAGTTTGAAGGGCGCAACGAATATTTGTAATACCTTTTCAATATCTGTAATTTTTGCATTATCTTCGTTGGTCAGATCCAATGCATAAAAGACAATATATAGATACGAAATGAATCATTTTCTTATCCATATACATGGTACTTGAACCCGTTACAAATGAATACTTGGTATGCATTACAGAAGATATTGGAATGAAAAATCGAGCCAATAGGGAAAAAATATCAGAAGGCCTATCGATCGGAGGAGGAGACCCGTGAATTCAAAGATAGGAGGAGGAGAATGATAGCTGGTCCATCTATTCCTGAGTGCACATGTTATGAGGCCCATTTGTTCGGCCCTTTAGATATTTGTCCCTATCTGTCTATAAATTTAAGATATTAGACACCTATTTTACACTATCGATCTTACTCCAAATTTATAGCCATTTTTTCGGAAATAACAATGTTTCATGGTCATTGTAATGGAATTGAGTATTTGAGTGCATATATGTGTGTGTGTGTGTGTGTGGTCCCAAAGAACCATAAATGTTGTAGAATTACTAAACGATGTGGAGGGGCGGATCTAGGATTTTCATTACTAGGGACAAAAAATATTGAATAAGATTTAAATAGCTTATCAGATTTAAATCCATTAACTAATTTGTTACTAGATAAAAAATAATGCTTTCATTTTATATTTTATAATGTTCTGACTTGTAATTTATTATGCTTTAATTTATAATTCTAATTACCAATCATAATTCAAAAAATTTATTTTGATTTTAACACTAAATTTAACTTGAATTACAAATCAAAACATTCAGAGAGGGGCAACCAAATTTCCAGGAGAGGCAAAGTTGATCGATATCGATAGATCACTACTAAAACTCGAAATTCAGGGGAGGCGGCTACCCCTCGGTCTATGCTGGGTCCGCCCCTGTGGATCGAGTGCACTTAGTTAAGGAAGATTTCGTAAACAGTCCGAAGTGCACTTAGTTAAAAGAAGATTTTGTAAATAGTGAATTCTTTAACATGATCTTCACACGCTACAATCATCTTTAATTATGTTAGTAATTCTAATGCATGTCAAAATTTTAATGTGCATCCTATCTTATTCAGAGGCGGAATAACTTTCGATATATATATCTCTATCTATCTATCTATATAGAGTAGAACTAGGGTGCTCTTAAGCTCACCAAAGTGTTTGGTGAGCTTGACTCTAAAACCCACCAAATCAATTTCAAATGACGAATCCGAACCGTTGAAACCCGCATACCTTACGTGTGATGCGTCTACATGTGAAATTTTTAAACATTCGAATTAATTTAGTATAAAGTCAAGCGGTCAAAAAACGTTCAAAAAATGAATGCACTAAAATTAATTTATTAACCTTCTAATTTTGACCGATTGACTTTATACTAAACTAATTCAAATGTTTAAAAATTTCACATGTAGACGCATCACACGTAAGGTAGGCGGGTTTCAACGGTTCGGATTCGTCATTTAAAATCGATTTGATGGATTTTCGAGTCAAGCTCACCAAACACTTTGGTGAGCTTAAGAGCACCCTAGTTCTACTCATCTATATATATATATATATAGAGATGGGCTATGGTGAATTGCAATGTATGGGCATCCTTGTGCATTGGACTATAAAAGTCGATCCGATGGTCCAGAAATTTTTACTGTTTTTACTGTCCATCCAGATTTTCAGATTTTTCAAAGTGGCTTAATAAATAGTAAAAAAATTCCAAAAAATGTAAAACTTGGTCTCCAAGCACATATTAATATGGAGAACAAGATGAACGATTTGGATCGGTCATTTGGACTTTGAATTCATGATTTATAGTCCAATGCACAAGGGTGCCCATGCATTGCAATGCACCCAAATACTCCCTATCTTTCAAATCTTGTTTCTCCATTTTCAAAGTCTGAATAGTCAATCTGAACCGTTAGATGCGATCTATATATTAAGATGTGATTGGAGACCAAATTTTACATTTTTTGAATTTTTTTTACTATTTATTAAACCACTTTGAAAATCACTGATCCAATGGTCAAGAAAATATAAAATCAGCGATTTTCAAAGTGGCTTAATAAATAGTAAAAAAATTCCAAAAAATATAAAATTTGGTCTCCAAGCATATCTTAATATATAGATCGCATCTAACGGTTCGGATTGACTATTCGAACTTTGAAAACGGAGAAAAAGGATTTGAAAGATAGGGTGCATTTGAACCCTCCTCATATATATATATATATATACACAATCGATTGTTCCTAGCCTCCCGTACAGCCAAGTCATTTTTTGATTTTTAAAGTCCAAATGATCGATCCAAACCGTTAGATGTGATCTCCATATTAAAATGTGCTAGGAGACCAAATTTTACATTTTTTGAATTTTTTTTACTATTTATTAAGCCACTTTGAAAATCGTTGATCCAACGGTGGCTTAACCAAACAGTAAAATCAGAAGCTACCGTTGGATCAGCTATTTTCAAAGTGGCTTAATAAATAGTAAAAAAATTCCAAAAAATGTAAAATTTGGTCTCCTAGCACATTTTAATATGGAGATCACATCTAACGGTTTGGATCGATCATTTGGACTTTAAAAATGGGAAAACGACTTGGTTGTATGGGAGGCTAGGAACAATCGATTGTATGTTAGCCTATCTCTCTCTCTCTCTCTCTCTCTATACATATATATATATATATAGAGTGTGACTAATATGCATTCGGTAGCACTTCGGCCGAAGTGCTACCGATTCATTTTCCGATTTTTAAAGTCCAAATGATCGATCCAAACCGTTAGATGTCATCTCCATATTAAAATGTGCTTGGAGATCAAATTTTACATATTTTGAAATTTTTTTACTATTTATTAAGCCACTTTGAAAATCGCTGATCCAACGGTGGCTAACAAAACAGTAAAAATCAGAAGCTACCGTTGGATCAGCGATTTTCAAAGTGGCTTAATAAATAGTAAAAAAATTTCAAAAAATGTAAAATTTGGTCTCCAAGCACATTTTAATATGGAGATGACATCTAACGGTTTGGATCGATCATTTAGACTTTAAAAATCAGAAAATGACTTGGTTGCACGGGAGGCTAGGAACAATTGATTGTTTATTAGCCTACCTCTCTCTATTATATATAGGAATATGCTAGCATGCTATGCATAGCATAGAACCCCTCCATGCAACGGCTCGGATTTTGAGTTTTCAAAATCCTAACGGTCGATCCGAACCGTTCATCTTGTTCTCCATATTAATATGTGTTTGGAGACCAAATTTTTCATTTTTTGGAATTTTTTTACTATTTCTTTAGATTTATTGAAAATCGCTGTTTTCAGCAAATCTGGACCATAAAAAAACAGCGATTTTCAATAAATCTAAAGAAATAGTAAAAAAATTCCAAAAAATGTAAAATTTGGTCTCCAAACACATATTAATATGGAGAACAAGATGAACGGTTCGGATCGACCGTTAGGATTTTGAAAACTCGAAATCCGAGCCGTTGCATGGAGGGGTTCTATGCTATGCATAGCATGCTAGCATATTCCTATATATATATAGAGAGAGGTAGGCTAATAAACAATCGATTGTTCCTAGCCTCCCGTGCAACCAAGTCATTTTCCAATTTTTAAAGTCTAAATGATCGATCCAAACCGTTAGATGTGATCTCCATATTAAAATGTGCTACGAGACCGAATTTTATATTTTTTTGAATTTATTTGCTATTTATTAAGCCACTTTGAAAATCCCTGATCCAACGGTGGCTTAACCAAACAGTAAAATCAGAAGCTACCGTTGGATCAGCGATTTTCAAAGTGGCTTAATAAATAGTAAAAAAATTCCAAAAAATGTAAAATTTGGTCTCCTGGCACATTTTAATATGGAGATCACATCTAACGGTTTGGATCGATCATTTGGACTTTAAAAATTGGAAAACGACTTGGTTGCACGAGAGGCTAGGAACAATCGATTGTTTATTAGGCTAGGAACAATCGATCATTTTATATATATATATATATATAGACTGTGGCTAATTTGCTGCCGGCAGCATTTCTGCCAGCGGTGCTGTCGGCCTTTTTTTCATTTTCTGATGTCCAAACAATAAATCTAAACCATTAGATGTTTAATCTATACTATAATCTACTTGGAGACCAAATTTTACATTTTTTGGAATTTTTTTACTATTTATTAAGCTAGTTTGAAAACTGCTGATTTCAATGCTGCAGAAATTGACTGAAAACAGCCGTTTTCAAACTAGCTTAATAAATAGTAAAGAAATTTCAAAAAATATAAAATTTGGTCTCCAAGTAGATTATAATATAGATTAAACATCTAACGGTTTAGATTTGTTGTTTGGACATCGTAAAATAAAAAAATGGTGGCAGCACCTCCGGCTATAATGCTGCCGGCAGCAAATTAGCCGGACCCTATATATATATATAGAGAGAGAGATGGGCTATGGTGCATTGCAATGCATGGAGGGGTTTGTGCATTGGACCATAAATCTAAAATTCAAGATCCAAATGGCCGATCCAAACCGTTCATCTTGTTCTCCATATTAATATGTGCTTGGAGACCAAATTTTACATTTTTCTGAATTTTTTTACTATTTATTAAGTATTTTACAAAATTGTTGATCCAACGGTGGCTGCTGATTTTACTGTTTTGTTAAGCCACCGTTGGATCAACAATTTTGTAAAATACTTAATAAATAGTAAAAAAATTCAGAAAAATGTAAAATTTGGTCTCCAAGCACATATTAATATGGAGAACAAGATGAACGGTTTGGATCGGTCATTTGGATTTTGAATTTTAGATTTATGGTCCAATGCACAAACCCCTCCATGCATTGCAATGCACCATAGCCCATATCTCTCTCTCTCTCTCTATATATATATATATAGAGAGAGAGAGAGAGAGAGAGGTTTGAAAATCATTTGTTCTGTCTCTGAAACAAATGATCCGGTTTTCCTATTTTCAAAGTCCAAAAAGCCGATACAAATCATTGGATGTTTAATCTATATTAAAATGTGCTTGGAGACCAAATTTGACATTTTTTTGACTTTTTTTTTTATAAAAACAACGATTTTCAAACCATCTTAATAAATAATAAAAAAATTTAAAAAAAAATATAAAATTTGGTCTCCAAGCATATTTTAATATAGATTAAACATCTAACAATTTGGATAAGATGTTTGGACTTTGAAAATCGGAAAACTGAATCGTTTGTTTACGATATTTCTGGTAAAAGAAATAAATCGCTCTCCTGTTAGTCCTGGTGGATAACCGATAGAGGTATCAAACGTCTGATACTCCGAGGCGAGACGTTCCTCAGATTCGGTCTTCTCGGTCTGCTACATTCCAATTAGAATTTGGAGACAAGATATAAATATGTTATATTAATCTATTTAATTTGTAAATAGATTAACGTTTTAGAAAACAATTATGGAGTAGATCTGTAAAAGGATTAAATTGACTTTTGATGTCAAAGGAATACTGAAGGTGGACCGCCTTGGAGATTCAGTCTTCTCGGTCTGCTGCATTCCAATTAGAATTTGAAGACAAGATATAAATATGTTATATTAATCTATTTAATTTGTAAATAGATTAAAGCTTTAGAAAATAATTATGGAGTATATCTGTAAAAGGATTAAATTGAGTTTTGATGTCAAAGGAATACTGAAGGTGGACCGCCTTGGAGATTCGGTCTTCTCGGTCTGCTGCATTCCAATTAGAATTTGGAGACAAGATATTAATATGTTATATTAATCTATTTAATTTGTAAATATATTAAAACTTTAGAAAACAATTATGGAGTAGATCTGTAAAATGATTAAATTGAGTTTTGATGCCAAAGGAATACTGAAGGTGGACCCCCTTGGAAAGTTTCTTGACATGCCCCGTTTAATTCTTGGCTTAAGTTAAAAGTAAAATTTTTGTTTTACGCTCATTCCGCATCTTAAACTAATCAATGGGTTTGAACTGTCAAAATCCAACATGACTAATATGCATTCGGTAGCATATGGCGGCATATGCATACGGTCCAAATTTGAGATTTCAAAATCCAAAAAGTCGATCTGAACTATTCATCTTGTTCTCCATATTAATATGTGTTTGGAGACCAAATTTTACATTTTTCTGAATTTTTTTACTATTTATTAAGCCACTTTGAAAATTGTTGATCCAACGGTGGCTGCTGATTTTTAGTTTTGTTAAGTCACCGTTGGATCAACAATTTTCAAACCAGCTTAATAAATAGTAAAAAAATTCCAAAAAATATAATATTTGGTCTCCAAGCACATTTTAATATAGATTGAACATCTAACAGTTTGGATTTGTTGTTTGAACATCAAATACTAAAATATGACCTGTAAGCACTTAGGTCGAAGTCCTACCGGTAGCAATTTAGCCATACTCTCTCTCTCTCTCTCTCTCTCTCTCTCTCTCTCTGTATATATATATATAAGGAGGGATCGAATTACACCCTTTTTTGGTGACATCAGATTACACCCTATGTTTTCAAAGTCCAAACAGTCGATCGAAAATTTGATCAGATCAAAATTTACTTTTTTTTATAATTTTTTAACTATTTATTAAGTATTTTACAAAATTGTTGTTTTCATATCCTTAAATTTTTGTACCCATCTTTATTAATAAATAGTAAAAAAAAATAAAAAAAAAATGTAAAATTTGATATGTAAAATTGTATCCATCATGTTGAACGATTTGGATCGACTGTTTGGATTTTGAAAATGTCGGATGTATACTTGGTAGCTTCTACCAAGGATTTCAAAAGAAAAAAAAATATAGGATGTAATCCGGCAACACACATAAATAAAAGAAGTGAGGCTATGGTGCTTAAAACCACATACACCAGCACACATAGTTCAAATACATATAAGGTCAATCATATACAATTTTTTTATGTAGAATAAAAATCAATTTTAGAGTATCATAATACTCTAAATTAAATAAAAAATTATAATAAATACAAAAATTTTGAAAAAAAAGGATTAATTAGCCTCCATTTTTTTCTCTTAGCTCCGCCTTTGATCTTATCCCATAGTTAGAAAATTGATGTTAATTCTTAAAAGACAAAATATAGCATACCAATATCTGATTCCAGATCTATATGTTTAGAGCAGACCTTTTGTTTTCATCTACTAATAATATAAACCTTCAAAAGTAGTTTTTCTTCTACGAAAGAAAGAAAAGTACTAAATTTCTCATGTTTAAATACTGAAATGCACCCTTAAATTATATATTCATATTATATATTGAAACATATGTAAATCAAAGTAGGGTTAGTAAAATTATATTTATGAGCATTTTTTGCTAGTAATTAACATGCCCTAATTTGTTTATACTGTTTTACATTTTTTTTTTATTGAAGGACATTGGTACATCATTTTTTAGATGTTATTTTTGAGAATTGAATTTGCAACATCTCTGTAAAGAAACAAAATTTGTGCCAGTGCTCTAAGTCTGCAGGCATTTTTATGTTTTTATTTTAGCTAGAAAGGATCTAATGCCTATATTTTTGGTGCCCCTCATGACAACAATTTTTTTTTTCTCAAACGATTATATGAACTGTGAACCCAATTCGATCTATTTCTTATGTATTGCCTTCATCTAAATAATAATAAAATTTTGAATTTGTTTTATGTAAGTCAAAGATAAGGAGAAATCGGCGGTCTAAATTTGATTATACTAAACTAATGATTTCCGTGTTTTATATCTTTAAAAAAATGAATTTTAAAATTTCTTATTTTCGACGTAAATAAATGCAATATTACTCTAGAAATAAATCAAGATCAACATTTCATGTTACTTGTCTGATATTTGATTTTAAATTAATTCTAACGAATAATTTTGGTCGACATGATACGTTTAGATGACACAGGAATAGCGCTAACCCCAGTAATAGCTGTTATTCCTGGCGAGCTATTCTCAACACAACACGTTTGGATGAAAAAAAACGCTATTCTCAACAAAAGAATAGCTCGGGTTAGCTGCTATTCTGCTATTCCTATGAAATGTTGGGTTAGCAGCTATTCCGAGCTATTCCTTGATTCATAGCATTATTAGTAGGGGTGCAAACGGATCGGATAGTGCTCAACCCATATCCGTATCCGTATCCGTATTTTTTTCGGATACGGATACGGATCGGATAGTAATCGGATACGGATCGGATATTAAACGGATACAGATACGGATCGGATATTTTCGGATACGAATACAGATACGAATATAATTTGAATTTCTAATTCAAAATATATATCTAATTAACTTGCTACACCATTACAAAATATATATCTAATTAACTAAAATTCACCAACATAAATATAACTTTAATTAAAAGTACCAACACAAAAGATCATCTTTAAAGATATTCTAATACAAAAGATAAATAGACACAAAAAAAATTCTCTCAACTCTTAACATATCCGGATATCCGGATCCGGATAATTATCCGTATCCGTATCCGATTCTGAAACTCAACTCGTATCCATATCCGAATCCGCATAAAAAAAATCTGTATCCGTATCCAAATCTGCAACTATCCGTATCCGAATATCCGAATCCGCAAAAATTCAGATACGGATCCGGATTCGGACGGGTAATATCCGACCCGTTTGCACCCCTAATTATTAGATCCCTCATTTACTACTTCTTGAAGTCTAGTATAAATGTATAATGTATCATTTCAATCCGAAATAATAATTTTTATGTTTTGTCTCATTATTTGAGATCGATTGCTCATTAAAGTGCTTATCTGAAAAGTTGGCGTGCTAATTATCTGTTCTTTTTTTTAATAAAAGAACTGTGGTGTACTCTAACATTTTTTAAATATTATTTTCGAAAAATAAATATATATGTATCTTTAAATAAAGATGTGTGTTCGTACTACTACACTAAATCTATAATTCTGATTAGGGCTGTACAAAATTGTTCAAATTCGTAACTCGCTTGCTAACTGTTTGCTTTAACTCGCTCAATTACAACTTGAGTCAGTTCCAACTCGAGTTGGCTGACTTGTTTAATTAATAAATGAGCTATATAAGTTTGAGCATACCCCAACTCGCTCATTTACAACTTGAGTTACACAAAATTTGTCACAATAAATCCCATGCTCTTCTAAATAACTCTTAAGATGTTGTTTGGATTTTTTATTTTGTTAGTTGTCTTGTTAATTATGTTTGAATTATTTATGTTTAGAAAAATTCTTACTAAATCATTTGAATTATTTGTGTTTAGATAAACTCTTCCGATTTATTTATTTATATCCAAAAAATAAATAAAATTTTAAAAAATAACCAAATCGGTGGTGAATTTCGAGAACTACCCAAACCGGAATTTTTTTTTTCCGGAAATTCATGTCTAAAATCGGAATTTTTTTTTCCGAAATTGGAATTTCCCGTTTTTATTTTTTTTATAAACTCATTTACATATATACATATACATATATTATATACATATACATATATTATATACATATACTGTAGGGTTTTCGGATACCACTTTTGGGGTTTCGCGGTAACCAAAACCCTTTTAGGCTTAAGCTGCGGAAAGAACGTAAAACAAAATTTTTTACTTCTAACTCAAGCCGTGAATTAAAAGGGATATGCCGGAAAGACCAAAGCAGAGTTCCTTCTGAAGTCTTTCATTGCAAGGACCCTTTTAATCCTTTTTACAGATCTACTCCATGATTGATTTCTAAAACTTTAATCTACTTACAAATTAAATAGATTAATATAACATATTTATACCTTGTTTCCAAATCACAGTTGGAATGCAGACCGAGCGAGTAGAGCCTCACCAGGGAAGGAGTCGACTCGGAGTATCACACGTGTGATACCTCTATCGGTTATCCACCAGGACTAACCGGAGAGCGGTTTATTTCTTCTGCCAGAAATACCGTAAACCGCGGAATTATGCAAAAACACTATTCACGGGAATAAGACGAAAACCCGTAAACACGAATTTTCGGTTGCTCAGTTTCATCAATATGCAAAACTGACATACCGCGAAATTCGGTAAAACACTATTCATCAACCCGTAAATATTCTCCACAACAACCCGCAAGATTATACGTCAACTACGTATAACTTTCTTTTCTCAACCGAAATACTATTTGGGAGAGAAACCGAGAAAGAGAGAAAATACCGATTCGTTTCTGCACGAAAAGATACATGTGAATGTGCATATGTATATATGTGAATATATCTTTCTCTCCCTACCCCTCCACCCCTATTTATAGTGTTTAGAGTTGGTTGCAAAAGACCAAAATGTCCTCCAAGTTCGGCCTATTTACAAGATATGCCATTGACACCTCATCCTTTTATATGTGAAATGACCAAAATACCCCTTCCACACCCTTCCACATTCTTCTCCATGCTTCTACACATGCAAGGTGGCATAGGTGTGAAATGACCATTTTGCCCTTGTGGATAGGATTGATGACATGTCATCTGGATAGGATCAATGACGTGTCATGCAGATAAGGTCGAATCTGAAAAGACCCGAATGCCCTCGGCCCGAACACAAATAATATTCGTATAATTATTCTGAACAATTATATATATATTTTTCTTTCGGTTATTTGTTTCGGTATCGATGACATGTCATCTGGATAGGATCGATGACGTGTCATGCGGATAAGGTCGAATCTGAAAAGATCCGAATGCCCTCGGCCCGAACACAAATAATATTCGTATAATTATTCTGAATAATTATATATATTTTTCTTGCGGTTGTTGTTTCGATAATTTATACAATGTGTCCTGCACATTTATAAATTAACCGGTTAACTTTTATACAACGTGTCACACACGTTTATAAATTAACCAATGTTTTTGCTTGTTATTTTTACATAACATTTATAATTTAATTATAACACGTATAATTAATTATAACCATCTTATCATTGATCATAACCAATTTATAATCAATCAAAATAAGATTCTCCGATTAACTCCTATATGGTGTGACCCAATAGGATCTGTGTTATGTTGGTAAATAGAGTTAAAACCGTTTTAACTTCTATAATCATGGGTGGCGTCTGGCAACACATCATGACCATCCAATTACACAGATGATGCTGTACTGTACAATATCACGATCCAGTAAACAATTTACTTGTGTCTGTTCCTCTGTCTCATAGCTATCAGATCAGTTTCAAGGTAGATGTGTGTCATCCTTGCTAACTGAATCTTTTCTTGATCTTGAGCATATTATCAAATATGATTACTCTTGTAATCATACCGCGCGCTGATAATCTTACTCTATCAAGGGGCCCAGTGATGCTATAACTCGTATAGAGATACGAGGGACAAGTAGTATTCTTGGCAGACTATCACTTCCTCAGCTAAGCTATATATATCGAAATGCTACCGTTATGACTGCTTTTTACGGACATTGTTAGATAACACTCACACATATATATTTCTTAGTGGGAACGATAAATACCTCATACTTTAGAACGTGACACTGAATGAAAAACATAAATGACACGAACACAATTCTATTTAATGTTTTCATTCGGGGTCTGTCAAATACCATGTTCCTAGAACATGTATCTATGTGATTAAAATGACATCTCGTGTCAAATGGTTTGTAAAACTTAACCATCTTTCAATCCACATACTAACCTTATAGTGGTAATTAGTGTTCCTGCTAATTACCTTGGTTAGTGACCTTTTAAGATTAAGAGTATATATCATCTATATTATGGAGTTTCACAATTTCAGTCATGAACTCGAAATGATCCATAAATTCAATAATACTCAAGGCAACAAAATGATATTAATCATCCAATTCATGAACAAAGCTTTATGATAAATTATCGTATTATTGACTTCTAGATTATTACAAACTAACATATACATATATTATAAACATATACATATATTATATACATATACATATATTATATATATATATATATATAGAGAGAGAGAGAGAGAGAGAGAGAGAGACAGAGAGAGATGGGCTATGGTGCATTGCAATGCATGGAGGGGTTTGTGCATTGGACCATAAATCTAAAATTCAAAATCCAAATGACCGATCCAAACCGTTCATCTTGTTCTCCATATTAATATGTGCTTGGAGACCAAATTTTACATTTTTCTGAATGTTTTTACAATTTATTAATTTTGAAAAATGCTTAATAAATAGTAAACAAATTCCAAAAAATGTAAAATTTGGTCTCCAAGCACATTTCAATATGGAGATCACATCTAACAGTTCGGATCGGTCGTTTGGATTTTCAAAATAAAAATACGGCGTGGACTACAAACGCGTTTTACTACATGGAGTAGCGTAGCCCATCCCATATATATATATATATATATATGAGTTAGGCTGGGGTGCTATGGATAGCATAGTGGCCTCTATGCTACGGCTCAATATTCGAGTTTTCAAAATCCAAACGGTCGATCCGAACCATTCATCTTATTCTCCATATTAATATCCGCTTGGAGACCAAATTTTATAATTTTCTGAATTTTTTTTACTATTTATTAAGCCACTTTGAAAATCGCTAATCCAATGGTTTTACTGTTTTGTGCAGCCACCGTTGGATCAACAATTTTGTAAAATACTTAATAAATAGTAAAAAAAATTCAGAAAAATGTAAAATTTGGTCTCCAAGCAAATATTAATATGGAGAATAAGATGAACGGTTCGGATCGACTGTTTGGATTTTAAAAACTCGAATATTGAGCCGTAGCATAGAGGCCACTATGCTATCCATAGCACCCCAGCCTAACTATATATATATATATATATATGTATGTATGTATGTATGTATATGCATATGCATATGTATATATGTAAATGAGTTTATAAAAAAAAAAAACGGGAAATCCCAATTTTGGAATTTTTTTTCTGGTTTTGGGACCAAAAATCGGAAATTTGTTTTCCGGTTTTAGACATGAATTTTCGGAAAAAAATTTTCCGATAATTGGTGCTAAAACCGGAATTTTTTTTCCGGTTTGGGTAGTTTTTGAAATTCACCACCGGTTTGGTTATTTTTTTAAATTTTATTTATTTTTTGAATATAAATAAAAAATCGGTAAAACTCTTACAAGTATATAACGGTAACTAGTACTGGTCAAAAGAGTTATAAATGAGTTGTGAGTCAACTCGAGTTGGCTTAATTTACAGCTTGTTATTGACATTCCAACTCGAATTGACTCGCTCATTTACGAAATGAGTTGAGCAAGAATTGGAGATAACTCGCTCAAATTCGACTCATTTATAGTTCTAGTTCTGTTGTGTTAATTACTTATATTTATTTTATAAAATAAAAAAAATTGATTGATCATATATTTCGACCAAACTAAATCTTTCTCTAAAAAAAAATAGTCTAACTGAATCTAATAACAAGTAGTGAATATATTAACAAAATTGATAATTAATTGGACTTGTTAAATACACATGAAACTAGAAGGTGCATGAAGGTGAAACATGTCTCGCTTATCGGCAGCACAGGTGCGGACGAAATATCATTATGAGCACGCCAAAACTTCCCTAAAAAAAAAAAAATAGCATAACAAATGAAAAATAAATAAATTGCGGTAATTGGTGCAAACAAAATCATATACCAATGAAACTATTATCTGATCAGTATTATATTTTTGGGTTCTTTTTAAAAAGCTAAACATGTGTGGCTGCATTAGGAGTGGCAAAAAAATTTTGTAGTTTGTGATTCAATCTGAGTTTAATTTGATTTGAAATTAGTTCGTTCTGAAACAAATTAAACCTAGTTCGTTTCGAATCTTATTTAAATCAAATTCAAACTGGGTATAATTCATTCGAAATTAATTCGCGAACTATTTAGGTTCGAATCTCAAATAATGCAACTAATGGATTCAACCATTAATCTTTAATAATGCAGGAACCAAACTTATATCACAGCTTAAAATTGTTAACATAATGATAACTTATAATATAAAAATGTTTCAGCAGCATAACAAATTAACAATGAAATAAGTTACATTTGACTAGGTCCATCCATGATTTTAATCAATCTAGTATCGTAATAGGTAATGAAATCTTGAACTGGTCCATAATCTATTAGTGTGAATTCGTGAAAGGTAAAAGGAAACCGTGTGAATTTTGTTTCGCAAGAAGAAAACTAATGCATAAACTACCGGTATAACTAGGGATGCCAAAAAAATTGTAGTTCGTAATTCGATTGACTTATATTCGAAAAATTTATAGTTTTCAATTAATTCGATTCGAAATTAGTTTGGTTCGAAATAAATCAAATCAATTCAATTCGAATCTTATTAATTCAAATTCAAACTCAAACTGAAATAAGTTCAATTTGGTTCAATTCGTTGCTAGCCCTAGTCTACATAAATTAAACTCTTTTTTGTCAATTCTAGTAGGCGAATTAAGTCTCCAGCTACTCTTAAAAAAGTAATAAAAGCGTTTTTAATTGTTTGATATATATATATTGATTCAAATCAATATATGCATGTCTAATCTAATGATAATTAAAGAACATGTCTACAATTTTAATCTTTTAATTGTTCTACATTATCAATGATACTAAAAAAATATCACAAGTACACACGTTAGAACTGCCTAAATCACAAGGCCAACAGAAAATATATATTTTCTCATCCACTAAAAAAATATTATGATTGCAAAAATTTCAAATTTTATCATTTTGCTAGTGCATATATCAACAATTAATTTAATCGAAACCCCCAGAATTAACTTGTACATTGTGTACATCCACCTCTCCAATTACCATTTATGGAGAATAGCAGCAGAACACTGCGCATCAGAACCTTATCGAAGTCGTGCACTTCAGAACTTGGAATTGTTTTAAGGCGGCAAATCAAGGTAGGTTAATATGAGGGATCCGTATCCTCTCAGGTACCTGACTTAACAAAATTGAAACAGACGGCTCAGATTTAATATCAGCCGGTGCCTGTTCAGGAATCAGGATGACAAAGGGGGCCGTATTATTTGTGCTTTGAGATTAGTGCCAAGTTAAAAATTATAATTTTGGACCGTCCAATATAACTGTACTCAGTCAGGTAACCTGAGGGGATGTGAATTCTAATAGGAGAGAGGTTATGACACTGTACATATATAGTGCATATTGATTAGTACTATGTATTAATATTCTTATTTGAAGTTTAAACAGTTGATCTGAACTGTTTAATATTTTATCAATATGAAAATGTACTTACAGCGAGAACCAGCCTTTGATTTATAGTGGCTAAGGCAATAATACTTTTCGTGTGGGAGGTCACAGGTTTGAAACTTAGATGGAGAATCATTTATGAATATTATAAACAGTTGGATGGTTTGACATCCCGCTTTACTAAAAAAAATGTACTTATAGCTAGATCAAATTATTTTGAGTTTTTATTTTTATTTTTGGATATGTAAAAAATTATTGTACCTAAAAGATTATAGAACATTCAAAAAAGTGATTATTTATCTACTTAAAAAGGTAGAAATAAAATTCTAAAAATTGTAAATTTTGAGTTTGCATATGAAGATGGTGTTGAACATTTATTATACGCTCTATACCATAATCTCATTTGGTTAATATAATATGAGGAGGGATCCACTTACACCATTTTTTAGTGACACTCAATTACACCTTACATTTTCAAAGTTTTTAAAATCCAAACAGTCGATCCAAATCATTCAACATGATGGATATATTAAAATGTACTTGCATATCAAATTTTTCATTTTTTTTGAATATTTTTACTATTTATTAAGTATTTTACAAAATCGTTGTTTTCAGACTATTGAATTTTTGTGGTCATCTTAATAAATAGTAAAAAAATTCAAAAAAAATATAAAATTTGATCTACAAGCATATTTTATATCTATCATGTTGAACGATTTGAATCGACTATTTAAATTTTAAAAATATAGAATGTAATTCAGTATCACCAAAAACAGATACAAGTGGATCTCTCTTCATATAATATATATATATATATATATATATATATATATAACGCCAAAAAGGTTAATTAATAATATGAACATATATATTTCCAATTTGCCTAGGGGCAGCTATAGCTATAGCTATACCATGTACAGTACCAGTGGAGACTCACTGCGCAGCTACCGGCGCTTTAAAAGTTTAAACTGGAGGTGATCCAAAACCAGAAATAATTTAATTGGTTGCTTAATTGATTGACTTCAGAGTTTAGTGCAATAGTAGCCATCTCTCTCCTAACAAGACACAAAAAAGGTTTGCAGGGAAAGAGAGAGATAGCGAGTAGGCTCCAACTTTATATAAACCAAAAGGTAGACAGGATTTTCCATCCCAAACCAAACCTCTAGCCTTGCCATCGTAGCTGCCTCTACAAGCCTAATCACCTCCTCTCCATACCTCTTATCTCTAGATCTCTCTCTCTCTCTCTAAAACTCATTAATGGAATCCTTCTACCAAGAGCAGAACCCATTTCTGATAGACTCTTCTTCTTCTCCCTCTAGTTACCTCTTCAAGCTGGAGGAGATGAGCAACAATGCCTCCTCTAACCTACTTAGTTGCAGCTCAGATACTCAAACTAGCAACTCTCAAGCTTCCATGGGTAGAAAGAGAAAACTGGTAGACTGTACCAGCCTAAGCTCTACTCCAACTAAGGTAAATTAAATTACTAAAAATATTATAATTCGTAAGATCTATCGATCAGCAGTATGTATAAACTATATCTGATTGATTCCTTTACACTTGATTTTTTCAACATGATATATATATATATATATATATATTTACTGTGCATGCAAGTAATATATATTTTGTTAATTCGCTTTTATCATGATAATTAAAGGCGAGCAAAGGAAGCTGCAAGGGTAGAAAAGGAAGAAAACAAAATGGTAATAGCAAAGAGCAACAGATCAGTGAAACTAGCAATAAAAATGAAGAGAAAAATACAGGATATATACATGTTAGAGCAAGGAGAGGCCAAGCTACAGATAGTCACAGCCTTGCTGAAAGGGTAATTAATTAATACCAATGCTTTCTCTTTTCTTCTACTATAGTTGTATTAATTTTGTTTGTTTTTTTGCATTTGTCTTTTACTTTACAACATTTGGTTCCTACTTTAATTATTTTCTTAATATTTTTTCAGGTGAGAAGAGAGAGAATAAGTGAGAGGATGAGGATGCTTCAAGGCCTTGTCCCTGGTTGCGACAAGGTTTTGATCTATTCATCTTATTATAAATTAATTTCAATTTTCACACATTGCATTATAACTCAAATATAGACAAAATAAATGCTTGTTACACATCAGGCCTTAATGCGCATGGACCCCATATTTGGTAACGTTTGGTCGATGGATAAGAGAAAATATGAATATATATATATATATATATATATAGGTCTGACATATTGTAAAAAAAATTATAGGATAAAATTATGATTAAATTTAAATGTAGTCTCTCTCTTTCCAGCCATGTTCACATTGTGAAGGTGTTTGATTGTTCTTCAAAGTGCTTAATTTCACCATAACATCATACAAGTGTGAAACAAAAGGTGTGGACCTGCTATATTTAGTTGAATATATATATATATATAGTAGTGTTTCTACAAAATTAGTGAGTGCAATACTGTTTAATATTTTTGTTTTTCATCTTGAAAACAATTTATATTTCTTTAGTAAAAAAAATATAAACTGTTTTATAGTATCTAACTTAAAAAATTTATTCATATAATTGCTTGATATTAAGTTTTGTTCTTGTTTATGTGATACTCTTAATTTTAGGTGACAGGAAAGGCTTTAATTTTGGATGAGATCATCAACTATGTACAATCCTTACAAAACCAAGTTGAGGTACAAAACTTTGCTCAATCCACATGATCATCATTTTTTTTTAAATCCTCCTAGAATTATTAAGATCAATATATACAAAGAGAAGACATGGTCATTGGTTTTACTTCTTTGAATTTCTTTTGTATAATATAGTTTCTCTCGATGAGGATTGCTTCGATGAGCCCTGTATTGTATGGTTTGGGCTTAGATTCCGATTCCCTTGTCAATCATGAACACCAAGAGGTACACATTGCTACTTGAAATTGCTCAAAATTTTATTGTTTCTTCAATCCAATAATAAAATATGCTATAAGTTATACACCAAAATAATTTGTATTTTTACATATATATTAATTATCTAAGTGCCCAATGAGCAGCACAAGTTTGGCATATTTATTACATGTTTCATTAATCAAAATCTTCATACTTTCAGAAAATTATGGAAAGTTTATTCCAAGAGCAAATGCAGTTGCCTTCTCTAACACCTCAGTCTTCTCAAATCCAAAATTTGGTGGACAACAATACATGTTTTGCTCTTCAAAGCCAACAGGCTCTTTCCTTTTCTCAGGTTTATAAATTGGCTTCTTCTTTTTTGTGGAATTTAAAAACACAAGAGAAAGAAAAAAAAAATATTCTCATATATAAAAGATACTGATTTATTTATATATCAACAAGAACCATATTGAGTTTATATATGTTCTTGTATGTATACAGAAGAGTCTGATAAAATTTTAGAAAAATGATATTAATATCTATAATACGGTATAACTAATTAACTATTATTTTCTTTTCTTTTCAGGAGAATGGAAATTTTGTGATCCAGCAAGAACAAAGACAGGACCTAGTCAATCAAGTGGTTTTCAATAATATGTGTTCTTTTCGCTAGAGAAAAAAAAAACATGCCAGAAATGACTTACCACTAGGTTATTCGAAGGTAAAATTCTACAGATAAAATTAAATATGTGTTATTTGGTTGGCCCATATGGTATATAGTAGTGAAGGATCATGTCAAATTAAATAATTATTAATTATCGTGGGTTCAACATTATATATATATGAATAGGTCGACTTTTATTCTTCTTAATATATGTGTGTGTGTGTGTGTGTGTGTGTGATTAAACTGATATTAAAAAAATATAGCATTAAGATTAATATATTATTTGAAAAAAGAATTATGAGATGATACTTTATATTGTAATTTTCATGGAAAAGAGACTATATGTTATTGCTCTTAATTTTTAGTATACATCTCTCTTATCATTTCTCTTTATCTAAAATTCAATCAATCTTATTATATATAGGTATATCTCCGGAGATGAAAAGCAAGGATATATATGTCAGAAAGATATTTACTAATTTCTTGCTTGAAAATATAGGCTCAAGGATATATGCTTGACATGTTGAGATTATTTTAATTATGAATTTGCATCTCTCTCTGATTAGGCCAGAAAAGATTGTACAAAGAAATTAGAGAGTAGAGATATATACAAAATCTATGTTGCTGTTCATTTGCTTGTACAAATGGCCCCTTTGGGTCACTGTTGTTGACTCGTTGATGGTGCATGTCTTCTTTTCATGGCTACAGTTATGTGATTGATATATATGGTGCAATTACAGGAGCATCACTTATTTTGTTCCCTTCATCACTATTGTTTTTTAGGGATAATTTTTTATATACCCGTAAAGTCATCTCCAATTTCTTATTTACCCCTCAAGAGTTGCATTTATCTTTTTTACCACTTAACTCTTCCAACCATTTCTTATTTACCCACCACTTAACTAAATCAAAATGATCTCTTATTAAATTATAAAAAATCCTAATTAACCCTTGATTAAGAAAAAACCTTGTATTAACCGTTGATCAACCCTTCATTTTCATTTTACATTTACGTTGAGATCTATTGAGAGCAAAGATCCTGGTAAAACTCTTCGTCTCTTCCTGTCACCAAAGAAAAAAGAACATCAATTAATGATCAATTAATGGCCGCAACATCAATTATGAGCTTGGAGACCAAATTTTACATTTTTCTGAATTTTTTTACTATTTATTAAGTATTTTACAAAATTGTTGATCCAACGGTGGCTGCTGATTTTACTGTTTTGTTAAGCCACCGTTGGATCAACAATTTTGTAAAATACTTAATAAATAGTAAAAAAAATCAGAAAAATGTAAAATTTGGTCTCCAAGCACATATTAATATGGAGAACAAGATGAACGGTTTGGATCGATCGTTTGGACTTTAAAAATTGGAAAATGACTTGGTTGTACGAGACCTCAGAAACAATCGATTGTATATTAGCCTACCTCTATATATATATATATATATATGAACAATTTCTCAACTGTTGATTATCAATTTTGAAATGGTTTTTCTAAAAATCAACCTATATATACTTTATCAGACAGTATATATATATATATATATATATATATATATATATATATATATATATATATATGAATTGTCACCTTTATTCATTTCACACCTTAATGCTTCAGATAATATATATATATTCAATTAATGCTGTAAGTGGACTCAGACTGAGAGTTCGAATCACTATTTTTCAGAATATTATACCATTCGGGTTGTACTTTTTATATATATACAATAATATAACACTGTCCGTGAGGATAAAAAGTGACTATTTACGAGAATATACCGACATAAAGTTGTTTTTTTCTATTAGCAATAGTAGTATCCGTGAGATTATACTAACCGTATTGCTCATGAAACATATCCGTTCAATTTAATCATATAATTTGATATATATAGAACATATAATATATAGAATCTTACTTTCGTAAAAGTAAAAGTTTTTTAGTCACTTAATATCCATCAAACTATTTAATATTCACGACCATCTGAGTATTGAACCTGCGATCCTTTACATGAAGAGAATTATCTTTAGTACTGGACTTAGGGCTGTAAATGAGCCGAGTTTGAGCGAGTTACCCTCAACTCGAACTCGGCTCGTTTAATAAACGAGCGAGCCAACTTGAGTTGAGATGATAATAACGAGTTGTAAAGCCAACTCGAACTCAGCTCGTTATCAACTCGAGTTGGCTCACAACTCGTTTGTAACTCGTTAACCAGTGATAGTATTACAATACAAGTTCAAACATATTTTACACGAATCTCAAAGCACAAATAACAGTCTAGAGATTTGTGTTTGATTATTTTGAAATTTATTGTGACCAATACTATGTAACTTTATGTAACTCGAGTTATAAATGAGCGAGTTGGGACCAACTCGAACTCAACTCATTTATTAAACAAGTTGGCCAACTCGAGTTGTAAATGAGCCGAGTTAAACGAGCTATAAATGAGCGAGTTACGAGTTCGAGTTTTTTTGCCTGACCCTAACTGAACTAAAGACTAATTTTAAAAATAAAAAAAAGTTTAATGGACAAAAATTCTATAAACTGAAGACAATTACTGGTAGAACAGATGCTAGAATGGTTCACCGAGGTAGGTCCAGAGAACTTTTTTGACTCGTCGCATTTATAACCTAAGTACTATGTACCAAATATTTTAACAATATATATATGAGCAAAGAATATCTTCTAGTACCAACGTCTAAAAAGTGACCATATTTTATTGGCAACATTTTAGTACGACTCCAGTCTCCAGGCAACAAGTGTGGTGAGGCTACTGCCTACCGATGATAGGTACACAGTTGATATTTTACTACAATTAAAAAAAAGTTAATATTTTATATTATTAATCCATCTAAAAATGAAGAGATATTTTAGTTTATTGAATATAGTTTCTATAATCTATTTGTATATATTTTTGTAAGCTAGTACATTTTCATTAAAATAGGAATAGATAGAGAGATGTTCCAAAAGACTTAATATGTCCAGGAGAATCCAACAAATGAATGTACGAATTCAATGACAAGCCTAATACTTAGGCCGTATTCAGGCATGTGCGCTTGAAGGATCATTTTTTAAATTTTTAATTGACCGGCGGGTTGTTTCCAAAATATATATACATATTAAAGAAATAAAGTCAAATTTTGAACTATAGGGTTTTTTTTTTTTAAACTTTGACATAATATATATATTTTTTTTGAAACGCTACATATTTTTCTTTGCAATTTTTCTCTTCATTAACATTAAAGTGTGCTCAAATTTGTCAAGAAAAGACTTGACATTAATTACATAATGCCCCTATTGTGATTCCCAATATCAGGGTCAAAATAGGTACAATCCATATCATTCTTTAGAATTTAAAAAAAAAAATTCACAATGTAGAGAAAGAATTGATGGTAAAATTGATTTTATATAAGATGTAATCATGATGCTCATCATATCTCCAACTAATATTTTTATCTTAAGAAATATATTGTAATATTTGTTTATAATGAGAACGAACTATGTATTATTTTCTTTTTAAAAAAAAATTATGCATTATTATTTGATATCACATACATTAATTTGATTTTAGTGATTCTTTTCAGAACTTTTTTTACTTCATTTATTCTCTATGTAATTATATATTTGTAGGTATGGAGTAACATGGCAACATTTTTTCTATTAAAATAATTATTTTTCTCTTTTGCACATATTATATTACAACATTTCTCTGTAACACAAATATGTTATTCCGATTCCAACCGTTGAATGTTATTGAGATTCATGTATGAAAAACTTACTTTGTTGAGGTTTGTGAATGAAAAAGTTTGATCAATTGAGATCAGAATAACAGATTCATGTTATTTCCAAGGAATAACAAAAGATTTATTTCCGAAGATCATATGCAATAACTCAATTTTGAACATATTTTTTTAGTTACTACAGAAAGAATCCGGACCATTTGATCAACATCGATATACAAATATAAAAAGAGGTCCCGTGAAATTTCAAGTTAGATCAAATTGGTCTGAACTCTGATCGGACGGTTCAGATTCCAAACTAGACAATTGAGGTAATGTCAAGGATATAAAATCTGTAAAAAAAAAAAAAAAAAAGAGGGACTAATCCTCCAAATCTCTTATATATAGCCTCAATCATGACACCTATCTTAAAGTGGCTCTAACGCTCGTTTCATGTTTAACCTAATCAGAGGCGGAGCTATCCTTTGAGAATGGAATCAATTGATTTCTATTTTTTTTCAAAATTTTTATACTTGTACTTAATTTTCTATATAGAGTAAAATGTTACGGATACTATAATATTGACCTTCATTCGCAGCATGGAAATTTTATATGATTGACTCTCATTTAGTTTGACCCCCATAGCCAGAAAGTCTAGCTCCGCCTCTAAACCTAACATACTATACCGGCTAATTAGGATCTATTTGTTTTTTTCTAACCGATCATCTCCAAAATTAAACCGGTTTAGGTGTACCAACAAATTCTTCTTGATATATGTTTTTGTGCTTTCTGACCAACTGATTACATTGCTTGCTTCATGCAAACTTGTTACCTAATGTTGCTTCGAGTTGATGAGGTGTTAAAGAGTAGCTTGCAATATTTTTTTATAGTTTTAATGATCTATTATTATTTTATATATGATATAATTTTGGGTTTGGTAACTTTTTTATGGATATATATCTAGAGAGAGAGAAGGGGATCCATTTACATCTTTTTTGGTGACATCGAATTACACACTACATTTTCAAAGTTTTCAAAGTCCAAACAGTTGATCTAAACCGTTCAACATGATGAAAATATTAAATTGTGCTTGCAGATCAAAGTTTACATTTTTTTTGAACTTTTTTTACTATATATTAAGTATTTTACAAAATCGTTGTTTTTATATCATTGAATTTTGTACCCATTTTAATAAATAGTAAAAAAATTCAAAAAAAAATGTGAAATTTGATCTGAAGCACATTTTAATATATTCATCATGTTGAACAGTTTGAATCGACTGTTTGAACTTTAAAAATATAGAGTGTATTTCGGTGTCACCAAAAATGAGTGTAAGTAATATATGGACCGGCTAATTTGCTGCTGGCAGCACTTCGACGAAGTGCTTACGGGGTCATATTAGCGTATTTGATGTTCAAACAACAAATCCAAACCGTTAGATGTTCAATCTATATTACAATGTGCTTGGAGACCAAATTTTACATTTTAAAAAAAAAAATTTACTATTTATTAAGCTGATTTGGAAACCGCTGTTTTTATTAAATTTTTGAAGCATTGAAAACAGCGGTTTTCAAACCAGCTTAATAAATAGTAAAAAAATTCCAAAAAATATAAAATTTGGTCTCCAAGCAGATTTTAATATAGATTGAACATCTAATGGTTTGGATTTATTGTTTGAACATCAAATACTAAAATATGACCCCGTAAGTACCTCGGTCGAAGTGCTGCCAGCAGCAAATTAGCCATACTCTCTCTTCTCTCTCTCTCTCTCTCTCTCTCTCTCTCTCTCTCTATATATATATATATATATATATATATATATATATATATATAGTAAAGGCTATGCTACTTCGTGAATTAAACGAGATGTTTTAATTCGCGCTCATATCTCTAGTTTTGAAGTCCAAATAGCTGATCCAAACCGTTAGATATTTAATCTATATTAAAATGTGTTTGGAGACCAAATTTTACATTTTTTGAAATTTTTTTACTATTTATTAAGATGGTTTGAAAATTGCTGTTTTTGTTAAAATTATGCACCATTAAAAAACAATGATTTTCAAACCATCTTAATAAATAGCAAAAAAATTCTAAAAAATGTAAAATTTAGTCTCCATGTACATTTTAATATAGATTAAACATCTAACCGTTTGGATCGGCTATTTGGACTTCAAAACTAGAGATATGAGCGCAAATTAAAATATCCTGTTTAATTAGCGAAGTAGCGTAGCCTTACTTTCTCTATATATATATAATATGGCTAAATTGCTACCGATAGCACTTCGACCTAAGTGCTTACGGGGTCATATCTTCATATTTGATATTCAAACAACATATCCAAACCGTTAGATGTTCAATCTATATTAAAATGTGCTTGGAGACCAAATTTTACATCTTTTGGAATTTTTTTTACTATTGATTAAGATGGTTTGAAAATCGTTGTTTTTATTAAAATGCTGCACCATTAAAAAACAACGATTTCAAACCATCTTAATAAATAGTAAAAAAAATTCCAAAAAATATAAAATTTGATCTCCAAGTACATTTTAATATAGATTGAATATCTAACAGTTTGTTGTTTGAACATCAAATACTAAGATAGATATGACTCCGTAAGCACTTAGGTCGAAGTGCTACCGGTAGTAATTTAGCCATACTTATAATATATATATATATAAGGTTTATTTTTGTTCTCTCTCTTATATATAAATTTGTAGGCATTACCAGATATATATTACAATACAATTTATTTATAAAATCGTTTAATTCTGTTATTTTTTACATTTTTTTGCAATTTCCATTCTCTTATAACTATTATTTCGTTACATAAACTGATTTGATAAATAATATTAATCTAATCAAAGTGCAAATATATGTAATATAATCTCATTAAGCCAGGTAAAAAACACTTCTTACAGTGGTTGATAGGATTCTGAAGATAATCCAAAAACTGATTAAAGAATTAAAAAAATATGATAAATTAATTGATGATAATAAAAAAAAATTCATTTATCTGGCAGGGTACCATACTGTCATGTGTCTCTGTGACCCCAAATGGTTTGTGACAGTTCCATGCTATAGACAGGAAATCAAACCAATACATTTTATTGGCCACCACCACCTGATAAAAAAAAAAAAATAGATTAATTAAAGAGAATTTAAAGGAAAGAAAATTCAATTTTCCAAGCAAAGTGTAACCAATAACCACCACCAAAAAGTTTCATAGTAGACAATAAATAAATAAAATCATGACAAAAGGGACAAATAATACAACTTAAAAAAGATATATCCTTACAAAGAAAAACCATTTATATATATTAATGAAACTTGGAAACACATCCCTACTTTTGACGACAATAGTGAAAGCATAAGCAAGAGCCCCACAAAATTTGAATTTTCTGGATTTATGTTTTGTTATGGATAATGATCTTTGATTTGCAACTCAGCAAAACCTAATTAGGTTCAGCCGACATGAGCAAGGATACAGGTGGGTCATGTCTGATTTGGGTCGGGTCGGGTCCGGTCACAGCAATCAATCTTTTTTCTAACAACATTACAATAAATAAAGACAGAAACAATGTAATAATGACAATTAATGATCTTTGTTTAACTTGTATTTTTGTCTTAATTGGGTATTAATTATGTTTCATTTGATTAAATTGGGCATAGAATTAAAAGTTTTTTTACTGTTTTGTATTACATATAACTCCTGGTAAAAGTAAAATGATCCTAGCTTCTTAGCTACCCTTGAAACAGGAAAGATACTGGCAAAAAATTTCAGTGTGTATTTTTATGTGTAAGTGTAATTAATGACAAATTTTACCAATATTTAGATATCACAAATCTCAAATCTCACAGACTACACCGTTGTGTTGTTGTCATAAGTTATAACTGGTAAGGATTATTATTTTTTAAATAGAATTAATTTTAATTATTTTAATAAAATAAGCACCATTGAGTTGATTTTTACAAAAAACAGCTCCACCGACTAAAGATCGGTGGAGGAAGGAATAAGTAGAAATGACTAACGTAGATTTCTTAAAATAAAATTTAAATTCTCCCTTCACCGATCCCTAGCTTTTTATAAAAACCAAATCAATGATTCTTGTTTTATTAAAATTATTAGAATTCATTCTATTTAAAAAAAAAAACAAACATCACTGGTAAGCATCACTTATTAGTTACTAGTTGTCAATTGTAAAATACAAATGTAGGCTGAGAGGACAAGTGTGGGGCCGGGCCGGTCAGGGCCGAAAAGGGCCCAGATTTGGAGGCAAGGATGTATGGGGCAAAGTGTGTGGCTGTCTTCAGAGAAGGTTGTGTGTGGTCTGTTGACTGTTGGTTGGTCAGTGACTCAGTGTTTAATTGCTTCAGTCTCTGTTATGAAAATATGTTTCTCTCTCTGTCTTTCTCTCTCTCAAAAGAAAATAAATAAATAGACTGGGGTACAAACATGTGCAGACCACGAGATGTATGGGACGCTGTACCACATGTCGTGTGGACCCGGTGCATCAGCCTAACCTGATCTTTCCTGCTTGAGTAGTTCGGAGTTCGGACCTTCTTGCTTGTTTACTTGCCTTTGCTTTTCATTTTACCAGTATCTTCTGTGACCACACTGGACCACATCTTGTATGGCAAGCCTTCTCATATGTTAGTCTTTTTGGGAGGTCATAGGTTAAAACTTCCGTTTAGGCCGATTAATCGACCAATTAGTCGTTGGCGGTGACCAAACTGTCATAAATTTTTCCGACTAATCGGCCGATTATTTTCGATTATGACCGATTATTTTCGATTAATCACTTGGCGGTACCTTGTTTGTTCGACGACCGCATACTGTTATTTACAACACTACTCTAATCATTGGTGTTTTTTTGTTTTATGAGGGCAATTACATGATCATCTTTTGCTTTGCTTTGTTTAAGAAGGTTTTTCTGAAAAAAAAAAAATACATCATATTATTTTCCAAAGTTGATTAATATTTGAGAAGTTCAAGTTAATCCCAAGTTCAAATTGAAATAAATCTCAAGTAACATATACTTTAATTTTTTATTTGCTTTTCTTTTGAAATTAAAAGTTTTTTTTTTATATTTATGTTTATTTTCATTTTTTTATTATAAATAGGTGTCTTATTCGAACAAGATACAAGATACGCAATTACAAAAAAAATATTTAGTGGAAGATTATTAATTTTCCTATAGAATGCATTTTGATTTAAGCCAAATTTCTTTTGTCAAATTTAACTTCTACTATTTTACAAGCTTAATCCTAAATATTGTAACTTCATGTAAAAAAACTCTTATTAATTTTAAGCTGGCAGTTCTAATCATAAACTAATTTTTGAATAAGTTGAGCCAAAGTTCACACAACATCTATAGTTATGTGAATATATTGATTAATTTTTTTTTTCCTGCATGAATAGCTTGTCATCATTTGTTCAAAGTTTATTAGTTATAAAAAATTATAAGCTACTTCTATATATGCTATTAATAAATATAATATTTTTGGATAGTATATTTCTAACAATAAGACCTGTAATATATTTTCAATCTTTATATATGAATATATAGCCACTTTAAATTAAGTAGAGAAATAACTCTCCCCAGGAAATTTATAACCTGCATAGTGTTTGTGCTGTAGAAGATGTCATTTAATTTTTAGTCACATCCTTTTCCAAGTATTTAATGCTCAAGGTGCAAGAATATATATATTATATATATATTTATTTATTTTTTGCTCTAAAAAAAAGCCTTGCACCTTGAGCATTAAATACTCAGTCTAAAAATAAATACATACAAACAATAGAATATGTCCAAACATAATATTATAACAAAATAACAGGTTCAATGTTCATATTTATAGTACTCAATCATAACCATAATTTTTATTTTTTTATTAATAATTCAAATTTTAAATTTTATATGACAATCAGGAACCATTAAATATTCTATTTGAGAGAGAAATGCAATTATGTGGTTTAGTTTGAGATAAAAAAAAAATCAATACTCCAAAGTCCAAATTGACCAAAATTGACATTTTTTTTTAAAGAAATTAGGATAGAACAAATTCACGAGTTCATATTCTTCATTGAAATTTGAATGTTAGAATATCGATAAAAAATAATACGATATCAACATTTTATGCATGAAATCTCTTCTCCGGATCTCATTCTTATAATTAATCCCCGCTAATATGTTTTCTTGCATAAAAAACCTATAATATTTTTCCATTTTTCATTATATATAGAGATTCTCTATCTTTATTAGAATTTAATCATTGCTATCTGGAATATTGATAATTATTTCATATTCAACCATTGATTTTCTTTGTCAAAAATATTTTGCCAGACAATTATAACAACTTAAGGGCCTGTTCGGCCGACAAATGGGAATGGGCGCGGGCACGGGATTTGAACTGAAAAACACTGTTCCCGTGGGAAAAAAAAAATTCAGTTGAACTGAATTTTTTTTTCCCCACGTGAATAGTGATCTGGCCGAACATGCCCTAAAAGTATGGTGAACGAAACTATTAGAATAAAAAAATGTACTGAGTCTACAAAGGAATTGGAATTAGTGTAAGAATTAATATAGGAATTGAGATTAGTAAATAAGAATAGAGAGAAAATAGTGTTTTTCATATTAGAGTAAAAATAGTGTTAATGTGGTATTTTTTTCGGAAGAGTCTAGTATTGTGTTAACAGAGATATTAATTGGTGATCTTGCTTAGGATCGATATATGATATTATGTTCTGCACTTCAAATTTATGTTTTATGAGTTGGTTTTGACATAGAACTGTCTTTAGAAGAACATGATTAAGGTGGAGAATTGTTTCTCTTTTTTCGGAGTTTCGGAGTGTAAGTGTTTGCCCCATGAGATGTAATTGTTTTTTTTTTTTTTTTGGTTTCTTCAACAGCCCATAGGTTAGATGTAACATATTAGTTAAAATTTTTTTGAAACGAATACGTTCAAAAAACAGGGACGAAGCCAGACTTTTAAGCTATGGGGGTCAAATACTGCAATGGGGGTCAATCCTAAAAAAATTCATGCTATGAATGTGGTCAATATTACAATATTCATAGCATTTACTCTAAATCATATAGAAAATTATATATAAACAATAAAAATTTGAAAAAAAATAAAGGTTAATTGACCCCATTCAATCATACTAAATCCACCCTTGTTAAAAAATGAACACAAGGTGGACATGCACTCAAGAGGTGCACTCATCTTACAATTTTATTAGAAAATATATGAATAAAATGAAATAATTAGCAGGATAGATAATATATATATTGCATAAGTCCTGTTGGATCTTTGTATTCACCACATATTCGAGGCATTAAATAAAGATATATTTAATTTATATATTTGTTTTTATTCCAATCTTGTAGCAACTATCAAGCATCAACTAATTTTCCATCATTATCAGAAGAGAATACAAACTATATACATGAGCTTATAATTAATTGTACGAAACCGGCGTCTCTTTCCCACTATAATAGCTTACTTTTGGATAGCGACCATTCAATATCTTGTTTAGAAATCCTTAATTAATTAATTCCTTGCCGACATCACTACCTCATGACATGAGAATTTAATGTTTTTTATACCCAAATTTGGCCCATCATTTGAATTAATTTACACTGCTAAAATGCATTAATTACAATATATATATATATATATATGTATTCATTTTCTAAACCAAGTAGGGAAGCAAAGAACTTTTTAGCATGGAAGCAACAAAGATAATACAACCAAAAGTACTATAACTTAACACGCAATGAATTGTCCTTAAATATCTCCTTTTGTTTTTTTAGGTCAGTGGCTTTAAATGCACACTAATAATTTTATTGATAAAAAAACAGACTTACAACGGATCAAATGATCCTCTTTTCTAGATCTAAATTCATTTATTCTCATGAAATCACGTAAACTACTCTAATCAACTAATTATATTTATCTACTCTAAAAAATACCATATTACCTCTATCTCTATCTCTAGCCACACCACTTTGTGGGAGCAACGACGGCTAAGATTTATCCTTTCTTGAAAGCTCTTTTGTTAGGACCGGCTCCTTCCACTTTTTGTTACTTTTATCTTTGTGAAGTATCCCTAAAATATAATACATTTAGTGAGTCTTACTATTTATTTTTAGATGAGGGTTTAAATATCTCCTTTTTGTGTTTTTATCGTGTTTTCATTTTCTAAAAGTTAATAACTTAAAATTTAAAACTCAAATATCAAAACAAAATGTTAGAATTGATATATATCATTTTCTCTATGAATATATAAAAGATTACGAGATTTTGATTTTGTTTTGATCAGTATCAAAAGCTGCAAAAAATACATTAACATGGATAAATTATAGATATTGATTTTTCAACTTATTGTTTATCATAAAAACATTGACATGAACTTCTCTCAAAAAAAAAATTGACATGAATAAATTCTAGATATTTATTATCATAAAAACAAAACCCAAAAGTTATAATTTTAATATGTGCATGTAGCTAGAGAAAACAATATAGATAACATTTAACGGTTTTATTTTGACGCATAAGTTTTAAAACAATATTATTAGAAAAATAAAAAGTAGAACCATAATATAGACATAAAAAGTAAAATTATTTGAACCCTCTAATTTTTATATTCTTTCATCTCACAAATCTATTGAATTTGTAAAATTACTTTCCAACCTCCAATGTATCTAAATAAAAAAGCTTTTGACATAACTATATTTAACACTACTATATTTAACACTTTACTGTTCCACAATCTATTTATTTTTGTATATCACGGTCAGAAAGGTTAAATGATGTATAAAAAAGGGCAAGCAAGAGGAAATTAATTAATTGGAGCGTTGAAACGATAGTTCCTTAGCAGTGTGATATGACAATTAATTGACAGGTCAACAGTAACATGATTAGATATATTAGATATATTGATCAGAGATCAGCATTCTAACAAAGCTAGGATCAGATCATTGTTCAGATGTCTTCTAAGAAAGAACTTTAAAAGAGAGACAGAGAAAAGACTGTTCAAACAGATAAGCCAAAGTACAAATAGTAAATAGAAAGTAATAGTGGACAAATTATGATAAAATAAAGGGTTGAATACTTGAATGGGAAACAGTGCTTTTAAGTCCAGTTCTTCTGTGGCCCTAGGCTGTGTCACCTTCTATACTGCTCATAATCACACGATTTTCTAATTATATCTGAATTATTCGTTTTTTGGGTGATGCCGAACCTAACGCAGAATTATTCGGTTGACCAAACTTTGACCGAATTAAATCCGAGTAATTCGCGAATTTTACGAATTATTCACGAATTTTTCCCATAATATTTTTTTTTTGGTTTTATTTTTTTTGCTCTATTGCAGGACTGAGATTTCTGATCCGGATAATTCTGAATCATTTCCAAATTATACCCGAATTATTCCCGAAACACGAATTTTCAAACTCATCGAACCAAACCAGGATAATTCATTTGTCACTATAGTGCTCCACTACGTTCATAGTATTTTGTTTAAAAAAGAAAAAGAAAAGTTCAATGAGAAACGTGAACAAAATAAACCAACTTAATCGTGTATAAGATTCAAAAAATGTATAGCTCGTTTTGTGCACTATTAAAAGGTCCAAAAATTAATTAAGACACCAAATTATAACAATGAGTTGTTGATTATTCACCATCTTAATCGTGTACAAAATAAACTCTAAATTTTATAATGTAATGTTAAACACGCCACCCTTGAGATAGAATATAATCAATAGTTAATGTTATTAATTTAAATGTAAATTTGTGAATCATTGATATAAAAAGACATGATCACAATGAAGTGATTGTATTAAATTCATGATGCTCATTTTTATGAATTGTAATATATATGATGTGTCATATCAACAAATTATACTACTCTCAAACAGGTCAAGTCATTTTTATCTATGCAATTTATCACCAATTTTACTAATTTAATATGTTTTGTTTTTTATATTTTTACAATTGACAATTGCAAATTTTAGCTATATAACTTACAAGAGCAAAACTAGGATGTGATATGCTCACCAAAAGAGGTTGGTGAGCACATCTTCAAAAGACCATCGGATTGACTTCGAGCTACAAATCTAAACTGTTGAAATCTAAGCATTTCGTGAGTGATGCATGTATATGCAAAATTTTTAAAGTTTCGAATTCATTTAGTATATCGTCAAGCGGTAAAAAAAATGATGAAAAATTAATACATAAAACAATTAAAAAATAACTTATATAAAATGTTCATTGTTTTGACCGCTTAACTATGTGCTAAATAAATTCAAAACTTTAAATCTTTTGCATATACATACATCACTCACGAAGTTTATGGATTTCAACAGTTTGAATTCGTAGTTCGAAATCAATCCGATAATCTTTTGGAAATGTGCTCACCAGCTCCTCTTGGTGAGCACATCACATCCTAGTTTTGCTCAACTAAGGTAACTTTTCTCAATTAATAATTATTCCACGTTCATGAATTGTGTTGTTATTATGATATTATATATCACATTCGCATTTGTAATTATTTGTAATTATTTGCAATTAAGATGCACGATACTTTAAAAACTAAAAAATAAGAGTTGCAATTGTTGTGTTTGATTATTTATTTCATATTTGGTAGATTTTATTTATGTAAACCCTATAGTTCTTGTTCTCATTAATTGTTTCATAATACGATTAATTATAGGGAAATTTTATAAAATACTCTACTTTCCAAAATCATCGAATAAAATACATATCCTCTAAATTTTTTGACAAAATACCCCTATATGGCATGAAGAAACAAAAGCATATGAACAATCAACCTAAATCTTTATATTTTGATTTAAGTTCAATACTTCATACCATCATTTGACTTCAAATTTTGCATTACAAGTAATTACATGTACTCCATGCTATTAAGAGTTAATGATATCACACACACACACAATTGTGTTATAAATAATCTTCATACCATCATTTGACTTCAAATTTTGCATTACAAATAATCTATCTATCTATCTATCTATCTATCTATCTATCTATCTATCTATCTATCTAATTGCTGTGCATTGATACATGACATATCTTAATTATGTACTAAAGTTCCACCCCATATTGATCACATTTTGTTACAAATTAACTAAGTAAAATGGTGACCTAAAGCTTCACAAAATAATTAAGAGCACAAGGCTAATTTCAAATATTATATAATGACGTGGTCTTTAATTTACTTAAATTATCATTATTTGTGCTTGTCAAGTGTATAGTTGTATTGGGAATGCTGAAATTATATGGTTAATTTTGTTTGACCGAATCAAAATTGTTTTGTTTTATTCATGTCTCTTAAATAAGTTATGATAATTCGGTTTATTATTTTTTTTTCATTTTGACAGTTGAAAATCAAATAAAAAGTGAACAATAAAGGACATCAAAATATTGGTAAACACTAAAATAGTACTAATTAACATTATTTTATATTCTGTTCTATTATATAAAATTTAGCTGGTCAGTACATATATATTATTGCTGACAGATTGAATATTTATAGATTAATTCTGTTCACTCAAACAAACAATAAAATTTGATTTATTTGATTCGTGCTATAATTAATGAGGAGGGATCTACTTACAATATTTGAAAGTTACAACATCTTACAACAATTTGATTTTACAATTTTCAAAGTCCAATCAGTCGATCCAAACCGTTCAACATGATATATATATTAAAATGTGCTTGAAGATCAAATTTTACATTTTTTTTAAAAAAATTTACTATTTATTAAGTATTTTACAAAACTGTTATTTTTCAGTGATCCAAAATTGTCAAACTACAGCAATTTTGTAAAATACTTAATAAATAATAAAAAATAAAAAAATGTAAAATTTGATCTTCAAGTATATTTTAATATAGAGATCATGTTTAACGGTTTGATCGACTATTTGGACTTTAAAAATTGTAAAACAAAATTGTTGTAAAATGTTGTAGCTTTCAAATATTGTAAGTGGATCCCTCCTGATAATTAATTCAACTAATCATTAATTAGTTTTGTTCACTTAATTTGGTTTATATTTATGCAAAAAAGAATTTGTAGGCCTACTTAAATTCGGTACATTGAACCAACTAATAAGCAATTCTAGTGAGGTGGGGAAGAGAGTGGCCGGTTTGTCTTTTGCAAAACTTCAGTTGCAATGAATTTGGAGTAAAAAAAACTAACACATGGTATGGAGGGTTAGTCCCACAATGATGATTTTTGTGGGATCCAAACTGCTCTTTTGCGTACTATGCAACTACATGTGTCGAGTGCCAAGTTTGATTCTCTTTGCTGGAACTGTTAAAAATTCAGCTCATATATACAAGAACATCTATATTTCTGAAATTATCATAGTTTCTAATCTGATATGACAATTTCTAATTCAATTTTAGAGATGTGAGAAAGTTTTTTATTTAGAAACTATACAACAAATTTTTTTATTAGAAAATTGTTTTATAAAATCTATGTTGGTCAAATGATTGACTAAAATCATTTCTTCATTTTAATTTGTTGTTAATGTGGCTTAATAGAAACTCTAAAATTAATTTCATTAATGTGAGAGTTAGAAACTTTAGAGACCTTAATTTCTAAAAAGTAATTAACAATTATTTAGAAACTCAGTTAAGTTTTAGGGATGTAAATGCTCAAAGAGTATTTTTACTTATAAAATGTATATAAAAATATTTTTTAATCATATCAACAATTTACAATTATTTGTTAATATAATTTATGTCATCTTTATACCTACAAGTTCAATTGTGTTTAATATTTTTGTAAACTTGTATAAAAATATTACAAAATTTCATCTTTATACCTTCCCGTGAAGAACAACTATGCAAATTGACACCTATTGCATAGCTATTGAGTAATTAGGCAAACATCAAGTAATAAAATTATCAAAGATGTATATTGAGTTGCCAACTATCTAGTTTCTCCTAGCATCCCATTTGCACTTGCATGCATTCGTTACTGGTAACAGCTTTGTCTCTGTATTTCAGCTAATTAACAACATAGGTTATATGGAATTTAAATGATTTGCAACCTCATCCATTAATGTACATTCATAAATAGAGACTTCTTTGACTTTCACCCAACCAGATCAAATTTGCTTATATATATATATATATATATATATATATAGGCAAGTGAGCCCTCAACTTAAATCAGGTACCTTTTTTTGTTCAAAGTCAGAAGAGAAAGAGCATTTCAGGCAAAAAAAGAAAAGAAAAATAAAAATAAAACAACATAGGATGAATCAGATAGAAGCTCATAATAAGGTAACATTCATAACAATATCTCTCATTTATTTTTCTGATCATTGCATCAGATTAGTGCACAGATCATAGAATAATGTTCCCCTTTTCTTTTTCTAGGAGGGAGGGGGTTGTGGGGCTGTTGTCAGACTGTCAGTGGTCCAATTTTGGGACCTAAAATCTTGATAATAGCCCCATAGGATCAAGAAACAGAACACCAGCAGGGCAAATGCATGTGCTTAGATGAGCAATAGATGGGCCATTTAGGTTGGTAGGATGTAAGATAGGGGCTTAGAAATTTATCTGTTTGCATTTATCTTATAATCTATCCATCATCCTATTTAATATTATTATTAGAAGTTCATGCATGGATGGCTGCATAGAAAACAAGAAAATGCATGCTAATCCAAAACTATCAAGGCCTGTTGGTAAGGATTATATATGCTAACTCAAAGGAGTATATATCTTGGCTGTATTAATTAATTAGAAAAGACTAAAGAAATCAAACTGCTTGAATAATGACTGACATAACTGTGTTATGAAACTATAGGTATCTCTAGGAGTTCCTTTACTGTAGATTTTGTGGGATGCATCTGCAGACAAGACATTATCTTGTCCCTATTGTTTTGTTATATATATATACTGTTATTGGTAGCAGTCGTTATCCTGTCAAATCTCAAACACATGCATGACCTACTAATGAAAGGAATGAAGAGAAGCATGTAGTAGTATTGTAAGCCAAAAAATTAAGAGATGACTTTGTCTTCATGGGGAAGTCAAATGTGTTAGAGAGAAAGAGAGGGGCAGCCAAGCAGGTGCATGTGGTTGGGTCGACAAGAGGCATTCATATAAGGAGACCATATTATCTATTTGAAACCTGTGTGTGTGTGCGCGCGCGCTCGTTCTATGTTTACATCAGTAGGATGTAGAAACTGACCCAACGAAGCAAGTTAACTCGATTAACTGAAACTGAAACCAACTTCTAGAAGCTAGATTACTAAAAATGCTTAACAAATATGGAGAACAAAACGCCTGGAAACTTGCTTTCTTTATTTCTTTATCCTTTTATTTTCTTCCTTTTCTGTCTGGGCAGTTTGGCTAGTTTACTAGAAATTAGATCCTAATTTACCTAATCAAAAGGAAATTCTTTCAGTTGGTACGTACCTGGTACCTAATCACCAAAAGAAAGAGAAAAAGAGGTACTATGCTCTGGTTCCCAGATTGTCCAAGGATCTGAGCAATAAAATAAGAAAAAAAGCATAAGAAAGAATAAGATGGAAAATGAAGTAATTGGGATCATTTCACCAGGGAGCCGATCTATGGTAGGTGTATTGGCATTACATAAATAATAAACTATATTTCAAAGCCCGCGAATATAAGATGTGTTAATAGGCCCAAAGTGTACTGGGCCTCTTCATGCTCATTTGGAACTTTACATTCAAACACTGCCAGTACCAGGCCGGAAAAATATATAGGCCTAACGGCTATTGCAAAATGGCATTTCAGTGTAAAAAAATGTACACAGAAAACTAAAATGCACTCAATTTAGTTATTTGATGGTATACTGGTCAAAGAAGAACAACAAATAAATCTAAGCTTCATCATCACTGGGGCTTTACTCAGGCAATTTACTAAGGCTCCTGTTGGATACGTCAGTAGAAAACATGAAACATGTACCAGATCATACCACAAATCATATTTGATAGAAATCACAGCTAATTGCACAAGAAGTGATGAGGCGTTGCTTTTAAAAGAAGAAGAAAACATGGTTCCATCAACCAAGTCCTCATTACACTATATAACTAGATGAAAGTCCATAAAAAAAATGGTTCCATTGTAGGAATCGCAAGCTCCTAACAAATTACATCCATCTGAGATTTAGAAAAATGATGTGAGATTAGACCATTTGTAAGTTGCTGATTGGTCGAAGTGAATTACCTGACCTCTGCTTCCTTCCCAAGAACACTATGCTTTCTGAAAATTAGCAGGGAGAAATAACCATGAGTAATACACGAGGATCTTTTTAAACTTAACTCGTGTTGGGTAAAGCATGGGGATACCCCCACAAACCCATATTAAAAATTCTACTCTTATTCTCTCCATGTCTCCATGAAAGAGAGAAAGTAGAGCTTGTTACTGTATTTTATGAAAGATAAAAGGGAAGGTACTTGGCTGTTTCCCATGTGTTAGGATACGCCAATAGATTTATTGTTTTATATGATAACTGACCTTGTTATGTACTTTCAAGGGCAAAAATGAAAATTTCCGTGGTCATTACTCCCTATAAGGGTTATGCAACCCAATTTCATGGTTATTCTAACAATAAAAAAATATCATGCATATGAAAATAACAGGAAACACCAGTCTTGTAACCCTCCATTACCATGACATTAAAAGATGCACAACATACTAGTGCATCATCTAGTCTTGAGAAAACTAGAAGATGATGGGGTGATATTTGCTATGTTTAGTGGAACAGATGGAATATTTCTTGGTTTGCTGGGGTATTAATGGAACTTGTAAAGTTTTGTAGGGCACGTGTAATTTAGTGATTTAATTTAGTGGATTGGTATAAAAACTGACTTGAACAGGAAGGTAGAGCTTGAATTCCGGAGGAAGCTCCTCATCTGAATAGAGTCGATCTGAAAAGTATATTCTTCTCAGCCGGCAATTTGCATGCACCTGGTACAGTTGATCATATATACGTCAATATGAAACCTTAATTGCAAAATTTGTAGATTGTGTCTTAATTTGGTTAAATATTAGCATTAGTGGCTAGTTGGGTACTTCCAAACACACTTCTACAGTTGTACCTATTCTGGTGTTGCAGTAGTATAGTGACTTATGTAAACAGCATTTCCAATTAATTCTGGAGCATTGTTTCCCACCAATAATGGCATGCTTTGTCAAGTGTTACCCAAAGTTCAGTTGTCACACTATAAATTTGTTTTTTTTATAGTTCAAAAGCTGGTGCATAACAGTGATGGTTTCTCTTCGATAAAATGATTTATAGGGCATGCATGACAGTGATCTCCTCCTCCAAATTTGTTCGTTGATGGTTTCTTCTTGAGAGGCACAAATAAATATTAAAATATTTGCAGGGTTATACAAGAAAGTACTCCTTGAATTTGACCAAAATTTTCAGTACCATCATGCTTGCTGGTGTTATTTAGAAACAATACATTAGTATAATATCTAGGGGTTCAATACGGGGTGACAAACCTGGACACGGAGTGTCTCAACATAGTTGGTGCCATAAGCACGCCTGGTTAGATCAGATAGGTTCAGCTGGATATTGTTCCACCCATCCTCCATCTTCAGAGGCATTGTACAGATGAACGGTTTCACTCTCGTTACACTCTGTGCCAAAACCAAGATATTAAAATTTAATTCATTTTGTGTGAAGAGTGAATTTTCTTAAAATATTAAATAATTAGTTATATTAGAATAAATCTCCAGAAACTAACTGGGTTTATTAGATATAAATCGAGTATAAACTTTAATTTGCTAGGCTTCTCTACAAAGGAACCAACAGAACATTGCTTGAATCATTCTTATTATTTGTCCCATTTCTTCAAAGTTAACAGTACAAAACATCTAAATGTTCAATGCAATATTCTATTAAATTATTTCTTGCTCATATAAACAGGTACGCCTTTTTAATTAAAACAGAAAGGAAGCCATAGAATAACCTACTTGGAAATTGGATGCCCTAAATCGCCTCCTTACATTCCTGTCATCCAACACCTGAACCTCAAATGTGAAATACTTGCTCAAATTCTTCACAATCAGTACCACAAAAGGGAGCTTTATGCCTAGAGTAGCAGTGGGGTCCGCTGGGCAGGTGATATAAGTTGACTGTAAATTTGCGCCAAGTATTTCAAGCACGTTTGATTGAATATCATCATCTTGTAGTCTCTTGACATGCCCCTCAGAGACTGCCAGTATATAAAATGCAATATAATTCACAAAATGATACAAATTACATCTTTTAAAAAAAAAAATTCTTGTGTTTCCTCGGGCATTCGCTTGCCGGATATGAATTGTGGATGAGCGATTCTAAGATAAAATATACACAGACTAATTCCAAATCTGCACCTAAACTTGTGTTTCAATTTGAGTTTAGTCAAGAATAAAATACCAACTGACATAACTACCTTAAAATATGATTTGTAAAAGAAACTTTCTGTTCCTTAAACCATCATACTGTACAAAAATTGGGTTTTAGGAGGTCACCAAACTTATCCAGTATCACAAAAAAATTAGGTCATAGCAACTTTTTTCTTTAAATTAGGGGCAGGAAAAATGAAACAGTGAGAAACGGCATATCAACTTATAACATGGCATATATCTTAGTTAACTGACGAGAAATTACCCAAAACTACAGCCATTCAAATTTTAAGAATAGATGGAAATTTCAATACCTTCTTTATCCCAAATCTGAAGAGGTTTGCTCCTGGTCAAATGAACAAATCACAAAGTTCAATGCCGGGTAATTTGCATTTGTTGGAAATTATGTTAGACTAATAATATTTCAGGTGTACCCATACAAAACATTTAATATACCATATGAAGTCAGCAATGTCATAATTGCCCCTCAAAGCATAGTAAATATCAAGTGCTGTTTTGGTGTTGTTTTCTTTCCTTATGACCTAAAAAAGGTACCCATTTATAGTTACCTTCTTACAACTCCACACATAACAAAGAACACAAAGTATATTATGGGTAACCTTTAAAAAAGATAGAGATTATACATGATATATCTATGTTTAGTGTTTATAGGGGTACAGGCATGAAAATTCATAATTTGTTAAAATTAAGATGCTAAGATAAAACGTACCCGAGACTGTAAAGAATTGACAGAAATCCGGACTGGAATGTATTCTTGAACATTTATCAAGCTGCAATATTTGCAAAAATTTCCAAGTCAAAGATTGCTAAAATATAAGTAACCAAGTAAATTAACTTTTGTCTTGTACCAGACTACCAGTCAGGATGTACTAAAATTAATTACCAGAATCCTACAACAATTTGGTGAGAAACCCTAATAATATCAACCAGCAAGGATACTAAAACTTCGACACCTAAATCATAAACCCTAAATCAGAGACAGAGAAGGATTGGCTATGCTTTAGGCGAAAAAATGGTTGAATCGGAAGAGACTCACATCAGAGTTACGCCGATTTGATTTTTCAGATTTAATTTTTCTACCGATTCGATCTCGCAAAGGTAAATTCGATTAATTGAGTTTGGAACTTGGAATAGATATTGGAGATAGCGTGGAAGCATGCACCGTTAATCTTGAAATTACGTATTTATCCCCTCAAAATTTCATAATATCATTTTACCTCTCTAAATTTTATAAACTCACAACTTAAACCAATTTTGTCTTTCTGTTCAAATGCATTGTAAATTTATAGAGTATTTATTTTACGTTTTATTAAAAAAAAAATGTAGTATGTTTAAGAAAAATATTTTGTCATCTATAATTATGACCGATTTGTAAGAATAAATGATTCATTTTCTTATTTGTGAAGTATGTTTAAATGTCACCATGCATATGTTATAAGTAGAGAAATGAACAATTTATCTTAAAGACTGATAAATTAGAAAACTGAATATTTTTCTACACGGTCTATATGTGTGTGTGTGTGTGTATTAATAAAACATAAAATAAAAACTTTATAAATTTAAAATGAGTTTTAATGAAAAAAAGACAATAAATTGCATATACTTGTGAGTTCTTAAACTTGAGAGAGGTTAATATGATATTATGAATTTTAGGGGTACGTAATTTTGAGGTTTTTGAGGCATGAATAGTAATATCTTCATTTTCAAAGTTCAAAACGTCGATCCAAACCGTTAGATGTGATATCTATATTGAAATGTGCTTGGAGACCAAATTTTACATTTTTTGGAATTTTTTTACTATTTATTAAGCCACTTTGAAAATCTGAAAATCCGGATGAACAGTAAAAACAGTAAAATTTCTGGACCACCGGATCGGCGATTTTCAAAGTGGCTTAATAAATAGTAAAAAAAACTCCAAAAAATATAAAATTTGGTCTCCAGGCACATTTCGATATGGAGAACAAGATGAACAGTTTAGATTGACGTTTTGAACTTTAAAATCGCAAAATATGAATATGAAGTAAAATAGCCGCTTTACTTTACGACTCACCGTAGCCCATCTCTAAAAAAAAATATAAGAAACAAGTAGTACTGAAATAATTTATTTAACTTGTCATGCAGGTCTGACGCCATTGTATTAATTAAAAAAGAGACATGGCAATGCAGAGCATACAAAGCAAAGGCTGGAAAAGAGACGACAATGAGCGTAGCTGAAGCTTCATCAGCAATCGTGGGAGGTCGTACATTTAAGGCAGTATTCAAAAACGGAAAAAATGGCCAATGCACTCTTACATTCAAGGCAGCAAGCACCAAAAGAACAACCATTTTTTTAATTTGGTCTTGGCATCTCTCGCAAATAAGGAGAGATGGCAATGCAGAGCAACACACAGGCCCGAAAAGGGAATTTTTTATAAGACGTAAATAAAAAATAAAAAATAAAACAAAACAAAAAACAGGGTTGATTACTTTCCAAATTACAAAAACCATCAAAACCGAGTCGGTTACCTCATGGGGTTCGGTTACTCCCTTGCCACTCCATTACATCCTAGACCACACAAATTTCACATTTTAGTGGCAATGTTTTTTTTACTTCATGTAACCGAAAATTTATTTTGGTTATCCTTTTTTCTTTTTTGTTGCGGGTTGTATACCGTTTGTACACCGTTTGTACAAGGTAATCTGGTTTATATAATTTGTAGAGTAATCAATCCGTTTATTGATTTTTTTTTTTTTTAACGTTTTATAAAAAGAATCCCCCGAGAAGCAATGGATATTACATTGCCCGGCGCAGATGAAACCAGCCACAAATCCAACCTCAAAATAGGAGAACGCTACTGCTGTAGTTTTACAGTGTCACGTATGACGTATGTTCAACTTCAATAAGCAAATAGATAACAACAACTACAACTACAACAAATAAGAATACAAATAACAACGAAATATACACCGGATTTGTTTTAAGATGGAATGACATCAAGCAACACAAGTATAAACTTAAACTTTCAATATGAAAGACATGAATAGTAAGCTTAATCAAGACTTCACGGACATGATAAAAAGACGCAACTTAGAAGCAACATTCCTCCAGTATGCAGCAGCAACAGAGAGCAGCCAGACTACATTTTAAAAAAGATTCATAATTTAAATTGTTGCATAATTAATAAGATCTTAAATGTAATCTAATAATTTTCTGAGATCCAACAAAATCTTTCTTGAAAAATTTGCACAAAAGGAGCCCATATAAAAATTACAAAACAATTTTAATATTTCATTTATTGTAAAATGAACCTACTTGAACATAATAATTGCATATTGTCCCCACATTTTTGGAGCAATAAAGAAAAGGGAGTACCCACTATTTGTTAGCCTATCACGAGCATCAAACTTAAAAGAGATCTAGTAACAATGCAATAGCAGATTCCGTATCGATGATATATGAGCAAAGCTAGCATGTGATGTGCTCACCAAGAGGATTTGGTGAGCACAACTCCAAAAAACTATTGTATTAGCTTCGAGTGATGAATCCAAACTATTGAACCGATCTACTTCACGAGTGATGCATGTACATGCAAAATTTTCGAGTTCATTTAATACAAAGTCAAGCAGAAAAAAATTGATTTACTGCTTGACTTTGTACTAAATGAAGTTGAAAATTTCAAAATTGTGTATATACACGCATCACTCGTGAAGCATGTCAATTTTAACGGTTTGGATTCGTCGTTTGAAGTCAATCTGATATTTTTTGGAGTTGTGCTCACCAAACCCTCTTGGTAAGCACATTACATGCTAGCTTTGCTCATGATATCATCTATCAGATAGTAATATTGAATTTATACATCTACAACTACTTTAAAATAATACATTAAGAAATCATCAAGCAAAACCTGTTACTCTTATAATTAAGTCCATTACAAGTTCCCGATTAATCATACTATTTTAGTCATGTTGGCTTACTAACAGCAGGGACCTTTCAATCAATTCTCTAACACGTGGAGGCCACTTTGCAATTACTGAGATAGGGACAACAATAGAGCATTGCAATTTTTTTATCAGACAGGAACAAGGAATAGGGCATCATTCAATGATATCACTACTTGAACTTAACAATCAGGGTGGAAGCCCGATATATGAAAGGGAAGTGGTACAATACCAACATACTGAACCTCAATTTTTTATCATAATAATGCACACAAGCTAGATAGATAGAGAGAGAGAGATCTGTAACAACTTGACAGTTAAAAAAAAACAGAGAGAGATAAATTTGTAAATACCATCCTCTTAGGAAAGAGAAACAGCCATGGTGGTCATGGTGATCATGGTGGTGGTGGTGGTGGTGAGGTGGTGGTGGCGGGCATTCATTGAAATAACCCTGATACCCTTGAGGTGGGGGCGGAGGGGGGTATTGATGCGGCGGATAGTTCTGGTGTTGGTGGTGGTGGTGATGGTGGTGTGGCGGTGGGGGAGGTGCTCCATATGGTGGGGGAGGTGCTCCATATGGTGGGGGGGGTGCTCCATATGGTAGCGCATGGGGTTGCCCATACCCTACAAATTAGAGAGAATAGGCACCTCCAAATTAACATTCAAAAAGGTGTATGCTAAAATAATGATGTTAAAAATAATAACGATGATAGAAATAATAACAGTAATAAGAATAAAACTTAAAAAGTAAAAAAAGCAGAAACTAAAGCAATGATGATGATTGAGATTGTAATGGCGATGATAACTAGTGATAGTACTGGTGATGGTCATGACTTACAAAATGATCATAAATAATAAACAAGATAAAAAATTGATAACAAGAGTTGTTTTCAAAGCAGCACTTCTGCAAATATAGCCGTCGTGCATGATATACATAAATTTTGGTTCTGGTGTATTCTGTTCATAGTATAACCTTTTCTGATCCAATTTGGTGTTATGCATTTCTTTTGGTTCAATAAAACCGTGAACACCAATTCCAACTAAACGATAGATAGTAGTCAGATATAAGTCTGATTTCTAAGCCTTTTATGTTAAATTTCCATGTGTATATGTTTATTAAGAGTAGCTAACAAGAACCCTCGATAGCAATACCATACCAAGAATTGCAGTTCAGTAGCATGCTGAAAAAATTTAGCCACTAAATATAGTAATAACTGTATTTAAGCAGTACTGTTAAGAACTGAATGTACACCAGGAATGGTAGCACTATCAAGTGTGAATCAATAATTTACTGGTACATAGTGCATACTAATATTACTTCAAAGAAGGTTGATTCCAGAGGTGGAGTGAGCAAGGAGGAATGGGGGTTGACCCCCATTCTTTGTTCAAAATTGTATATTTATGTATGATTTTTCATATAATTGTGAGTAAAATAGTATGATACTACAAAATTGACCTCCATTCTCTGCAGAAATTTGTTATATTATTGACCCCCATATGTATTTTGACTCCCATAGTTCGAAAGTCTGGCTCCGCCCCTGGTTGATTCAATATATGCTTAACAGCACTTCAGGATTTTGCTCATATAGAAAAGATAGACATTGTTTTAAAATTTATATGCAGGTTTTGAAATCATACAACTAGGACAACTAATTCCGATCCTTTCTCATTTTGATGTCCATCTCTCTCTAATTCCCCTAGATCCCTTAGAGGCAGATATACAAAAAAAGCGAATTTTGACAGATCAGTCAGTTCAATAGGGTCCTTCCTTTTGTATGAGAAGGAGCTCAAATCAATTGCTACATAATTACAGTTTGTGCGAATTACAGTTTGTGCGAATTTATCTCGCAATTTGTAAAACTACAAAAGAATCAACTACTCTTGAAATAGATGAAATTCTGAGGCATAATAGAATTTTTTTTTTTTTAAATAAAAAAGAGGAAAACGTTCTTAACAAGAAGAGAAAGAGAGAGAGAGAGACCTGGAGGTGGAGGAGGATCGTAACTCATCTCTTCCCTTGCTTCGGTGTCGGTGCTCAATTAGCTCGCAATCCCGATGTCTCTCAAAATGGCGACTTTACGGAAACTCAAAAAGGGATTTTGACTGCGAAGCAAATCGATAGCTAGACCCGTTCTTTGACAAAATAACAGACGTGTCACGTGTGTGTGGGTCCCTTTTGGAAGCAATGCGTGGTTCCCGTGTGTCAGTGACGCGCTTTGAGGAACTTCAGTTCAGAGGGAGCATGAAGTATCTTAAGAGTCAAGTAAGATTAAGATAACACGTCAGCATTGTGATTTGTTAAGAACCTTAAAAATCCACCGAATTTTTTTTATTTACCATTTTAAAATATTAAAATTTATTTAGCAGTACGTTAAAATAAATTCCAATATTATCAGAAACGTTCATATTGTCTGCGCATCATCTGATGAATTTATTTCTTTACCATTTTAAAATATTAAAATTAGTTACCAGTACTTTGAAAAAAACAAATCCAATGTTATTAGAAACGCTGGAATTATATGCACAGTGTTACGCACTCTTTTTTAATGCGTAGACATTGTCTGCGTACTAATCCTGTATTTAAATGATTTTTTTTTTTCAAAACAAGTGTACAAAATATCAGCACATCATTGATGTTTTTACAATGATATATCAATGCACGACTATTGAGATTAATCGGAGTATAAATCATTAGCGCGTCATCAATATTTTTGTAATAATATCGATGAACTTTTCCGGAACTTTAAATAAACATAATTTTTGATAGAAATTATGATTTTAGTGTTTGACCACTTTTCAGAAAGCTCGCCAAGAGATCTACAATCCATCCCAAAATTCAACCCGAGACGGTCAAAGTTTCAGCGCAAAAAGTATGTCATTTAATATCTCAAAACTTTAATTGAAGTTTTTGATACTCGACAGTCACGTTTTTTTTTTTAATTCAAACAAAAATGACCATTTGGATTGAATTTAACAATAACCAACATCTAAAATTGAATATCAATATTTCAAATATTTTCAAAAAAAAAAAAAAGTTTCTTATGTACATACATACTTAGTTTGTGCACCAATAAAAGTGTATATACATTATTTACGTACTACCACTAAAGGGTGCACAAACAATGTATGTGTTTTTCATAACAATGGAATATTTTTCAAAATGTTAATAACTGAAATTTTAATATTTTAAAATGTTAAATAAATAAAAAAAATTGGAAAAATCCATGTAGAAAATCATGCTCCTATATTAAAATCAGAAATTAGAAGATACCGATGCAAATGTAACCCAATTCATTCTACCAATCCAATCAATCTGACTTGAAAATATGCAGATTTATAATTTAATTGGCTTTAATTACGTGGATTGTATTTCGATTAGTCCGACAAAGAATTGTAGTAAAGCCTGATCATACTCTACAATATTTTTTTTAAGAAAAAAATTTATTAATATATAATTATAGAGGAGGGTTCTAATACCATAAGTTTTTGAATTTTTTTATGATTTATTAATTTATTTTATATAAAGTTAGTGGTAAAAAAAATAAACAAATGAAGTTGATTATGAATTTATGATCGATTAATTAATTTGAATGCATTCAGCGTGTAATATTTTAATCTAGTATTAAAAAAAGCTCCAAAAATCATAAAATTTTATGAAATTACACAAGATCAACCATTGATATTCCGCACTTGAGTTTCAAATTTCAAAATATAAAAAACTAATAATTGTTGAATTTTGAGATCCTAAAGTTTATGACCTTGAAACTTTCTTCGTTATGTAATAGTAATATTATTATAGAAATAATGTTATATTTGCTATATTTTTTAAGTTAAAACTTGATCCTACTAGGCTATTATTACCCATGATCACCGTGAGATGTCGAAATTTTTTTATCTATAGAAATTATAATATTCGAATGTACACAAATAGAAAGAGTACTTCATTTGTATCAAATATACTAAGATCGGACTCAATGAGTCCGATCCATAGATTTTTTTTTTTTTTTTTTTTTGAACTGTGGCTTTGGGAAAAAGAAAAATTTATGGATCTTTTATACGAAAACAGAGAGTTTTGTGCCACAGAAAATCAACCCCTTTATAAATCGAAATCATTTGAGTTCCATAAATTTTCTAATTGATTTTCTGCAGCACAAAGCTCTCTTTATCCTTAGATAGGAAGGATTTTGTGCTACAAAAAATCAATCATTTTATGGATCGAACTCATTGACTCATTGAGTCCAATCCACAGAAAATCAACTTTCTGTATCTTACTATATTTAATACAAACGAGGTACTCTTTATATATTTCTATACATCCAAATTTTATAATTTTTATGAATAAAAAATTTGCTGAGATCTCCGTCTCTCAACAATCAACATGGACCGAGTTCAACTACTGGTCTCATAAGGCCTGACAAGCACATGCGGGCCCTTAGAGCATCTACATCCCTAAAACTCAACAGGATTTCTAAATAACTATTAACTACTTTTTAGAAATTATGGTCTCTAAAGTTTCTAACTCTCACATTCCTGAAACTCATTTTAGAGTTTCTATTAAGCCACGTCAGCAACAAATTAAAATGGAGAAACAATTTGAGTCAATCATTTAACCAAAATAGAGTTTATAAACAGTTTCTTAATAAGAAACTTTCTTGCATAGTTTCTAAAAAGAAACTCTCCAACATTCCTGAAACTGAATTAGAAACTGCCACGTCAGATTAAAAACTCTAATAGTTTCAGGGATGTAGATGCTCTTAGATGATTAATCAGAGACGCTCAACCCTTCAGATCTGAATTCGTATCAGCTAAGGTAACGTAATATTTATGTTTGGATCTGGACTGGACACTCAGAATCCGCAGGACTATTAAAGCAGCCCGTGCTTCTACTTTAGACCGGATTAGCCCAGATTCTAATCCGACGGCCATAATCTAAACAGAAATAATATGTTACCTCAGATGATATGGATTCTTCAGATCTTGCCTGTGTAGATATCCCTTTGGGCCTTTCAAGTATTATTTGGTGTCTAGTGCTCATGCTCAATTCAACAGCTGGTGACTGTCTCGGTCCGATTTGATTCAGTGCCTCTTGGCTGTGCATTCCTCTGGGCAGCGTCGATTTTGGAAAGAAGAAGACGTTTCGTCTTCAAGGAAGGACTCGATACGGCGTACTCCGCCAACCATGCAACTCGAAAAATTACTGCTGTGTCTACATTCCCAGAGAAGAAAGTCGGAAGGTCCACCTACTTGCTAATCGGGCGCGAATAGACCAATTTGCATTCTCTAGCTTCACATATCTGTTATTTTCTGACATAGCAAATTATATGATTTTACAAGTAGCTCAATGTATAGGTTTTCATATTTTTCTATTTTAATCAAAAGAAACCTATGTAATAGCTATCTTGTATATCGTTGAATTAATGCAATTGCCTACGGGCTTTCAAAAAAAAAAAAAAAAAATTCAACAGCTCCTAGAGCACAAGGACTTATCGCCATCACTGGAGAAATTATCATGTTTTGAGAATCAAGGTTTAAAAAATAGTAATATCAATCCAAGGGAAACCTTATTGCTATTATAAGAACAACATAAATGATTAAAAGAAAAACATGAACTGAATACTAAACGAACCACACACTTAAAATTAACTAGTGTCATTTAGAACAAAAAAAAACTAGAGCAACTGAAGAAAACACCATTTATAAGAAATATAAAAAACTTAAAATTAGAAAATGAAAAGCATTCGAACGAGACATAAAAGAACAACTGTTGGAACCGACAAATTTTCAAATTACACAATTACTATAACAAATAAGCACTTTCTCATATTACACATTCTTTGGATGGAGAGTCGAGAAAGAGAGGGGAGATGAAGAATAGAAGGGAATAGAATAGAAATGAAGATTTAACATATTTAATCTTTTCATGTTTTGATGATTAATGAAGGAAAATAAATTTAATTTTCATTTTTGTCTTATTTTATGTTTGATTAATTAAAATTTAGAAGTTTAACGAGAAATTCAATGACTATTGTAGGTTTGTAAAAAAAAAAATTGAATGAGAATTATATATGTAAGATATAGAGTTGGGCTTGTGTCATGTTCTCTGGATATATTTGTAACGAAAAAAAATTCCATCCATTACACTCCAAATCGAGAGAGAAGTGGATTCTATTTATTATAATCATGCAACATTAAATCTTTTTCCTTATGTACCCTTCACCTCGGACATAATTTTATTGAATAATTATATGAAACCCCTCACTCTCATCCCTCCATTTTCCCTGCACTCTCTCTCTTCCTTAACTGTCATATATCCCCCCACTAATTTCGTTAAAAGTTTCATTTTATCCCCGCATTAAATTAGACTGTCATTTAATACCAATCTCTGCATTAATTATGCCTTTCTCTAATAACAATTTCCGCATTAATTATTCCTTTAAAAACAATCTCCGCATTAATTATACTGTTATCTAATAACAATCCCTGTTAATAAATGCTTATCTATTAAATGATGTTCAAAAAAATATTATCATTATTTCTGAGAAGTATGAGTGAGTCTATGGTACTATGCATATTACGATTTGTTACTATGTTACGGCTCTATATTCGAGTTTTCAAATCTTAACGGTCGATCCGAACCGTTCATCTTGTTCTCCATATTAATATGTGTTTGGAGACCAAATTTTACATTTTTTGAAATTTTTTTACTATTTTTTTAGATTTATTGAAAATCACTGTTTTTGAATGGTCCAGAATTTTCAGATCAAGTGATTTTCTAAATATCTAAAAAAATAGTAAAAAATTTTCAAAAAATGTAAAATTTGGTCTCCAAACACATATTAATATGGAGAACAAGATGAACGGTTCGGATCGACCGTTAGGATTTGAAAACTCGAATATAGAGCTGTAGCACGGTAACAACCCATGATATGCATAGTACCATAGACTCACTCGAGAAGTATTTACCCTTGTAACATAGAGTATTTATCCATGTAACATAGATTATTTATCATTGATGTTTTACTGAAAGTTGCAAGTATGCCTGAGAAGTATTTATCTATGTAACATAAAGTATTTATCCATATAATCTAAAGTATTTACCTATGTAACATAAAGTATTTATCATTATGTCTCAGAGTATTTATCATTGGGTGAGGGAATTGTTTATTTAATGGTCTCCAATTGTGCGGGGACGATTCAAAAAAAAAAGAAATTTTGTGCGGGGACAATTAATCGATTGATTTACTCTTTCATAAATAAAGATTATTGCATAGGGTTTAATACCTGACAAATTCAAGTTAAATACTTTGATGCTTCAAGTTAAATATCCGCAATTTTTTAAACGCTCATTAATGATTGAGCGGTCCCCCCATGTTTAATGGTCCCCAGTTGTGCGGGGATGATTCAAAAAAAAAGAAAAATTTTGTACGGGGACAATTAATGGATTGATTTATTCTTTTATAAATAGAGATCATTGTAGAGGGTTTAATACCTGACAAATTCAAGATAAATACTTTGATGCTTCAAGTTAAATACCCGCAGTTTTTTAAACGCTCATTAATGATTGAGCGGTCCCCCCATGTTTTTTTTGACAGTATCTGCGGGGATAAATGCGGAGTAGAGGCTCCAGGGATTGTTATCAGCGTCCAATTTTATTAACCAAGCATGATTTGAGAAAAAAAAATCTTTTCTTTCCATTCCCTCTCTCCCTCTACTCTCCATCCAAACAAGATGTTAAGGTAAGTACAAGCTTCTATCAAAACACCAAAACCAGTCACAACTTGTATTGAAACTAATAAGTATATGGATCCGATAATCCACAAACAGGCTATGGGTATCAATCTACTCGAAACCAAAAGACTACACCCAAAATATCTACGGATAGATAGGTATCCAAATCTGAACCCGACCCGATTTGAAACTAATAAATATATAGATCAAAATTCGAATCTGAACACTTTTAGAGTGCGGATTCAAATATAATAGTATCTGAACCCTACCCAACCCGATAGCACATCTAGTCACAAGCCTCACATGGGCTGCTTCTGCTAATGCGCAGAGTTAGGCCCCAGATTCAGCCTTATTATTTTGGAACTCCAAACCCTAGGCCCATAACTAATGTTTCCAAATTGTAAAAGGGTGTACACGGCCCTTGCTTTTCAGATCTATGTTGACGCTGCCGTGGTGTGACACATGCAATAGCCCCACAAACACAAACAGAACTACAGAGGAACTCCTCTCAAAAAAACAAAACAAACAAACTACAGAGGAACAGTAGTTATAGAAAAAAACAAACAGAAGGAACACAGACATTTTACAAAAGAAAGGGGCCTCTTATAGAAACAGGCAGAGAAGCTTGTATAATAACCTGATAGAGATGTCTCATGAGAAACTTGGAGCTCGGAAACAAGGGGGACCTCCTATAGTTTTTACTTTTATAATTCAAATAACAAATAAAACTACTGCCATTTTTACATAAGAAACGAGAAGTTCGTAGTTTATAATATGAGATACATAGCGTGTTGTTCTTACAATTCATCAAATTTGAAAAAGTTTAAAAGAGATGTCAGAAAAAATAATACGAATTTTACTCATAAATCTTATTATTATGATTTTGCAACGATGTTACAAAAAACATGATCAACTTAGTCAATAATATGTACATCTTTGTACATTTTTGTAGAATATTTTGCATTAGACCACAAATTATTTAAGTTTGGAATTAGGTTGGTAGCCTACACTAATTTTCGAATATCAACAACATGCATTTTTTGTCAAAGAAATAAAGTTTTCAATTCCTAAAAAAAATAAGTCTTTGAAATTTCACCAAAAAAATTTGAATAATTATATGAATCCCCCCACTCTCATCCCCATCTTTTAAATCTCCATTTATATAGAATTTTGCGAATGTCGTCCACATTTTTCATGATCTATGTGAAATTTTACGAATCTAAAACCACGAACGTATTCTACGCAATTTTATCTTTCAAATGAGATCCATGATGACATACTTTCGGACTCATCGTCACACAAGTACTTATACCTCATCGTGCAAGTATTTATACTTATACTTATAAGTATTTTTCCCCAATCGTGTTTAACTTCTATAAACTAACTTAACTAACTAGTTTAATTAAATTTATTCAAAACACTATGGTCTTCCAAATTTAATTAAATTCATAGGTATAAATACTTGGAAGATAATAAATTAATACTTGCAAACTAAGATATTAATAATTGCATGTCTAACTTGATATGACTATATGAGAGGATCATTCAAACTACATGGGAAGAATAATCATACACGTTTTTAGTTTTTTTTTTTTCAATGTCGTCCACATTTCTCACGATCTATAAAGAATTTTGCAAATCTAAAACCACGAACGTATTATACGCAATTTTATCTTTCAAATAAGGTTCATGATGATATACTTTTGGGCTCATCGTCACACAAGTATTTATACCTCATTGTGCAAGTATTTATACCTATACTTGTAAGTATTTATCCCCAATCGTGGATCCCGCATCTCCGCATCAACCTTTTCAATTGTCCCTGCGTCAACATTTCTCTAACAAAAATAATTGACCACATAGGTATAAATACTTCAGTGCATAGGTATAAATACTTGTAATACTTGATATTAATACTTTTAAATGTCAGCAGTGTCATATGTGTAAAATACTAGGTATAAATACTTAAATGATGAGGTATAAATACTTGCGTGATGACGAGCTCAAAAGTATGTCATGATGGATCTCATTTGAAAGATAAAATTGCGTAGAAGACGTTCGTGGTTTTAGATTCGCAAAATTCTTTATAGATCATGAGAAATGTGGACGAGATTGAACAAATAAAATTGAGGGAATAATGGGGGGATGAGAGTGGGGGACATTTATCATGCCCCAAAAAATTTAGTGTTAAACAGTACCGAGTAAATATAAAGCTCTTAATTCCTTGTATTTCTTTTCTATTAAACAAATAAAGCTTTCAAAAATGAATACCAAATTTAAAAAAGTGAATTGTAATTAACAATTATTTATATTTAGAAATTATTTAGTAATTCAAATCAACCGTTTGAATATGAAAAAGCTAATTAAACCCGTTAGCACACGAACCAATATGCTAATGTTAATATATTAACCTAATAAAGTAAAACTCCCAACTACAATAACAGTTTAATTAATCATCAATATATAGGAATTATAATTGGAGTAAAGCTAGGGTGTGATGTGTTCATCAAGAGAGTTTGGTGAGCACATCTTCAAAAGTATATCGGATCAACTTCAAACGCCGAATTCACACTGTTGAAATCTATGTACTTCATGACTGATGCATGTACATGCAAAATTTTAAAAGTTTGATTTTATTTACTACAACGTCAAGCGGTCAAAAAAATGATAAAAATTGAATATATAAAATAACTTATAAATTAACTTATAAAAGGTTCATTCCTTTGACCGCTTGACCTTGTAGCAAATAAACTCGAAACTTTTAAAATTTTGCGTGTACATGCATCACTCATGACGTATATCGATTTCAACGGTTAGGATTTGGTATTTTAAATCAATCCGATATACTTTTGGAGTTGTGCTCACCAAACCCTCTTGGTGAGCACATTACACCCTAGCTTCACTCTTATAACTGATGTGGCGATCAATGAAATAAAATAGGATTATATTGGATTATCACAATAACAGAAATCGTTGCGCTAGCAAATCCAGTAAAAACAGCTACATGGAAATCAGGATTGCATGGCAAGAAAAAAGAAAAGAAAAGAAAAGATAATTTAACCAATAAACAAACAAACAAACGAGCATCTAAAAACTACAACTCTCATTTGATCAAAACAAGGATTGATATTCACAAGCCGAACCTTTTCAACTAGACTTCCTTCAAGTCGGCTTTTGCTTTAGCCTGCATTTCGTGCATCTGAAAAATCAGCAGCTTTAACAAATCGACCCTTGACTCGCTTTCTTGTGTCAGCCCTCAATTTTCTTGACTCATATCGGATATGTTTCTCGTACCTATAAAATTTCAGACAGATCATCTTTAGAAGAAGTTCACAGATCCTCCAGTGACTTCCTACATTCAAACGGATATAGTTCTGAACTTGATGACTTAACTAACCGGTTAGGCACCAAAATCCAAAGCAACATCCTTGTCACCCATTATTCATTTAAAAAAAAAAACTATCTTCACAGAAAATAATGTTATTGATGCACCGGTGGTAGTGGAAATAAATACACCAAATACATAGATTAAAAAATGGCAACATCCGTTACCTGCGGTTCTTTTTCTTCTCGCGATAACGTTGCATGGCATTGCCTCGGTTCTGTGCAATAGACTCACTATCCAGCTTAGCTAAGAGTTTGACCGTCTCTCCCTTGACTAGATTTTGCTGGTGTTCCACAAAGGAAATTTGCGTAACAGCTGCATCGATTAAAGATCCAAATTGACCAATCACACCTGGTATTCTAGTCTCTGACGTGGTAGGTCCATCAACTGCTGGATGGCTCGAGTTGCTCTTCCTTTTGCCAGTAACTGCTTTTGTAGTGCTCAGCTGGAAGGAGACAAAAAAAAAAAGGTTGCATCAGGATTAATACAATATACAATATATAAGTCTCAAAGTTAAGATGGCACTTGGTAGGGCTTATATAAGAAAACAGAAAAAGAAAAAAGAATGAACCAATAATTATTGCACTGGTGCAATTTAGCTACCAACCAAAGTAGAAATCTATTGAAACAACCATATTTAATCATGACATATATGTTCACAAGAGTTATCTGTCATCGTGAGTAACAGCCCCAATTACAATCCTTACTGCACCCAATTTATTGGCAAGATGCTTTGGATATGGATAAATATAATAACACGGAGAAATGCATGGTAGTTGTGCGCATGGGATGCAATTTGCATTGGATGTGCATGGCGGTACAACAGATATGTATGCCAGTAACGGGACTTTCAATTATACAATCTGCTCTAGAATCCGTTCAATAGAATAGCAACTCCACTTTTCAATGGAAATCTCTGTATATTTTTGTTTTCACATTGCTTTTTGGTGCTCAATTGCACAAATTATTAATGCTTAATTGTACAGTTGAAATTTGATTCTGGCTAAGTATGGTTTTAATCAAGTATACGGATTTCATTTTCTCGAACTTCAATTTTTCCACAATTTCATATTCCGTATTCTCTGGGGTAGCCCTGAAAATTGGAATAAGCAGAAGCACGCATCTGGAACAGTACTCAATTTCATGCGTGGGCTAGATGCTGGCAGCTTTGAGATTTGTAATCACAGTAAAGATGCTGCCCATTTCAGTGGAATAATTACTCTTATGGATGTGAAGTGTGCTTTGAGTGGGATAAAGTGGAAAGATAAGGGAATAACTCCTATCACCTTGAGGCATATCACCATATATACCCCTACTTGTTCCCACTTCCAAACTTAGCCCTTGAGGTAACTTTATATCATCTTATCCACTCTTACTTGTAGAAAAAGGAAACTATTTTCTGAGATAAAAAAGGAGTAAAAGACAGTCAACAGGAACAGCAATACAAGATGTCTTACATTGCGTGTTGGAAAGCGTCGGGTGTTTGAAGAAAGACCATCATCATTTCCCACAGGGCCAGCTGTTTCATATATATTACCAGAGTCATTTATTTCAGCTGTAAAGCAGTTATCCTTGAGAATTTCATTATAGCTCTTGATAGTAAAGCCATCATTTTTTGCATTGTATCCCAATTCCAGTTCATTCTGCCCCTTGTGATCCCGTGATTTTCCTAGGTTGAAGTCCCAAATCTGCCAGATGTACCAAAAGAAATGTCTGATTAGCCTTAATTAACAGTCAATTATGCAGTCGCATAAAAAAAAAATTGAACCAAAATCTCATCACTTAAGCTATTCTGTTTAAATGAAATTGACCATCGATTAACCCAAATTAGATTGAACCGAAGTTTTGCAGCTAATGGACGAATGATGAATCAAGACAATAAAAAGTACACCAGACAAGCTGAAAGCTGGTAAGATGAGTACCATTATCATAATGGATAATACACCTCATGATGGATCTGCTCGTGTTCAAAGTCCACTTTGCTTCCTTTTGTGCTACAGTCTTATATGCTTTTTAATTCACTTATATTATTTTATATTTTTATGATGCTTTCTTGCTTGCTGATGTGTTTCTTAAATAACTTCTTTTATTCATGCACTTTACCTAATTAGACCAAAAAGGAGGATAAATAGAAAACGACAAATATTTAAAGGTCAAGTATGCTATAATGAGAAAGGCAAGAAAGAGATGCTCCAACTAAGCACTTAGAACAACTACTTGATTGTGATGAACAGATCAATACAAAACACGGAATCATAGTACCAAATTCAATTAAAATTGATGAGGTTTGTTTTAATTGTTTTACAGTAAGATTTACAAAACACAGTATCATATAGAAACAAAGGTTCACTGTGTGAAAGTAAGATTTATATTTGATTTAAATCTGATTTTTATTCCTAATATTTGGTGTGGGGCAATTGCATTAAAACAAAGTGAAGATAAAAAGAGAAGAGCCTCTTTGAGCTGGACATGGAAAAGGAAATTTGACAATGCCATTTTGGTCCAGAAGTACTGTCTGAAGTTGACATTTTGTTAATTAATGAAATAGATCTTATATAATTATTATAAGGCACAAAATCTTTTTGAAGAGAACAGAAGGGCATGATGTCTTTGAAAATGATAAAAATAATGTGAGTTGTGAAGGTATTGGTGTTGGAGATTTCTAACACTATGTGATTACAATAATGCCCTATAAAAAATTTCAAACTTTCTGTTTTTCCGTATGAATTCTCACATTTGTCTCATCACAAATTTGTTCCTTATTAATTAATTATATAGTAAAAAACTATATGAACCAAAATGCTGAATGCAAACTTTCTGTATGCTAACCTATAATGGTTAACGTGTAAATGCATATACAAGGTGCTAATCTTCAAGCATCTGTTTCAACCAATTGAGAAATTAAATTAATTATAATCATAATTATTAACTGTGGGAATTCAAAGATTGAAAAATCTAATTATTTATGGAGTTCCGCATTGGAAACAAAGAAAAAACTCTTTCAGTTTTTCAAAATGAATTATTTAAGTTGACTAATCAATACTAAACAAAGAAAACCAAATTGGGAAAGAGGCGATCTTCAAATTGGAAATACCAAAAAATTATAACAACATTTTAGCTAACTGAAGGGTTTCTCCTTTTCTTTTTCTTTTTTCCCCTTTAAGCTAGCAAGCCAGCTGAAAAGAAAGATTTGCAATTCAATACCTGAGATGCCCCAAATTCTGTAGTCCCGCCCCTACTAATCGCTGAGTTCCACACCAATCCATCTTCTCCCTCCTCGTCTTCCCCTACCTCCCCAATGGGTGCACTCTTCAGGAGCGACATATAATCCACCTGCCACGTTTCATCGTCTTGAGATCCCACCTTCTCCCCACCCCCACTCTGGCATGGCGTACCCGGTCCAATTGCCTTGCTAGTGATAATATCGTCCTCCCTCTTCCCCATCTCCATTAACTGACTCACTAAATCATCCTTAATCTCCAACCCCTTCTCCGTTCTCCTCCTATTATAGAGCTCCAGGGGTGGATCTGACGGCACGTACAGCTCCCTTAGCACCGGATCAACAGCCAGGATTGAAGAGTAGTCCATCTCGGACCATATCGGATCAGGATCCACATCCAAACCCGGATCAGGCAAGCTAATATCAATCCCCCACGACCGTGCCAGCTCAAAGGCGGAGGGACAGCCGGAGAAGGACTCGATTTGGAACTTAACTGGGGCAGGGTCTGATCCAACCTCACAATCAGAACAGAGGAACTGATGTGATGAGATAGAATGAGATGAAGAAGACACGTGGCGGTAGGAAGCGGGGTGGGAGAAGCAAGAGGAGCAGAGAGGGGCACGGGAGTGGCGACGAGAGAGGGCGTTGGCGGAGTGGACGATGCGGTCGCAGGGAAGGCAGAGAAGGGCGGAATCAGCTCGGCAGTGGAGCACGGCCGCGGTGGAGGAGCAGTAATCACAGCTGCTCCGCCCGGCTCCGGCGAGGTCTGGCGGCGAAGAGATACAGTTGTAGGAGTCCATGGTTAGTCGAAAAGGTTGCAACTTGCAAGTGAGAGAGAGAGAGAGAGAGATGGGAGATGGAGGGAAAAAGGGCCAAGGGGGTCCTCCGTTCTAGAACAGGAGGTTTTATCGGAGTAGGACTGGATCGGATTCGGCTATAGTCTTGCTTTTAGTAATTTTTTTTTTTTTTTGAAAAAACGCTTTTAGTAATGTGTACTTCGGTAAGTGCACTGTGGGTCCCACTTGCAGATCTATTTTGGGTAGTTTCCTTTTATTTTCTTTTTTAAAGATTGTGAAGGGGTTTAGCAGGGGTCCGCATCGTCTGCATTTAACTCAAAAGAGCATCTTTTGAGTTAATACATATCGGCCGTCCGATTGTAAATGGAATTCATCTGATCTCCACCTAAAACATAGGGATCTTTAATATTAGTGCGTATTTAATTCGGACGAATCTTGAAGCTGATCAGACGGTCCATATATATTAACTCAAAAGATTCCTTTTGAGGTAATGCAGAGGATACGAATTTGTTTAGCAGCGCGTGCACCTTTGTGTACTTAATTTGATTCTGTCTCCAGGCTAACAGTAGATTTTTTTATAAATAGAAAAAATGATAAATAAATATCGAAATAGCAGTAGAATTTTTGTGAAATTTCGGAATATAAAAGGGACGTGATAAACTATTACTTTCAGCTAATCTATACAGTAAATCTCTATACTAAAAAAAATATTACTTGACGCCAACAAGAAATTTTTCTGCTTTGGTCATTATCATCCAGTGAAAAGTTTACATCTTAATCGATATCTAAATAAGCAGTTAAATTGAAACAGTAGCGAACATGAATTGAAGTAATGAGATCCATTAAAGTAGCGAACAACTATTATCTATAACAGTTAAATTGGACTACATAAGTACTGGAAATATATCATCTCATAATTCAGGCACATGACTTTTTTTTTTTTGTTAGTTAATTAACAAGTGCGGTGTTTACAGATTGGATTAGCTGGACGTGATGATTTATAACGTCCAACGGATGTGACGTTATTCCAATATTTTGAAATTTCACAACATCCTATTTCTATTTTGATATTAATTTATGAGCAAGGCTTGGGTGCTATGAATAGTATAAGGTCATTCGTGCTACGGTTTCAAAAACTAATCGAATGAACTTCAAATTTTGTTCTAGGTAGTTCAGTAAATTGGTTATATAATGAACTTGTAGAATACCAACTTTTATTATTTTTGAATTTTTTTACTATTTTTTATGATTTATGAAAGATAACAAAAAATGACTTAAAAATAAAAGATAATTGTCTATTTTTACTATATTTCATAAATCATAAAAAAATAGTAAAAAAATTCAAAAATAGTAAAAATTTGTATTCTACAAGTTCATTATATAACTAATTTACTACTTAGATTAAAATTTAAGATTGTTGAAATCAAGCATCCCGTGTGATGCGTTATGTTAAATTATCAAGATTCTAAATAGCGCGCTATAACGCTGCTATAGCGTTTTCAGACTATAAAAGCTATGACGCTATTAACGCTATAGCGCACTATTTGGACATAGTGCTATTTTTTTAACAAGTCCGCTATGATGCGGTAAACGATATTTAAATCTTTGTAAATTATTTACAAGTTGCACTACTACAATGATAATATTTACGAAAAAATTCAATGTCGCGGTCTATTTGTTGATTAGTCTGTTGAGAACTTTCAAACATTGGTAGAAGATCTGTAATCCACACCACTACTGTAAACATTTTTACCAGATAAAACTGCCATATAAAAGGTTACACGACTTTAGCTACAAATTGATATCTCTAGTTCTCAACGCAGTGCGTGCGGTGCGCAAAAGGAGTGGCGCTTGGATACCAAAAAAGCGCGTGTAAATCGTAACTTGCGAGAAGATCGGACGAACAGCTCCGCTGTGGAAACAGTGCACGAGAACGATATGATATTGACAGACCTATTTAATTAAAAAAAAAATTAAAAAAAATATATAATTATCAAGTTGGCGAAGTCGACGTTAGGGGTGGCCAAAAAAAAAAAAATCGTAGTTCGTAGCTCGATCGTGACTCGCATATGACTCGTTAATAGTTCGCTTGTTATTGGATTGAGCGGTTAACGAGTCAGCTCATCACTAGTTCGGTTTGTAATTAACGAGTTCAAGCTGAGGTCCAGCTTGCTCATCAACTTACGAGCTAGCTCGGCTAGACATTAATTTGTGAATTTGTATGAATTCGTGTGCAATTTATATTGTCTAACTCGGTCCAGCTCAGTTTAGCTCGATCCAAAAAGTTTGTAAAATTTATTTTCTTCTTAAAACAAGATCTAACCAGCTCGTGAGCTAGCTCGGACTAGCTTGTCACAATTTCAAGATGAGATTTTAGCTCGGATGCCCTAAATCCAACTCGCTCGGTTTTAGCTCGATCCAGAATTAACAAATCCAACTCGTTGCCACCCCTAGTCGACGTAGCTTTTGTTAAGAGTAGAACTGGAGTGTTTTTAAACTCATCAAATTTTATAATAAGTTCAACTCTACATTCTATAAGATGTATTTGAAATGATGAATCTAAACTGTTAAAAGCAATATACTTTACAAGTAATGTGTTTATATATAAAATTTATAAATTATTAAATAAATTTAATATAAAATCAAGCGATAAATAGTATGATGAAAAATAAATTTTACCGCTTGATTTTATAATAAATAAATTCAAAAGAACTTAAATTTTGTATGTAAATGCACTAGTTCTGAAATAGATTAGTTTCACTAGTTTGGATTCAATATACAAATACTTTATAGTAGAACTAGGGTGTTATTAAGCTCACCAATTTCTTTGAACTTAACTCCAAAACCTAACATAATTACTTCAAATAACGAATTCAAATCGCTGAAAAATCTGAAATTGATCTACTCCATAAGTGATTTGTTTACATATCAAATTTATAAATTTTTGAAATAATTTAATACAGAGTTAAGTGGTAGAAAAGAAACTATAAATTAATTTGAACTTAACTTTATACTAAATTAAATCATATTTTTATAAATTTAAGATGTAAATACATAATCCGTGAAGTAAATTAGATGTAATAATTTAATTTCATTGTTTGAAAATATTGTAATAGATTTAAAATTATCCTCTTCAAAGTATTTTGTGAACTTAAAAACACCTAGTTCTACTATGTTTCATGATAATAAATATGCTATGATCTCATAATCCGTGAAGTAATTAAATTAGTGTTTTATTTTTTTAGTTGTACGAATCTCTATATAAGTTATTTTTTTATGCACAAATCTCAAAATCAATGAAAGGTTGGATTTGAAATTTTAGAACCCTACAAATATCTCCTTAGGATCATAGTCATAGCATAATTATTTCCAATTAATTTTAGAGAACAGTGTTGGAGTATACATGTTTCACGTGTAGGTTTGACCGGATCTGGTACCAAGAGGGGCACCACCCGCCCAGGCGGCTGACAGTTAATTATAATTATAACTAATCAAATTGCCTGCCTCAATTTCAACTACAATTTAATATTACTTAAATAAAAAATAAAAAAATAGTGTGAGGTAAAGTGGTCCTAGTCCTTTTGAGTTCAAATCTGCTGGAATCCATGAGGATTTCAGGGACTCTGAAATTTTCAATCCAACCATTTATATATTTCGTGATTTGTGCATAAAGTTCTGTTTGCTTTGAGATTCGTGTATGGAAAAACTTAAATGGTTGGATTTGGAATTTCAGGGACCCTGAAATCCTTGAGGATTTCAGCAGATTTCATTTCAGTCCTCTTTCAATATGAAATTATGAATTGATGCAAGAACATGAGTTCCGGTTGGGGGCATAGGAGCATGGCCTCTCTTTTGTTATTATTGTATGGAGAGGGTTTAAATGTTTTGTTATTTTTGAATTTTTATTATGTCTCGTATTTTTATTTTTATTTTTAAAGTTTAAATATTTAATTGGAACCGCTCAACGCAGTTTCTATATCAAAATGTATTTGGTGATCAAAATTTATATTTTACTGGAACTTCTTTAACAATATTTTAGGTACAAATTCATTACTTTTGAGTGATTCAAAATCTTGTGAAAAATAACAATCTTGTATCTATCTAAAAGAAATGGTAAAAAACTTCCAAAAAAAATAGAAAATTTGGTCTCCAAAACACATTTTAATATGAAGATTACCTTGCGTTGTTTTGGTCAATTATTTGAAACTTAAAAATAAAATGTAAGGCGTGATTGAAACACAAAAATAATGAAATATTTAAACCCTACTATGGTTATATATTCAGAAATAAAAGTTGAACTTTGCATCCAATACAATTTCAAAAGAAAAAGGAGGTTATGGGCGTTGAATTTTAGCGCCAATAGTAGCTACTTCTTTGGAAGTTGCCAACATCTTCTCATTGCATGGAATATACAAAAAAAAAAAAAAAAAAAGTTCAGTATAAACTTGTCTAAGTATATTTTTTTCTTTTCCACCTCCGTTTTGCCTAGGACTGCAAACGAATCAAACTAAATTAAATTTATCTCAATTTGAGTTTGAATAAGATTCGAATTGAATTGATTTAATTTGTTTCAGAACAAACTTCAATCGAATAAATTAATTGTGATTTTTTCAAATCGAATTCAAGTTAATCGAATCACGAACTACAGTTTTTTTTAGCAACCACTTATATTTTATGCATTAGTTTTCTTCATGCTGAACAAAATTCACGCGATTTTCTTTTACTTTTTACCTTTCATGAATTCACACTGATGAATTATGGGCCTGTCCAAAATTCCTTTACCTTTTACGCTGCTGAATTGATTAAAATCACAGCATGGACCTAGTCAAATTTGTTACGTGCTGAAATATTTTCATATTATAAGTTATCATTATATTAACAATTTTGAGTTCTGATATAAGTTTGGTTCCTGTATTATTAAAAACTGATGGTTGAAATCATTAGTTGGATTATTTGAAATTCAAATCTAAATAGTTTATGAATCAATTTCGAACAAACTATGCACAGTTTGAGTTTGAATTTGAATAAAATTCAAACTGAATTGATTTGGTTTATTTCAGAACAAACTAATTTCGAATTAAATTAATTACAAATTTTCTACGAATCAAACTCAAATCAAATCACGAAGTAGGAATTTTTTTCTGTATCTCTAGTTTCGACAAACCAAAAATTATGTTTTTTTTTTTTTCTTACTTAGCTGCTCAACTACAACAACTATACCGTTAAAAGATGATAAGACCAAAGAAAAATAGGGAACCCATTTTTACAGCGTAAAATTCTGTACATACAGCGTTTAAAGTTTTCACGGACCAAAATGCCCTTCTACTCTTTTCTCCCCCGCGACACTCGCGTTTTTTTTTCTGATTTTTTTTTGCTGTGGGTCCGTCGGTCAGTGAAAGAAGAGGGAAAAGAATAGGGGTCCGGACCCAAAGTAGGGATTTGATTTGGGTTAAATCCAAGCTTTGAGATTTGTGCTATTTTCATTTAAACGGCTACATGCTATTGTCATTTGAATGGTTGATTTATTTTATAATTTCTAATTTGTCATGTAGCGATTCAAGATCAGATTCAATTTCTTTGCTAGCTAAGAGTCAACGGTATTTTTAGTATGCATAAATTTTATTAATTTTAGGTGCTTCAAGATTAGTGGTGAGTTGCATCCAAAGGTTCAAACAAACTAGAATTCAATATGTACTCATTTAATTTGTTAAAAATCTGTTTTCGTCCAAATTTCGAATCGAATGTTCGTAAAATATTACAGTGTCGTACGAATATTATTACGTATTTATAATTTGACTTTTAAAATATGAATAGTTCAATATCAAATAGTGTGTATATATATACATAAAATTATAAAGTCACATCTTTATAATTTCTAAATAAATAAAATTTGTAACTTATATATAAAAATTATTCGTGCAAAAATTTGTATATTTATTCGACTAAGTACAAATCTATTTATTTATTTCTTTACACGAGTTATTTTATTTTATTATATTTATTCGATTAAGTTACCCTCTTAATAATTTTTTGGTTCTTATTTTTGGTTTCATAAGAACCAAGAAGTTCAAATGCTAATACCTGAGAATGTTTCATAATAATCTGATCTTGAATCGCTACATGACAAATTAGAAATTATAAAATAAATTAACCATTTAAAATGAGAATAGCATGTAGCCGTTTAAATGAAAATAGTGTTGGGGTTCACGCGGTGCTAACCGGAAACCCGTTTAGGCTTAAGGTGCGGAATGACCGTAGAACAAAAATTTCTACAGCCAACTTAAGCTCAGGATTAAACGGGGTATGTCAGGAAACTTTCCAAGGCGGTCCACCTTCAGTATTCCTTTGGCATCAAAACCCAATTTAATCCTTTTACATATCTACTCCATGATTGATTTCTAAAACTTTAATCTACTTACAAATTAAATAGATTAATATAACATATTTATACCTTGTTTCCAAATCACAGTTGGAATGCAGACCGAGCGAGTAGAGCCTCACCAGGGAAGGAATCGACTCGGAGCGGAGCATCAGACGTCTGATGCCTCTATCGGTTATCCACCAGGACTAACCAGAGAGCGGTTTATTTCTTCTGCCAGAAATACCGTAAACCGCGGAATTCTGCAAAAACACTATTCACGGGGAAAAGACGAAAACCCGTAAACACGAATTTTTGGTTGCTCAGTTTCATCAATATGCAAAACTGACATACCGCTAAATTCGGTAAAACACTATTCATCAATCCCGTAAATATTCTCCACAACAACCCGCAAGATTATACGTCAACTACGTATAACTTTCTTTTCTCAACCGAAACACTATTTGGGAGAGAAACCGAGAAAGAGAGAAAATACCGATTCGATTCTGCACGAAACGATACAAGTGAATTAGTGAATTTATCTCTACATGCACCCCTCTATTTATAGGCTTTTGAGGAGGTTCGCAAAAGACCGAAATACCCCTCAACTTATGCCTATTTACAAGATATGCCATTGAATGGATAAGGATGACATGTCATGTGGATAAGATCGGTGACGTGTCATCTGGATAGGATCGATGACATGTCATGCGGATAAGCACGAATCTGAAAAGACCCGAATGCCCTCGGCCCGAACACAAATAATGTTTGTATAATTATTCTGAACAATTATATATATTTTTCTGCGGTTGTTTGTTTCGGTATCGATGACGTGTCATCTGGATAGGATCGATGTCATGTCATGCGGATAAGACGAATCTGAAAAGACCCGAATGCCCTCGGCCCGAATACAAATAATATTCGTATAATTATTCTGAACAATTATATATATTTTTCTTGCGGTTGTTGTTTCGGTAATTTATACAACGTGTCCTGCACATTTATAAATTAACCGGTTAACTTTTATACAACGTGTCACACACGTTTATAAATTAACCAATGTTTTTGCTTGTTATTTTTACATAACATTTATAATTTAATTATAACACGTATAATTAATTATAACCATCTTACTATTGATCATAACCAATTTATAATCAATCACAATAAGATTCTCCGATTAACTCCTATATGGTGTGACCCAATAGGATCTGTGTTATGTTGGTAAATAGAGTTAAAACTGTTTTAACTTCTATAATCATGGGTGGCATCTGGCAACACATCATGACCATCCAATTACACAGATGATGCTGTACTGTACAATATCACGATCCAGTAAACAATTTACTTGTGTCTGTTCTTCTGTCTCATAGCTATCAGATCAGTTTCAAGGTAGATGTGTGTCATCCTTGCTAACTGAATCTTTTCTTGATCTTGAGCAGATTATCAAATATAATTACTCTTGTAATTATACCGCTAGCAGATAATCTAACTCTACCAAGGGGCCCAGTGATGCTATAGCTCGTATAGAGATACGAGGGACAAATAGTATTCTTGGTAAACTATCACTTCCTCAGCTAAGCTATACATATGGAAAAGCTACCGTTATGACTGCTTTTTACGGACAGCGGTGGATAACAATCACACATACATATTTCTCAGTGGGAACGATAAATACCTCATACTGTAGAACGTGACACTGAATGAAAACATAAATGACACGAACACAATTCTATTTAATGTTTCATTCGGGGTCTGTCAAATACCATGTTCCTAGAACATGTATCTATGTGATTAAAATGACATCTCGTGTCAGGTGGTTTGTAAAACTTAACCATCTTTTAATCCACATACTAACCTTATCGCGGTAATTAGTGTTCCTGCTAATTACCTTGGTCAGTGACCTTTTAAGAGTATATATCATCTATATTATGGAGTTTCACAATTTCAGTCATGAACTCGAAATGATCCATAAATTCAATAATACTCAAGGCAACAAAATGATATATAAATCATCCAATTCATGAACAAAGCTTTATGATAAATTATCGTATTATTGACTTCTAGATTATTACAAACTAACAATCTCCCACTTAAGCTAGGAGTCAATCATCGTAGACCCTACTTATATACAAAACTCTATATTCTCTAAGATCTCGTAGATCCTGAGAAAATCTCACAGCCAATCTTCTATGCGTTCCAAACTCATAGAAGCATTAAGCATCTAGTGCTTGGCTTGAGGAAGAGATTTTGTGAGTGGATCAGCTGTGTTGCTGACTGTATCAACTCTACTTATCTTTACATCACCTTTATATTAATTATATCTTTTATAATTAATTATAAGCATCTTATGATGTTTACGATCTCTCGTATTAGGTGATAACGTTGTAGACGAGAAACATATCCTTAGTTCTCCTCAAGAACTTAAGGATATTCTTTACAGCATTCCAGCGCTTTATGCCTGGATTAGCCTAATATCTACTCGTCATACTCAAAGCATACGAGACATCAGGGCGAGTGCACAACATGGCGCATATGATAGAGCCAATAGCCGAAGCGTATGGTACTCTACTCATAGTGCTTTGCTCATCAGTTGTCGAAAGACACTGAGTCTTGCTAAGCTGTGTACCATGATTCATTGGCAGGAATCCTCTCTTAGAATCCTGCATGCTGAACCGATTCAGCACTTTGTCAATGTATGTGCTTTGACTTAATCCTATAAGTCTCTTTGATCTACCTCGGTAGATCTTTATGCCTAGTATATAGACATCCTCGCCCAAGTCCTTCATCGAGAAAACTTTTCTTTAATGAAGACTTGGCTAATTGCAATAGAGGAATATCGTTTCCTATTAAGAGTATGTCATCTACATATAAGATTAAGAAAGGCGATGGCACTCCCACTAGTTTTTTTTGTACACATAAGATTCTTCTTCGCATCTGACGAAGTCAAGCTTTTGACTTCTTTGCCAAATCGAAGATTCCAACTCCGTGATGCATGCTTTAATCCATAAATGGATTCAAGAAGCTTGCATACCTTCCCAGCATTCTCTGGATCTTCAAAACCCGTAGGCTGTGTCATGTACACATCCTCTTCTTAAATTTCCATTTAAGAAGGCGGTTTTGACATCCATTTTCCATATTTCATCTTCATGAAATGCGACAATTGCTAGGAGTATCCGAATTGATTTAAACATAGCCACGGGTGAAAAAGTTTCATCAATTCCCAGAATTTGTTTGAAACCTTTTCGCTACTAGCCGTGCTTTGTAAATAGTCATATTGTCATCCATGTCTGTTTTCCTTTTGAAAACCCACTTGTTAGCTATGGGTTTCACCCAATCAAGTGGTACAACTAGGTTCCAGACCGTGTTGTAATACATGGACTGTATTTCGGATCTCATGGCCTCCAGCCATTTATCAGAGTCGGGTCTATCCATTGCTTCCGCATAGGTCAAAGGATCTTCAGTATCATAGACTGAGATCTCGTGTAGTCCCAAGTATCTCTCGGGTGCATGGACTGTTCTTGTTGACCTACGTAGCACTTGTTCTTCTGGCTGTCGAACTTCATCCACAACAGTGTGCGGATTTAGTTCTTCTTCAACTTGCGTTGAAGCACTTGAGCTCGGGACTAGAACCTATTCCACAGCTACTTGTGGATTTGGTTCTTCCAGATGCTCATCAGCCGAAGTATCAAGTGGTGGGTATATCTGATCTAGTTCAGATGTATTATTGTGTGATGTATCTTGAATTTCTTCAAGTATTACATTACTCCCACTACTTCCTTTTGCAAGAAACTCGTTCTCCAAAAGTATACCATGACGAGCAACAACTAATTTGTTCTCGGACTGGTAATAGAAGTAATATCCTTTTGTTTCCTTAGGATATTCTATGAAAAAGCACTTGTCAGATTTGGGATCAAGTTTGTCAGACGTCTAGCGTTTGACAAATACTTCGCAACCCCATTTTTAAGATAAGACATATTTGGGATTTCCCAAACCATAACTCGTATGGAGTCTTTTCAACTGACTTGGATGGAACCATATTTATCGTTAGTGCGGCAGTATCTAGTGCGTGTCCCCAAAATGATTTTGGAAGGGTGGCGTTACTCATCATGGAACGAATCATGTCCAGCATGGTTTGTTTCATTTTCTTGGCAACACTGTAACATTGCGGTGTTCCTTGAGGTGTGAGTTGTGAGACTATCTCACATTCCTTTAAGTACGTTTTGAAAACCATAACTCAAGTATTCGCCTCCATGGTCCTACCGTAATGCCTTAATACTTTTGTTCAGTTGATTTTCTACTTTAGTCTTAAATTCCTTGAACTCGTCAAAGGATTCAGACTTATGTCTCATGTAAGTCAATACTTTCATGAAACGTTTCGAGTCTTTTGTTATTGATGTTAAACACGGGATTTTCCATTTCTAGCATATAAAGACCATTTAACAAGTAAGATGATCCATAATACGTCTCATTTTTATAAATAGAACATCTATTGTCCTTTATAACAAACGAGAAACCATTCATCTCTAAACACGAGATTGATATGATATTTCTAGAAATGGTAGGAATAAAATAGACATTTTCTAGTTCCAGAATAAACCCGCTAGGCAAGTACAATTTTATCCTACCGACTGTAACGGCTGCAACTTGTGCTCCGTTTCTAACTCGGAGTTGTACTTCCTTATTGCGTAACTTTCTCTTAGTGCGTGCATATTCGTGCAAATATGAGCACATGATCCGGTATCCAGTACCCAATCATTAAGAGAGGTCGCAACATTAATTTCAATAACATAAATACTTGAGACTGAGACTTTTGAGACATTCTCAAACTTCATATCTCCAAGATACTCCGGGCAGTTTCTCTTCCAGTGACCTTTGCTATTGCTAAAATAGCAGTCAGAGTTAGCAGAAACATTTATCTTGGGAGAGTTCGTTCCTTGAACCAACTTCCCTTTGCCGTTGTACTTAATAGCCGTTTTTCCTTTTTGCTTTCTTGATCTTCCTCCCACCTTCTTGGATCATGAGGACATGAGAGCTATTCTCAATGTCTTTATCAGTGATCCTCAGCATCCCTTGGGGCTCCTGCAAACTTTTATCCAACTCTTGCTTATGGGAGTTCACAATGAACTCCGAATAGCTGGGAGGAAATAAGTTCAGGATAACTTCTGTGGCCAACTCGTGGCTCCACAGACAGTTAAGCTTTTACAGTTTCTCATCATCGCTTGTCATACGAAGCGTGTGAGTACTGACAAAGCTGCTCTCTACTATTTCAGCAGGGACCGGTGTATTTAGGATATATTCTTTTTTCTCACGTATGTCTACCTTTCGAATAGAGAGCGTAAAGAGAAAGACGTTTCTTTAGCCATATTTCTACAACGTTTAAAGTAAAGATTTTAGCTTTGTTCATGTAATGTTTTATTCCAATAATAAAACTCCCACTGCAAATTTGTTCTATTCCTGTTTGCAGTAGGACCAAGATCCATATTTTCACTAATAACCAAGGCAGTGTATGCATATCATGGCTATTAGTTATCTTAGGTAAGCAAACTTGCTAATCACATCTCTTTGTGATTCTTGGTTTCGTTAAAACATCACGTGTATTTAACGAAGACTTTGCCCCGAGCCCAAAACTGTTTTGGAAATCATCGGTAAGTAACCTCACTCTATTTGGTTTGATATGTCGGACATAACCCTCGACCACCAAAGGTAAAAGGCGATGTCTACTGAGTAGTTTAATCATCAACCAATGAACAATGGTTTGAGGAGGATAGAGTGGGAAGGGCATACTACTTAATATTTAATGGGTTGGTGTTTATGCTTAACAGTGCCAGCAATCTCCAAAGGGGTGTGTGAGAAAGAACGACTAATGTGATTCTATTCGTATCTTTATAGCGACTTCTTTCATATGCTTCATTAAGCAATTATGGAAAGGAAGTCTTGAATACTGAATGTGATCTCCATTTCTTTTCTTATCTTATGTCAGAAAGAACGATTAATGTGATTCTATTTGTATCTTTATAGAGACCTCTTTCATATGCTTCATTAAGCAGTCGTGGAAAGGAAGTCTAAAATATCGAATGTGATCCCCATTACTTTCTTTTCTCAACATATGTAAGAATGACTAAATGTGATTCTATTCGTATCTTTATAACGACCTCTTTCATATGCTTCATTAAGCAGTCGTGGAAAGGAAGTCTTGAATACGAAATGTGATCTCCATTAGTTTATGTTCTTATCAGTACCTCTTTGATACGCTTAGCTTTGTTAAGCAGTCAGTTCTTGTAACTAACTTTAGCTACCGTCTATCTTGTAGAGGTAGTTTATATGGTTTCTTATAAAAACGGTAAATCTAATCTATACGTTTTTTATATGATAGCAGTAAATCTGATTTACCTATATATGTGACCGAGTCACGTATATTTCTTTCAGTTTGTAATGTTGACCTTGGTTAGCATTACAGACACGTGAAAGTTGCTTGTCAGAAAAATACCGATTGTGATCCAATTCCTATCTTCCTCAAAGACCTCTTTCATATGCTTCAGTAAGCAGTCGTGGAAAGGAAGTCAGACAGAAAGAATAGTGAATATGATCTCATTTACATTTTCTTAAAAGACCTCTTTCATATGCTTCAGCAAGCAGTCGTGGAAAGGAAGTCAGAAAGAAACAATGTCAAATGTGATCACACATTCATATTTTTCTTCAAAGAAAGTTTTCTTTCACGGTTCCTTAGAAAGACGGTAAATCTAATTTTACCCATTTTTCATTTTAAAGCAGTAAATCTAATTTACTATAAGCTGTAAATCTAATTTACTTATATACGGGACCAAGTCGGGTATATAATCTATCAGTTACCAATTCTTTATTTTGCAGCTATGCTAAGTTCTTATTTATACCATTTAAAGCACATAAACAATTTATATGTTTTAAAATCAGATATTCTTTTCGGTCCATAAAGCAATTTGGTAACGTGACAAAGTTCCTTTTGGGCCAGCCATTAGGACACGTGAAAGGGGCTCCCAGGAAAGATCGGGGTCACAAGGACCGCTAAGACTCAATCTTTCCTAGACAGAACCATCTCTTTCTTGTGTGGAAATGACAGCTCTTACTCAGGTACTTTATTGCTTCATCACATTCTTCGATGAACTTTACTTATCCGAAGGTTTTCGAAAAGGCAAAAACTTACACTAAATTTTGCCATTTCAAAAGCGTTAAAGCAATTTGGTAACGTGACAAAGTCCCCTTTGGGCCAGCTATCAGGACACGTAAAAGAGGGTTAGACGAAAAGCCGAGACTTTTCTTGTCATTAACCTTGTCTTTTACGGGTGGAGATTAACAGCTCTTACTCAGGTACTTTATTGTTTCATCACATTCTTAGATGAACTTTAACGCAATCAAAAGTTTTGAAAACGAAAACATAAAGAAAGCATAAAATCCTATTTTATCTTTCTTGGTCGGAAAACCGATCCAAGAAATGTAAAAGTTTACATTTCATAAGAAAGTATAAAGAAAGCTTAAATCTAATTTAACTTTCTTAGTCGGTAGAACCGATCCAAGAAAATCTCATTTCTAATCGGTTTTGGACTTAAGCTGCAAATGTAAGAATTAAACTGATATGCGGTATATGCATCTAATTTGCATAAGTTATAACTTTTAGAAAATCAATCAGCGGGAGAGCCTTGTGCTCTGATACCACTGTTGGGGTTCACGCGGTGCTAACCGGAAACCCGTTTAGGCTTAAGGTGCGGAATGACCGTAGAACAAAAATTTCTACAGCCAACTTAAGCTCAGGATTAAACGGGGTATGTTAGGAAACTTTCCAAGGCGGTCCACCTTCAGTATTCCTTTGGCATCAAAACCCAATTTAATCCTTTTACATATCTACTCCATGATTGATTTCTAAAACTTTAATCTACTTACAAATTAAATAGATTAATATAACATATTTATACCTTGTTTCCAAATCACAGTTGGAATGCAGACCGAGCGAGTAGAGCCTCACCAGGGAAGGAATCGACTCGGAGCGGAGCATCAGACGTCTGATGCCTCTATCGGTTATCCACCAGGACTAACCAGAGAGCGGTTTATTTCTTCTGCCAGAAATACCGTAAACCGCGGAATTCTGCAAAAACACTATTCACGGGAAAAAGACGAAAACCCGTAAACACGAATTTTTGGTTGCTCAGTTTCATCAATATGCAAAACTGACATACCGCTAAATTCGGTAAAACACTATTCATCAATCCCGTAAATATTCTCCACAACAACCCGCAAGATTATACGTCAACTACGTATAACTTTCTTTTCTCAACCGAAACACTATTTGGGAGAGAAACCGAAAAAGAGAGAAAATACCGATTCGATTCTGCACGAAACGATACAAGTGAATTAGTGAATTTATCTCTACATGCACCCCTCTATTTATAGGCTTTTGAGGAGGTTCGCAAAAGACCGAAATACCCCTCAACTTATGCCTATTTACAAGATATGCCATTGAATGGATAAGGATGACATGTCATGTGGATAAGATCGGTGACGTGTCATCTGGATAGGATCGATGACATGTCATGCGGATAAGCACGAATCTGAAAAGACCCGAATGCCCTCGGCCCGAACACAAATAATGTTTGTATAATTATTCTGAACAATTATATATATTTTTCTGCGGTTGTTTGTTTCGGTATCGATGACGTGTCATCTGGATAGGATCGATGACATGTCATGCGGATAAGACGAATCTGAAAAGACCCGAATGCCCTCGGCCCGAATACAAATAATATTCGTATAATTATTCTGAACAATTATATATATTTTTCTTGCGGTTGTTGTTTCGGTAATTTATACAACGTGTCCTGCACATTTATAAATTAACCGGTTAACTTTTATACAACGTGTCACACACGTTTATAAATTAACCAATGTTTTTGCTTGTTATTTTTACATAACATTTATAATTTAATTATAACACGTATAATTAATTATAACCATCTTACTATTGATCATAACCAATTTATAATCAATCACAATAAGATTCTCCGATTAACTCCTATATGGTGTGACCCAATAGGATCTGTGTTATGTTGGTAAATAGAGTTAAAACTGTTTTAACTTCTATAATCATGGGTGGCATCTGGCAACACATCATGACCATCCAATTACACAGATGATGCTGTACTGTACAATATCACGATCCAGTAAACAATTTACTTGTGTCTGTTCTTCTGTCTCATAGCTATCAGATCAGTTTCAAGGTAGATGTGTGTCATCCTTGCTAACTGAATCTTTTCTTGATCTTGAGCAGATTATCAAATATAATTACTCTTGTAATTATACCGCTAGCAGATAATCTAACTCTACCAAGGGGCCCAGTGATGCTATAGCTCGTATAGAGATACGAGGGACAAATAGTATTCTTGGTAAACTATCACTTCCTCAGCTAAGCTATACATATGGAAAAGCTACCGTTATGACTGCTTTTTACGGACAGCGGTGGATAACAATCACACATACATATTTCTCAGTGGGAACGATAAATACCTCATACTGTAGAACGTGACACTGAATGAAAACATAAATGACACGAACACAATTCTATTTAATGTTTCATTCGGGGTCTGTCAAATACCATGTTCCTAGAACATGTATCTATGTGATTAAAATGACATCTCGTGTCAGGTGGTTTGTAAAACTTAACCATCTTTTAATCCACATACTAACCTTATCGCGGTAATTAGTGTTCCTGCTAATTACCTTGGTCAGTGACCTTTTAAGAGTATATATCATCTATATTATGGAGTTTCACAATTTCAGTCATGAACTCGAAATGATCCATAAATTCAATAATACTCAAGGCAACAAAATGATATATAAATCATCCAATTCATGAACAAAGCTTTATGATAAATTATCGTATTATTGACTTCTAGATTATTACAAACTAACAAATAGCACAAATCTCAAAGCTTGGATTAAACCCAAATCAATTCCCTACTTCGGGTCCGGACCCCTATTCTTTCCCCTCTTCTTTCTCTGACCGACGGACCCACAGAAACAAAAAATCAGAAAAAAAAAACGGGAGTGTCGCGGAGGAGAAAAGAGTAGAAGGACATTTTAGTCCGTAAAAATTGAAACGCTGTACGCACAGAATTTTACTCTGTAAAAATGGGTTCCCGAAAAATACAACATTTCTTGACAGATAACAGACACCTCCAGGCTCCAGCTCATAAAAGGTGTACGGATGAGCCAAATCAGAACTTTTCAGGGTGGGACCCACAAAACCCAAGAAAAATAATACAACTTGAGCTTAATCATTGCTGCTTCCGGAATGCAATTAGACTAAAATAATTTCAATTCGCTAATAATCAACTGTTTTGTCATAAATTACCCAAATTAAGTGGGCACCCACCACAGAAGGGTTTAGGTTAAGAGCCAACAACATGGGGCCCATATTTGATTCCTTGACAGTTACATTTAGTAAAAATGAAATAAAATTAACTAGAAGAATAAAGTTATTCTGATTTCTCAAAAACTATGTAATATTGAATATATTTAAGTTTTAGAGACTTCTAATTTAATCTGCGGTTCTCTATAAATAGACTGCAGATTGACTGTGCGGTCCGAATATATGTAGAAATCCTCCAAATCTAGAGTGTTTTGATTTATTTTTCTTTATTATGGTATTTCGGCGTTATAATTTTGGTCGATATGTATGTATTTCTGCAAAAAAAAAAAAAAAATATACCACCAAAATTGCAATAATTTTTGGGATGCTATTCTAAGGGCTCATTTTTTAACATTGAGGGCATAATTTTTGTTTTTATATAGTTATATATCTTTTATCTTTAATTAATATTTTCTGAAAGAAAGTATTTAATGATAACAATAAAATAGATGGCAAGCTGCTTAAAAAAAAAAAGACCTGTATCTTTTTATGGAAATTACTATAACAAATGTAAATATTTTTACAGAGCATCACTTATATATGTTGAATAAATGTAATATCAAAAAGTAACAAAATTCTATCAAATAATGTACAGAGATAATTGAATTTTCAAACTTATATTATTTATGTCGTATCATCCATGTTCTTAATCGCCTTATCTCATCATTCAATCTGATCAGATAACTTATATTTTTACATGCTTATTTTCTCCTTTAAATACAACAAAACTATTAATTTAACTAAGAAGATCATCATGTAAAAATATAAGTTATTCAATCAGATTGAATGATGAGATAAACACAATCAGACGATTAAGAACACAGATGATATGATATGGCATGGATAATAAATTTTAAAACTCAATTCTCTTATGTACATTATTTGATGTTACTTTATTAACTTTTATTAAATAGTACATTTTACATTATGAGTGAATGCTCTATAAAAATTATATACATTTGTCAATTTGTCAAAATAATCTCATTAAACACTTTTCTTTATACAAAATAATTAAATTTAACAAAACAATTTAAAAAGTAATAATTAAGGTCAAAAGCGGCATAACTATTAAAAAAAAATTGTGCCTTCAATATTCAAAAGTGAGCCCTCAGAATATGTTGTGTTTGTGATTATTATTCCTAGTATGGTGCAACTGTATTGTTGATATGGATTTGACTATATTTTTTTATTTGCTAATTAGCTTAAATGACATTATTATTACGTCATAATCGGATTGGAGATTTAAGCTTGAAATATAGTTGAGAAAGACAAAGGAGAGAAAAAAACACAAAAATCACATAAAAATGTAATTTGTTGGACCAAAATTTTGACTAATACACGCCAGTTGACAAATAATATTTGATTATCTAGTGTTATAATTTATCCGGCAATTCTAGGCAGAATATATATAACATTTGTAAATTATAGAATGAAATTGGTAAATTCTATGATTTATACTATGTTACTAAATGTGAATAATTATAATTTTTTGCATAATATTACAATTTGGTGGCTTATTACAATAATTATTTGGCACGGTCCAATATAATATTAACTAATGTAAATATTTTTGAATGAAAAATATGAACATTAAAATAATATTTGTTGCTATTAAAACTGTTTTGTCATTTTATTGATTTTTTTTCTTTCTTGATGATAGTAAAATAAGTTTGATCTCGGAAACCTATTATAGTTGTTTTTTTTGTTTACATGTTTGTGTTACATGTATGCTCTCTCTCAATAAAGAAATAAAGCGGTGCTGTAAGCGGCAGCGACGAACAAAGCGAACAAAGGCAAAAAAAGAAGGAAAAAAAGCAAAGCCTCTCTTGCTGAGCTCATCTCATCGTGTTGAATATCAGACTAAAGTAACGGATCAGTTGCGTATACCTTCTCCTCTTCGGTGATAGAAAAATGAGTGGTCTCCCGTCTGTATACAGTAGGCATACCCTTCGTTCTTAGTTTGATATTTGTGTAACATTTTGTGCTACTTTCTGCCTCTTTCTGTGTCTTTCTCACCGCAGATAAATGTTTGTGTTACATGTTGGATTGTGCTCTGATGATTCTCTTACAGCAGATAAAAGGTCCCAAAAAGAAAGAAAGAAAAAAGAAGAAGGCATTTTTGTTATAAATATATTATAAATGTGTCGATGTCATTTATGTTGTAACTCCCAAAATCATCAATTTATTCCCCACTACTTCATGCACTACAATTGGAATTGATGACCACTACTATTGAAATTTATTTCTCCATTTATTTAGATGGTTTTTCATTTACAATTTGTAGCCTATAAATAGAGGCTTTGTAATCTTGTATTATACATATATGAGAAATGTATGAATAAAGAGATTGTCATCTTTTCATCTCTATTTTGCTTATTCTTCTTTATGCTTATTCATATTTATTTTATAACACGTTATCAGCACGAGAGCTCTATTAGTTGAAGATTTGAGGTAATTTTAATTTCATTTATATAAATAATACTTCTTAGTAATTGCTAAATGAAATAAGTTATCAATTTATTTATATTTATTTTGAGATGTTTAGTATGATTCATAGAATTTTATATCAAGTGCATTTTTTATTTAATCTTCCCGAAGAAGATTTAAAAGAAAAATCTTCTTGAAGAAGATTTATATGATGTATAAATATTGTATAGTGGTTCATATTTTTTTTCTTCAATAATTGAATCTTCTTGAAGAGGATTTCAAGAGATATTACGAAAATTCTCAATTTTATAAAATGCACCGAGCAATTGGCCCGAAGCCATTATAGCCAATTTATCAACCTTTTCAATTCATATTATTGGCCCGAAGCCAATTCACCTCTAAGGAATTCAATTTTTATCTTTTATTCTGTTACGGAAAATTGTAAGATAAAAAATGAATAGTTATTCATTCTTTATTTTAAAAAATAAATAGTTATTCATTCTTTATTTTAAAAAATGAATTAATACTTATTTATTATTTATATTGATTGTAGTGCATAAAAAAATGTAAATGTAAGATAAAATTTGCTTATTTATGTTTAATTTTTTTTAAATACTACTCATTTATTTTTTTATTATTGATTATTGTTGAAATGGTATTTATTTATTTTTATAAAAAAAAAATTGATTGAAAGCTCCAGAAGAGCTATTTTGTTGTTACATGTAGAAATACAAATTTATATTAATGATGTATTATATTTTTGTAAGTCTCAAAGAAATTTGAGATAACTAATGAAAAAATATTGTATATTTGAAAAACAGTGCATATTGAAAACAAATTGCATATGTTTTACCTCCGACTTGTACTACACATATATTAGTACAATTAAAGCACATGTTATTGTAAACCAGAAGTTTACATACAAGAATATGTTTATAGTTTGGCATGACCGGTTGGACCATTCCGGATCAATAGTGATGCGAAAAATAATAGATAATTATTATGAACATTCATCAAAGAACTAGAAGATTCTTTAATCTTATGATTTTTTTTGTTGGTTTTATTTCTAGAACGTATATAATGTGATATTTGTGGAACAATATATCTAACATGTGAACCATTTGAATATTTTATGATTTTAATTGATGCATCAATAAGATGATTACATGTATGTTTATTATCAAATCGCAACCTGGCGTTTGCGAAATTACTTGCTCAATAGATTTGATTAAAGAGCATAATTCAATTATGAAAATACGTCTAGACAATATCGAAATTAATGTTGAACATCCTGTAGATGTTCATATATAAAAAGAAGATATGATATTCGCATCATGCCAACTAGCTATTATAAAGCTTCCCCTTATAATTGGTTTTTTGGTCACATACCTAATATTTCCCATATAAGAATTTTTGAATGTGCGGTATATGTTATAATTGCTCCACCACAACGCACTAAAATGGGATATCAAAGAAAGTTGAGAATTTATATTGAATTTGAATCTCCATATATAATAGAGTGGTAGATTTATTCATGGCTATTTTTGCTAGTTGTGATTTTAATGAATAAAAATTTCCAACTTTAGGGGGAGAAAACTATCAGCTGAAAAAAAAAATATTAGTATGAATTATCATTGTCTTATTTTGATCCTCGTACTAAAGAATGTGAACTAAATGTTCAAAAGATAATTCATTTGCAAATGTTAGTGAATCAATTCTCAGACACATTCACAGACTCAAAGAAAGTGACCAAATCACATGTACCAGCTGCTAATGCTCCAATTAAAGTCGGTATCCTTGTTGGACAGACAAATTATAACACGCATGAAGCGTGAAAAAGCAATCGGTTCCAAAGATTAAAAATATAAAAATCCTCGAAAAAGAAAAGGAGCAAAGAATGAAAATGGTCAAGTCGAGGATATGATAATTTCAGATAAAACTCCAGAAGAGAATGAAATTATAAGTAATATTGGAGTTCCAGCAGAAACTCAGGTATCTGAAATTTATGAAAAAAAAAGATCTCGATAAATTATATCATGAATGAAATAAGATGGAACCGAGATGAAATTGATATCAATAATATTTTTGTATATAATATAGCGCTAAACATAATAAATATTGAGGATCATGACTAGAAGTCTATTAAAGAATGTCGACAAAGAAATTATTGGCCAAAATAGAAAGGTGCAATTGAGGTAGAGGTAAACTCTCTTGAAAAATGAAAAGTTTTTGGACCTGTAGTCCTTGTACCTTGAGGTATAAAACCAGTAGGATATAAATAAATATTTATGAGAAAATAAAATGAGAAAGGTGAAATTTTGAGATATACTCACCTATGGTGGATGCAACAACTTTTTGATATATAATTAGTCTGGCAGTCCATGAAGGACTTAATTTGCACCTAATGGATATTGTTACATCCTATTTAAATGGCTCGCTTGATAATGATATTTATATGAAAATCTCTTAAAGATTTAAGATGTCTGAAGCATGTAATTTAGGTTCTCGAGAACATTATTCAGTTAAATTGAATAAATTTTTATATCGATTAAAGCAATATGGACGCATATGCTATATTTATTGAAACATGGATATAAGAATGATACGACCTGTCTGTATATTTTCATGAAAAGATATAGAAATGATTTTATTATAATTGTAGTTTATGTTGATGATCTAAGTATAATTGGAACTCCTGAAGAGCTTCCAAAAGAATAAATTATTTAAAGGAAGAATTTCAGATGAAAGATCTGGGAAGAACAAAGTTTTGCATTGGATTGCAAATTGAACATTTAAAAATGATATTTTTATGCATCAAGAAAATTATATTGCAAGAGTGCTGAAATAATTTTATATGGATAAATAACATTCATTAAGCACTCCGATAGATGTAAGATCATTAGATGCGAATAAAGATCCTTTTAGACCTCGGAAAAATGATGAAGAATTATTTGGTCCTGAAGTACCATGCCTTAGTGCAATATGAGCACTTAAGTGAATATTTATTAGCAAGATATAGTTTTTTCTCTCACACGAAGATATTGGCATATAATTAAACAATGTGTTTGGTTAAGATATGTGATTCAACACATTTGTCAGACATGCATCTTGTCTTTTAGGGAAATGATTCCGACGATCATATATGAATATAATATTGTATGTATTGCTCAATGAAAGAAATGATACATTAAAGGAGATAGAACAAAACATATTTTACCAAAATTCTTTTTCACACGTGATCTCCAAAATAATAATGTTATTAATGTTCAGCAAATTCATTTAAGTGAAAAAATCCAGCAGATTTATTCACTAAGGCACTCCCTACTGCAATATTCGAAAAACTAGTTCGTAATATTGGAGTTCGCCGACTTAAAGATCTTGATTGATGCTGTCATGAGGGGGAGCTAATATGCACTATATTTTCCTTAACCATGGTTTTTCCCACTGGGTTTTTCTGGTAAGGCTGTAGTTGCGTATTTAGAAGAATATTGTACTCTTTTTCCTTCACTAGATTTTTATCCCATAGGGTTTTTCCTAGTAAGGTTTTAATGAGGCATATTCTTATATAATAGATATCCAAGGGGGAGTGTTATAAATATATTATAAATGTGTGGATGTCATTTATGTTGTAACTCCCAAAATCATCAATTTATTCCCCACTACTTCATGCACTACAATTGGAATTGATGACCACTACTATTGAAATTTATTTCTCCATTTATTTAGATGGTTTTTCATTTACAATTTGTAGCCTATAAATAGAGGCTTTGTAATCTTGTATTATACATATATGAGTATGAATAAAGAGATTGTCATCTTTTCATCTCTATTTTGCTTATTCTTCTTTATGCTTATTCATATTTATTTTATAATAAACCATTAATGAGGTGTTTTTATTTGAGGCTATTTTAAATCAATAGCATGAGAAGTCCCATTAGGCGTCTGATCTTGTTGCTTTAAAAATTAATATTTTTCAACCGATGCAATATTCTCCCTGAGACACCTGTCTCTTATCAGCAGAGCCCAAATCTTGGATAATATTTGTTGAGTAAAGCTAGCGTGTGACATGCTCACCAAGAAAGTTTGGTGAGCATAACTCCAAAAGTATATCGGATCGACGTCAAATGCCAAATCCAAACCGTTGAAATCCATGTACTTCATGAGTGATGCATATACATGCAAAATTTTGAAAGTTTCGAGTTTATTTGCTACACGGTCAAGTGGTCAAAGAAATAATAAAAATTGAATATATAAAATAACTTATAATAAAATGTTCATTTCTTTGACCACTTGACCGTGTAGCAAATAAACTCGAAACTTTCAAAATTTTGCATATATATGCATCACTCATGAAGTACATGGATTTCAACGGTTTGGATTTGGCATTTGACGTCGATCCGATATACTTTTGGAGTTATGCTCACCAAACTTTCTTGGTGAGCATGTCACACGCTAGCTTTACTCATATTTGTTTATGTGATTCTATACTCTGAATGCATGGGTTGGAGTAAAGTTTCATGATATAAGAGTTGTCGCACAGTTCATTTTATTTTATTTTATTTACATATTTGATCGTTTTCAAGGTGCGTCACTGGTGACGTCAATCCCAATTTGCACAATATTTTAATAAAGTATTCAATGACACTTCTACATGTAGCCAATTGTGTGGTTCAATTCACAATATTTTAATAAAGTACGATCCATTCAATGACACTTCTACATGTAGCCAATTGTGTGGTTGAATGACACTTCTACATGTAGTTCCCAGTCTGATTTGATTTAATGCCTTCTCAACTGGTGACTGTTCTAGACCGGTCGATTCAATTCCTGGTCTGATTTGGATTCAGTGCCTTATCGGCTGTGATATGCGTACAGAGGAAACTATCACTGGGCTCTTATTACTCTAATCAAGTAAGGATGATCAATTTGCATTCATAGGATGCACATACCCCTATGCATTTTTTTTTTTATTCAGTTGTGTGTTTTTCACAGACACTGGTTGTCTAATTTTATGTAACAGCTACTTTGTAACTTTCTGTCAATGAAAATGCCTACAGATTTTCAGCCAAAAAAAAAAAAAAATTTGTGTGGTTCAATAAATTTATTAAATTATGAAGCACTCCTAAGTATGATCTCATCTCTTACGCAATTATGAAAGATCAGTTTCATATGTTTATATCTTATTTTGTAGTCAGAAGTTTGGTAATCAATGATAATATTGTTTGAATATCTCATGAGCTTTTTTTAAATGAAGATTTAGTCATTTAAATTTCAATATCTATAGGAGATTCTCATGAACTATAAACAAGATTAAAATTTTGTTATAAAGTATCACAATGAAATGATTACATGCCAGATTAATAAATAATTAAATATTAATCTGTACTATCAAGTTACCTATGTATAATGACAGAGACAGAAGGTCAACAGGGGCTGAGTTCCACCATGTGAAAATGCATATATATAGAGAGAGAAAGGCTAATCAGGTACTAGATGAATAATAACCTGATTTATAATTTATAATGCTCTAACTTCTAATTATAAGTACCAATTTGAATTTAAGAAATCTATTCTAATTTTAACTCTAAATTTAACTCAAATTACAAATAAAAAAACTTAGAGGAGGGGAGGGCAAAGTAATTTTCAGAGAGAAACAAAGTTGATATGAATCTATAATTCTTCATAAAATTTCAAAATTCAGAAGAGACAGTAGCCCATCTTGGCTCCACTTGAGTCCTCCCCAATCTCCGGAGACATCAAATTAAAAATTCAAATTGCATCGTCAAATTACAATCAAATCAAGAAATTTGAAAGACTCAAGGGGTTGAGATTGAGATAACACTTTGTCAAGTGTTATATTTAGTTAATTGTATCTTTATTGCCTATAATAAATTCCTTTTACTATAACTTCTGATCAAGCAATTTTATTTTAAAATAACTTTTACTCAATTCTTTTCTAGTAAATTGAACCCATATCTCTTCGATTATAGTTAAAAACATCTTGTATTTTATACTCATATTTTGCAATTTTAAAATTTAAAGAGTCAAATTCAAATTATTCAATCTGATCTCCACATTAAAATGTGTCCGAAGACCAAAATTTATATATTTTTGAAGTTTCTTTACTATATTTTTTATTTTTTTAAATCATTTTTATGGTCCATAATTATTTAAAAAAATTCTAATAAATAGAAAAAGAATTTGGAAAATGTAGAATCTAGTATCTGAACACATTTAAATCAAGACTATATTATATTGAATAGTTCGGGTCAATTTTTAAATTTAAAAAAAAATATAATGGCCTTTAGGAATTAGGAAACACAATATTGATCCGGGTTATTTGTTGCAGTCTTTCTAATAAATCAAATTATATTGTATTCCATCTATTTTCAAAGAAATATATTCAATATTTCTAATTCAATAGCACAAAAATTGCAAGCAGGAAGATAGTAATAACGTGTAAATTCACTCGAGATTACTAAATTTTGTTCTTTGTTACGAATCAGTCACTCAAGTTTTACTTCTCTTCATAGCTACTAAATTTTTAATTTGTTCCAATCAAGTCACCATATAACTTTTTCATCCAAAATATTAACGGAATATTTTCATTCCGTCCAAAATATAACGAAATATGCTCATATCATCCAAAATTTTAACGAAATATGCTCATCTGTCCAAAGTACTATCGGAAAAATTATATTCCGTTAATATTTTTGATGAAAAAGTTATATGGTGATTTGATTGAGACAAATTAAAAGTTCAGTAGCTATGGAGAGATAAATCAAACTTCAGTGATCAATTTGTGACAAATAACAAAGTTTAGTAACCTTCAACGAAATTTACCCAAAATTAATTTATACTAATTCAAGTACCAGATTACCCTTGAAGCATTGTTATTAAAACCGGACCGGACCGGACAGTTGGACCGGAATATTATGTAGTCTTTTGTGTTGCTATTATGTATTTTATTTTAAACAATTATGTATTTGAACATGATACGTCGTCATAACATTATTTTTTTTCTAAAAATAATTTTGAACTGCAGAAAATTTAATATGAATTGTTCACGGTTCTTTTTATCATAATAATAAATTTTTAGTCTTTCATCTTTCATCTTTTATTTTTATTTTTATCTCATTCATAGACAAATTAAACTTTTATTTGATATATTAGTTCGACAATACACATTTTTATACCCGTACACTTAGTTAAAATTAATCAAGGGCTAATTTATACTTTTATTTTATTTGAAGAATAACCTTTCTATTAAATAAATTTAGTGTTATTAAAAAAATCAGCGATTGAACCGATTGACCCACCGGTCCGACCAGTAAACCATTGACTCAGAGTATTACCGGATCAATGTTCGGTCCGGTTCTGACAACATTGCCTTGAAGAGGAATTTGATATTTCATGGGAAATATACAAGTAACAAATAGTGATTTTAAACAATAAAGTACCATACAAAGATAAATTTTTTTTTTCAAGAAATTAGATACCTCTTTAATTTTTAGTAGAGATCTCATAGTTGGACTCATTTGAGTGTTCCAAATTCTCCTTTAATCTCCTTTAGAACTTCAGAAGAAGTCTTGATGTGTGTGGGAGAGAAGACAAAGACTGTCAGAGTTTCTTGTTTTTTTTTTTTTTTAAATTTTTGTCAGATTTTCTTTCCTCTCTAAAAGGAAAAGGTGTCCTTTTAGCCCTTTTTTTTTTTGTCAATTCTCCTTTTGTAACATCTGTCAGAACAAAAAAATCTGTTTTCAAAAAAAAAAAAAAAAGGGCAAAATTCACAAATCCGGTTAACCATAACCGGATTTGTTTTTTTGAGTCCGGGGAGTGGGTAACCGGACATTTGTATCAAATCCGGTTATTGGATAACCGGATTGGGTATTTTTCGAATTTCATTGCAAAACAGGGTAAATTCCGTAATTTGTTATTTGATTTGAATATTTATAAAAATTTCGGAGCACGCGCAATATTTGTTAACTTATTACAGATCTTATTACACATGTACAAAAAGCGCAACGTTGGGACTTGGGACGTTGTCCATCGCGTCAAAAAGCGACCTAGCCTTATTTATTCCCAATTCGCCTACCAAAACATTTTCTTTACACATTATTGCGAAAAAAATAATAATAAAGATTTAAAAGTTATCCTTGTAACGAGGGATAACTTCATATTTGTTGTCACATGTGAGTTCAATGAATATGATTTCATTGCTATCTCCGCCGAAATTTTTTAAATATACTATTTATCAAAAAATAATAAATAAAAAAATATATATTTTTGAAAAATTATAAATTTGACGCGACTCATTTCCTAGGGACCGCAATCTGTAGATGCAGACCTAGGAAAAGGGCCTCAACTAGAGGAGACCTCATATAGGGGATGCGGTTCCTGATGATTTTTCTATATATATGCACTGGAGAGATAAATTCATTTTTCACACTGAACAACTCTCTCTTCTGGGTTAGAGCTTTTGAACTGTAAGTTTATTTTTTTTCTACCTGTTTCAATTTTTTATTTTTTTAGTAGTTTAATAATTAATTTAGTTAATTTGTAATTTTAGATTTCTTTGTATACTCAGACCAAAATGACTCTTATGGTATCTGTTTACATTGGTGGTGATGTTTTAACATGCCATAATGGGGTTTATTACAGTATCAGGGCTATTTCTGTGATTTCAGTAATGCCAGGTACTGATTATGTGTCCCTTAAATCAACCATTGGTTAGAACCTGAGATTTGATCAGGGTCGGTATGACTTTAATATTCAGGTCAAAATTAGCGTGCCCACTAGTTCAGCACAAACCTAGTTCCAACTCTTTCCTGTTCATAATAATGGATGGTGTGGGTAAGTATTTGGATCAAGACCCAAACGAGTGTCCAAAACCATGAAAGATATTCCAAGCGCTGGATGGTAGTTACAGTTGAGGAATTATGTCGACAAACGGGTCCAAGTCGCTATAACTTAATATATGTTGGCTTTTGGAGCCCTCTACTTGTCTGTTTGACTAGATTTGCAAAACATACATAAATTATATTTTACAGTTTTCCTTCTTGAGAATTTGTACATGTTCATGACAACTGAAGATTTAATAAATACACATCAAGGATGAATTAATGAACTGCAATATAACATCAAGAATGTAGTCATGAAGCACAAGATATTGGATAGCAGAAGAATTAACTAAAGATTAAGGACAATCAATTTGTAAAATTGGTAAAATAAGCTTGAGATTGACTTAAGTGAGGCCTACCGTTGCAACGGTTCAGGAACAGTTGCAACAAAATAAATAAATCCTCAGTTGAGCTGCACCGGTTTAAATCAATTAGGACCGACGCCCAATGGTCGGCAAGTCAGAGACTTCCGTTGTGAGAACCGTTACAACGGTTCTCTACCATTATACTCCAAATCAGTTCAAATTACCCTACTATTGTAACGGTCCCTGTAATGTTGCAACGGTCAGTACCACTTACTTCTTTTTTCTTAGTTCTCTATAAATAGAAGCTATACCAAGATTTGGAGAATCACTCTAGCCGCCTCCAACTTCAATAATTCGTATTTTCAGATTTAGAGAAAGTCATTGTTGCTTGTACATTCAAACTTCAATACTCACAATCAATCTCAAGTTTATTCAATCAATTCAACAACTCCTAGAGTGATCTTGCGTGATCAAATCACTTACTACTTCGAGCCTTGTGCTCACATTGCAATCCTTGAATCCTCGCGAATCAGATTGTTTCCTTTGAGCCTTTAGTGCTCGTGTTCAAGCCGTGTGACTTCTTCGAAGATTGTAAGGGCTCACCGGTTCCACCTTGTATTCGTTTCTCATTAGGTAAAGAAAGGCGTGCCATCTCGAAGGTCGCGGGCCCCGGAGACGTAGGTGTTAGTGCCAAACTCCATAAACAACTCTCGTGTCAAGTGTCTCTAAACTCTACTATTTACTTTATTTATTTTATATTTTAGTTTAGGACAAAGTTATTATAGTTTCCACCAAGAATAACTATACGACATAGTAGAACTTTATAACTTAGATTAAAAAAAAACCCTATTCACCCCCCTCTTAGTGCCTTTGGGACCAACAACATATTCTATTTTTATTAAATTTAAAAAAAATAATTTCATCTTTTTTTCGTAGTTTATTAACAAACAGTTCGAGAGGTCAAATAATATGAACACGCTTGGGGGATTTGGCAACTTCAACGAGTTTGAGGTAACATCCATACAAGAGAGAGTTCATGCATTCATGGCTGACACTTCTGGCCAGTTTACCAAAGCGAATTTCAAATACATGGTGGTAATCATGGATGAGAACACGATCACATGCCCATGCCAGAAGCCTCAATTAGACAGAATACCGTGTTCTCATGTTCTAGCTGTGTGCCGTCTCCGAGACCTCGGTCCTGGCAGGTTTGTAAGTCACTACTACCACATCCAAGCACTAATCAACACATTGAGGGGTGAATGGCATGTGTATGACAATCAGTCAGAATGACCGGAAAATGAGGGCCCTGTCCTTGTTCCAAATGACAAAAATATTATTTTGGGTCGAAGATGACATAATAGGATTCTGATGTGGCTGGATTTACTACATAATAGGAGGAGATGACACTAAGCCGACTGAGATACATAGGAAAGACAAAATAGAGCTGCTCGAGATGCACGAGGTAGTTAATTTATATTTTTAAATTCAATTTCAACTTTCAAAAAATTACTGAGACTTAATAATAACAGTTACTATTTGTTTGTAAATTTTCAGCTTGAGAGGCAAACAATGGATATTTATCTAGGAGATAATTTTATGTTTTCATTGTATTGCTTGTTTTTTGTTGTACTTCCATGAATATTGCTTAGGCGTACTTTTATTGTATGGATATTTATTTTATGTTTGTTAGGCGTACCTTCTTTGTAATCATGATAACATTAGCATGATATTGTTCTATTTATTGCTTCTTCATTTTTATCCCACATAACGACATTTGAAACGGAAATGATGTTATTTGCAAAAATCAAAACAATTAATAAAATAACAAATAACTAAATCAAACCAATATACATACATCTCCGTGAGGGGGGGGGGGGGGGGGGGAGAGAACCCGTAGATGAGGCTCTTATCCTGGGGCCTTATCTAGATAATGCGGTCTCAAAGAAAGTGGGCCGCATCTACATGATGTGGCCGTGCTAAATTTATGATTTGGTGAAACGATGGTTTTTTGGTTTATTATTTTTTGAGAAATGGTATATTTATAAATTTCGGCTATCTCCGTGTACCGTGTTATTTGACTGAGGTATGTAAATTCTTCACCTATTCTATTTTGGCTGAAATTTTTATATTTACCGAACTTAAAAAAAATTCAAATAATTATGATTTTATGTAAATTTCAAACTTGACATTGCCGCAATCACAAGCCAACCTAGGACTGGGCAAAAGAGCTCGAACTCGTAATTCGCTCATTTACAGCTCGCTTTAACTCACTCATTTACAACTCGAGTTGGCCAACTCATTTAATAAATGAGCTGAGTTCGAGTTGGCCCCAACTCGCTCATTTATAACTCGAGTTACATAAAGTTACATAGTATTGGTCACAATAAATATCAAAATAATCAAATCCGAATCTCTAGACTATTATTTGTGCTTTGAGATTCATGCAAAATATGTTTTAACTTGTGTTGTAATACTATCACTGGTTAAACGAGTTGTGAGCCAACTCGAGTTGATAACGAGTTGAGTTCGAGTTGGATCTACAACTCGTTATTATCATCTCAACTCGAGTTGGCTCGCTCGTTTATTAAACGAGCCGAGTTCGAGTTGGGGGTAACTCGGCTCATTTACAGCCCTAAGCCAACCACAGATAGCAGACATGCATTTACTCCGAAAGTTTTTTATTAATACCCTAATTTTTTTTTTTATGAATCTACCCTCAATTTTTTTAAAGTGTCCCAACTGTCCCTGTAGGGGCGGTCCACTCTGAGGACCTGACCGCCCCTTTAGGAGTGGTCCACTATTTTTTTTAGAGATCTTAATATTTTCATTTAAATAGTTTTGTAGAGTTTTAGTTTTCTTGTTTAGGGTGTATGCCAAAAAAATAAGACATTTGATATATTTATGAGTAATGTTGTAACTCTTTATAACTTTAATTTGATTTGTCAGTTGGATATTACAAGTCTAAAGATGACACTAATAAAGGACTTGGTCTTGATTCTTATGATTTATTTTATTCAATATACACAAGGAAATATGGTTAGATTGTCTCAATGATGTCAACTTCTTTTTTTTTAGAGAATAATTGGAGAGCAGGAGAGAGAATAATTGGATTATTTGATTATTGTCAACATATACCATTTGCTTGAATAAGCAAACACACACAGTAAATAGTAAATGCATTTTAAAATAATTATATGGATAATTCTTGAATAATCTCTTAGGCTTTTGACTAAACAAAATACCAATCGTTGTAGGTCTACCATTGATAGAAAACTTAAACTGAATTTTTGAGTCACTAAACGATGTTTTTTTGTAATTTTTATGCTTCGGATGCCCAGGATTTTTTTGAAGCAAAAATCTGGATCCGTCTCTTCCCCCCCTTTCCGAATTGTGGTCATACGCATAAATTTGACTTTTCTAGCCAAAGTTATGGCTATTTAAAGTTTTTTTTTTAAAAAAAAAAATGATGCTTCCATGCAAAAACATCGATAACGCACCGATGCTTTATGCCCAGCTTAACGACGATAGAAATGCATCAATGTTTCATTGCCAAAACATCGATGACATGTCCATGTTCTCTGAACAGCCATAACTTTATTATTGTCAAAACATCGATGACGCACCCATACTCTCTAAACGACCATAACTTTAAAATGCACTTACTATTTATTGTGTGCGTTTGTTTATTTTTTTAATGGATTATGGTTTAATTATTATTCAAAGATCATTAAAATTATCTATGATTGTTCAATATATGTTCTTTACACGGTAATTATTATTTTTTTTTCAAAATTCAAAACCGTCTCCTCTTAAATTTCACAATCTTATTCTAAATATTTTTGTTGATGTTTTCTATGAATTATGGTTACATTTATGATTCAAAAATCATTGAAAGCATGAATTATGGTTATATTTATGATTCAAAAATCATCTAAAGCATCTTGTTTAGAATAAAAAAAATGGTTATATTTATGTAGTTGAAGGTCATTGAGACAATCTAACCATATTTTCTTGTGTATATTTGAATACAATAAATTATTAAGAATCAATCCCGCCAAGTCCTTAATTAGTGTTATATTTAGACTTGTGATATCAAACTGACAAATCAAACAAAGTTATAAAGAGTTACGACATCACTAATAAATATATCAAATGTCTTATTTTTTGACATACATCATAAATAAGAAAACTAAAACTCCACAAAATTATTTAAATGAATATTTTAAGACCTCTAAAAAAAAATAGTGGACCGCCCCTATAGGGGGCGGTTGGAGCACATTAAAAAAAAAATGAAGGTAGATTTGTAAATTTTTTTTTTAGAGTATTAATAAAAATTTCGGTATTTACTCAAAATTTCAAATTCAATGCAGCCGTTGATTAGATTGTCTTTTTATTAATTTTTTAAAATAAATAGAGCAACTTATAATTTGAATATACAAAAAGAATCATCAAATAAAATAGATAAATATAGTTGCAACCAAAGGTTGCTGCAGTGTCAAATTTGAAATTTACGAAAAATCATGATTATTTGATTTATTCTTTTTAGTTATGTCAAATTTAAAAATTTCGGCTTTTCCAGACATACTGTTCACAGTGGTAAGTGGTAACGAAAGACAATTTTAACAATGTATTGGAGTAAAAAAAAAGATAAAAAAAAGTATCACTTATTCATCATAAAAATGACGATTTTAATTAGCACATATTCCTGTCAATTGACAAGTAAAACAGAGTTAAAATAAAATGAATACTAAATTACTTGATGATTGATAGTATGTAAGTGATTAAATGTTGCATTAAATGAAACAAATCAAGATATTCTCATGTAGAATTAATTGAAGTAGAAAGTGTCCAAAATTATATGATATAGTAATTTAAATTACTTCACGTATTGAAGTGATTTTATTAATTTGATACAACAGTTAAGAATTATTTGATACATTCCGTTAACCACACTTTTTTTTTTATTAATTTCCGAACAACGATTCAATACACAAAAAAAAAACAATTTTTTTAAGATCATTTAAAAATATACTTTAGAAGACATTTTCATGACTTGGTTTGTGTAATATTTAGAAATTGTATGTAAAATTGCAAAACTTGTTTTTATCAATTGGTCGTACAAAATACCAATAAACTTTGAAATGGTTCATGATTTGATTTCCCATTACTTTATATCAAACACTCAATTTAGTTTGTTTGTGATTTTGTACGATTTCTTCTCAACATCAAAGGCTTCCTGAAATCAAGTTGCAATTTCTTGCATCTTATGATCTCGTTTTGCAAAATTCCGTAAAATTTAACCTAAATGTGAGTATGGATAGGCTAATGTGCTTTCGGTAGCATATGGGCCGAAATACACACGGTCCAAATTTAAAATTTCAAAATTCAAAAAGTCGATATGAACCGTTCATCTTGTTCTCCATATTAATATGTGCTTGGAGACCAAATTTTACATTTTTCTGAATTTTTTTACTATTTATTAAGCCACTTTGAAAATCGCTAATCCAACGGTTTTACTGTTTTGTTAAGCCACCGTTGGATCAGCAATTTTCAAAGTGGCTTAAAAAATAGTAAAAAAATTCAGAAAAATGTAAAATTTGGTCTCCAAGCACATATTAATATGGAGAACAAGATAAACGGTTCAGATGACTTTTTGAATTTTAAAATTTCAAATTTGAACCGTGTGTACTTCAGCCCATATACTATCGAAAATACATTAGCCTATCTGGTGAGTATGTGACAACCTTCATTTTGTTTCTACATTATTTCTTTCTTTGAGTTGTAAAGGGCTTCGTTTTTGTCTAAGGTAAACTAGGCTCAAGTCTATTTTTTTTTTTATGAAGATATGGCCCAATAGGCCCGCTTTTCAATTCTAACCAATTTATATTTAGTCAAACAACAAAACAAATAGAGAAATTTATACACATATAATTAGTACAAATAGTAACAAATTCTAATAAAAATGTAAAATTCGGCCTCTAAGTACATTTTCATATAGAGATCATGTTGAATGATTCGGATTAACTATTTAAACTTAAGAAATAAAAATAAAAATTTAAACTTATGATTTAGATTTTTACCCATTAATTTTTTTAATTAGCTTATTCTTTTTTATCTAAACTCACCTATTTTGTTAATATCTTATTTTAATTAATTAAAATACAGATCAATATTAATAAAAAAAATAAAATGACAGTTATACCCTTACCTTAAAAGTACCTGAGATTTTACTGATTCTACCTTCATTTTTTGTCATACTTGCTAATATTTACAGATACTGCTAATCAGCAGTATTAAGAAATTAACCAAATGACAGGAGATTATTATAACAGGTTATGAATGAAATGAGATTCTTGGATAACGTAAATATATTTTTTTCGTCAGCTAACATGAGATGAATGCTAAAAAAAAATTAATATGAGATGAGAGCCCATAGAGCATTAGAGTTTACCAGTACACTAATATTATTAGGAGCAACAAAAAGAAAATTTTACCAGTACACATCATAAGTGACAGAACTAGAAAACTTGTTTAACAAAAGTAGATTATTCGAATTTGTATTTGAGCTTAGTAGTTTTGAAATCTCAAATCATTCGCACTAACAATTACCGTTTTTTGACACCACTGGTGTCTTTTATCAAAGAAATCTGGGAGCTAGACTCTCACATTTCTTCTAAAAAAAAAAAAATTACCGTTTTTTCTCTTTCCTTCTGTTTAGGTTGGATAACAACTGCTATTGATGGTTTAAAATGGAGCTTTCTTATATTATTAATTAGAAAGGGCAAACATGTCATTTTCATTTTTTTTATTAATATTAATATGTATTTTTATTGATTAAATCAAGAATAAATTTGTTTTCTAGGAGACTTTATTATGTTACTATTTTCTAGATTTGACTATTTATATTTTCTATGTTATTTTAATTATGTTAGAGTTTTCAAGAATTGGTTAGAATTTTTAAGTTCATTATGTGTTGTTAGTTTCTAAGTTGGACTTTTAGTTTTTCTAAGTTATTTATTATGAGATGGATGTATTATAAGAATAGATTGTTGGAATTTAGAGACGCCTAAATTACAATTATAATTTGGACTACATAATTATATGTTTCATACTGTCATAAATAAATGCCTAAACAAGTGATCAAATTCAGAATAACGTTGTAACGTTAATTAGGCATTGTACGTATTTCAATTAGGATATGGTTCGAAATACGTATAGAATATTCAGGTAATTATTTCTAATTGTTGATGAACCGATTAGAAATATTACAATATGGACTCGTGATGAATTAGAATAATAAAATTGACTAGATTAAATTCTGGTCTTATATGGTTTATTTCTAAGATGCTTCTAAAAGTATTTATGGTTATTTTTAAGCCAAATTAGAATTCTAAATTCTGAACGGACTTAGCTAATTATAGCATAACTGACTTGGATGATTATAGCATTTTCACGAGTATTTAAGGGCTAGGTCTCCAAGGCAGCAACAATCAATTCTCTCAGATTAAATTCTAAAATTAGGTTTAGCCTCTTTATACTGCTCCATTAAGTCTAAAGACGAGATTATGTTCAAACAAATTCGGAGAAGAATCTCGACATGCATTGCTCCAAACTTTGGAAGGATTTGAGGCCTCAAGTTCAAGTTCAAGCCTTCAAGAAGAGCTTTAGAAGTGTTCAAGCCTTTGATCTCGATTGAGTGTCGAGTAACAACACGCTCAAGATGGAACAAGATAATTCCGTTGCCTTGATTAAGTTTTATTTCTGCATAGGATGGTCTTAGGGCATGCATGTTTAAAGGTGCGCTTATGCACCAACAGAGATGGCATGCCATTATTTTCTTAAGACTTTGATTAATATATGAAATGTTTCTTATCTTCTCCCTCTTGTGATTTCTCTCTTTTTATTGTTCAATATCTCACTAAATCAAACAAGACTTGTATACGTAGAGTAGAGTTTGAGACGTGATGTCGTCAATTTTTTCTTTCTTTCTTTATATATTTTCTTTTCTTTTTATTTTTCTTTCTTTTAATCATCATGTAAATATTGCATAGGGTTACTTCTCGAAACCCTAAACCACTTTGTAACCAATTGCGGTTAATACAATAGAAAAATGACATGTTTGCCCTTTCTAACTATAAAACTCATTTATTTTATTCTTGGTTTAATCAATTAAAAATACATATTAATATTTAAAAAAAATAACAATGATGAGTGATAACCGATACTGCATTCGTTTATCCGTACCTTAAATATGTTGATATTATCTTAAAGAAGTGTTTAATTATAATTTATGATAAAAGTATTTATATCTTACGTTATTAAAAACACAAATTCTAGTAGTAATATTTAAATTTTATTGATAAAATATTAAACTTAAACATGACTATTTTGAAAAAAAGCGATAAGCTTTTTACATACTACTTACTAGGAACATAAACACCTAGTTATGAGATTTAGATATAGAAGTTCGCATACAAAAATATAAATATTAATACATTAAGATATAAACAACGTGCTTACTAAATATATTTTCCATAGAAATAAATAATAATGTCGATATAAAATATAAGAATTAAGTTATTTAAAATTCAGGTTTAGGCATCTACATAAATATCCAGCGCAAAACAATCCAAATGCCGACAGAAAAGTGTGAACAAATTTGTTCTTTCCTTGTAATTTCTCGCTGGCTTACTTTTTTATTTTTATTTTTGTGGTGGTTAATTATTAACTTGCTATCTATTTTGCACGACTTTTAACAAAAGAGATCGAAGAGTGCAAGTTAAATTTACTGGCCATATAATAAGGACAGAATGATGGTACATATATATAGGCTAATATACAATAAATTTTCTCGACAGCTAAATTTCATGGATCAAATTTGAGAATATGACTGGCCATTAATTGTTTTTTAGCTTTTCACGGCTACTCAGCCATCTATCAACTTATATATTTTGCCCACTTGAATATTGTAGCACGCTAATATTTTATTATAGTATTAATATATTTTTGGAAAGTACATAGATTTTCTATCTTTAAACGATAAGCACCAATATCATCCATCAAATTGAATTCAACAACGTTTTGAAGTAAGATAGTCCAAGACTCGAAGGGCTTCAGCCTTCAGGCCCATTTGAGCCATTCCCCTCCCATAAATCTCCCCGCCTATAAACTAATTCCGTGCTCTTTGTATATCGTAATTTTCACTCACTTGTGGGATCCACAACTTAGGGATACCAGCTGTGTATCATGCACCGAGTTTATCTAAGAGAAAATCACCACCTCATCGATCGCATGATGAAATCACTAGCTAGGAGACTATATAGGACCAAATCAAAAAGAACAGTACCAGACACCCCAACAATTTCTAGGCTAAAGAAAAATCATGTTCACTGTTGCTAGTGGCGGATGTCAGCTTTTCATTGGAGAAGGTCTACCACTTCGCCGCCGCCACCATATCTTCCCTCACACTTCTCCTACAACCAGATCAAGTGTAAAAGCAAAACCTCTCAATGCTCTCAAACCAACCCGAATCGACCGAGCACACAATGGAACGGTTGAGAGAGAAGTTATAGATCGCTCAGAGGTGGCACCACGTAGTGTAAGAGACTATATCAAGTTATCCAGGGATCTTGTCAAGTCTGGTGTGGGCCCTGTTCGGTGGTTCTCTCCAATTGAGTGCACTCGGTGTGCGGAAGGATCTCCTTTGTTACTCTTCTTGCCAGGTTTCTTTCTTCTTCTTCTTCTTCTTCTTCTTCTTCTTCTTCTTCTTCTATTTATTTTTATAATATCATATGTAACAAATCACAAATGTAGTAAAACAATCCCCATGACAAAGCCCCTTTTTTCATGGAAATTTTGTAGGAATGGACGGGGTTGGAACTGGGCTTGTACGACATTATGAGAGACTAGGAAAGTAAGCAGTAGTACTGTGAATCTTAAAATAAGAAAAATGTGTGTAGGAACTGGTCACTTGTGCTTGGTGCAGTATGCCACTATAGCTAGGTGTGGTAGTTGTTGTGCACTACCTTACCTATAAATTAAGCTATGCCTACATTGGAACTATAAGTTAAATTACTAATGATTAATTCACATGACATACTTATATACGGAAAAATCAGTCGTTTCGGACTGGAATCGTCCGATCCGAATCCGAATCGGATTGTACCAATCCGATATCAGGTCGAGTTACACGTTATGTGAATTTTTCGTCCAATTTCGGCTGAAACAGTCCGATTTCAGTCCAATTTCAGCCGAAACAGTCCTATTCCAATCAAATTGTGGCCGAAACATTTTTATTCCGGTCATACCATTGACCGAAACGCACAAATAAAATTCTTCAAAAGTTTCCCAGCGTGATTCGATCAAAAGAACTAATGGTTAACCAAAAAACCTACCACTACAATAAGCCATCTTTTATGTTTAACATACATAACTATATTTAAATATAAGTGTTAAAATGTTTGTATTATATTGTATTAGTGAATTATTTGACTGCAATAATTTGTAGAAACAAGTTTGGCAAATTATTTTTTTATATTGTTTGACAAATTAAATTTTTATCATTTTTTTATTTTTTTAGTATAAAATAAGTTTTTGGCAAAAAAGTCCGAGTTTCTGACCTGATTTAGCCGATTTCTATTCCATAGTAAAAAAACCGATCCTGATTCCGATTCCAATTTTTCCTTCTATGCATGGTTCTGAAACTTGGATTCGGAATCGGAATCGGAATCGGATACTTGACCGTGGAATTGGAATCGGATGAATCGGCTGGAATCGGAAGAATCGGATCGGAAACTCGGATTTATTCGACAAAAGCTTGTTTGTAGCCAAAAAAAAGAGAAAACAAATAGTAAAAAAAAAAATTTTGATTTCTAACAATAATAAATATATAGAAGAAAAATAAAGAAAGAAAAGGAAACAAAAATGAGTTAAAAAACATAAAAAAACAATTCAAAAGCAAATGTTAAATGTCAAAAAACTATGAAATGGATGGATCCAATGAAAACCGAAATGGAGAGGACAAGAAAAAGGGTTGTCTGTCCAAAAAATACTCCTTACGCTCGTTGATTCCTTGCGCTAGAGAGATTTCATTAAATCTTACATGTGGCCCCCATCTCCCATTTGTTTCGTTGCTCCTGGTTCACCTTGAATCAAAAGATTTTTCTATTACTATACTTATTGAACATGTACACCGAGTCTATTTAAAATATATTTATTGGACCTTTCTTCTCCACAGGGCCTTCATATCTTCTTCCCAAATCGACGAGGTTTCTTTCCGATAAACTCAAATTGACGTAAAAAAAATACATAATCGGGAGAGAATCGGCCCGCACTCGCGAGAATCGGTTCGGAATCGGTCAAAAATCGCCTAACTCGGTCCAAAAATCGGATAACTCGGCCGAGTCAAGCACTGTTCATCCGATTTTTGCTGAGAAACTAGCATAGGAGCAAAACTCTGGTGAAACTCGGCCCGGTCCCGTCCGATTCCGAGTTGACTCGGAATCGGCCGATTTTTCGAACCATACTTCTATGCTTATATATATGATTTTTTTTATTGGACATCTAATATGAAGCTTTACGGTTTAAATGTAAATGCAATTATATGAACAACAGAACTCAGTTTTAACTGAACTTTTCATTTCTGTTCTGAAAATTTTAGGATATTTGATATTTGGTGTTTGCACATACCGGTAAATGATCGGACATCATTTGAAGGTCTTGTTCTCTGTTTTTTTTGTTCTTCCATTTTTGAATTCCTTTTATCTTGCAAGCACCCTCCCTCTCCCAAGTAATTAAAAAGCTGCCAACCGTATATAATTTCTGCCTTTTCTATTTAGGGTTGGTTCAATACATAGAGAATACTGTTAAGTCAGAGAAAGCCAGATTACAAGGGAGGCCTATTTATATAGTTGGGGAATCAATTGGAGCAAGTCTTGCCTTAGCCGTGGCAGCAAGAAACATAAATACTGATCTCGTTCTCCTCTTAGTAAATCCAGGTTTGTTATTGTGCAAAAGTTAAATTTTACTTGTAACACTGAGAGTGTGTGCTCCATAACGGAGTGTGTAATGAGAAGGAAAAAAGGAGAGACAAAAAGGGCAGCATAAAGTCTTCATCTTTCTCCCATCTATTTCCCTTTCGATTTTGTTTTTCTGGAGCAAGTGCCCAATTCCAGTTTTGAAACGGCCCAATTCCGGCTGAAACGGCTCAATTCCAGTTAAATTCCTGCTGGAACGTATTGATTCCAGTCAAATTTCGGCCGAGATGATCCAATTCCACCGAAACAGACGAAACAGCCATTAACAATCTCCAAAATTTTGTTAGAAACACAACTATATTTATATATAAGCTTTGTAATTTGGACTATATACAAGTATTGAAATGTTTGTATTATATTTTTTTAATGAATTATTTGATTGTAATCATTTGTTTAAACATAAATTGTTGATAAATTATATTTTTATCATTTTTTTTTCCGATTTTTTAGTATAAAACAAGCTTATGGCAAAAAAGTCTGATTTTTCGAACCGAATCGGCCGATTCCGGCTGATTCACCGATTCCGATCCGGAATCTGTGATATACTTTTAAGGATGAGTTTTCTCCAGCCCCTTGTCTTCTCCTTTTTCTTATTCTCTAGTCTCTTCCACCAAACTAAATCAAATCAGACCATGCTAAGGCTGATGAAATCTGCATGATATAGTGTATTATAAAATAGTATGTTGCCTTAGTAACAGAAAACTTTTGGAAAGCCTATGCACCAGTGTACTCATTAAGAAGAGGGGAGCCAGATGCCCTGTTTAATTTCAGAAACTAATGTTGCCTCGTTGTGTCTTTCTCCACCTTAAATTTTCATGAATCCTTTTGTAATTTCATGTTTTATACATTTTTATGTTGTATTAATTTATTGGTCAGCTACATCATTTAAGACGACTTGGCTCAGAGATATCTCAAATCTACTAGCTGCAGTACCGGATCCACTTCATGTACCAGTGTCACCTCTTTTTAGCTTATTATCAGGTACGTTCTTTTCTAATCATTTTGAATCAGTTGATTTATCTTTAAGTTGAAGATAGATAATTAGACAAATATGCTGAACAACGTAAAGTTGTGTTGACAATATCGAACACATGTTTTCCTATACCCGAGTATAGAATTTTCTGCTATTTGAAAGTCATTTGGCCTTCCATTAAGCTGTTAAAAATGAACTATTGAGTATATAATCATATGATGGTCAAGCAAACGTTTTCAAATTGCACCTGAGTTTTATACATGGCCTTGTCAATAATTTTGTTCATTTCTTGTGACAAGTTCTGATCGTCAGGTGTTGTTGAATGAGCTGGATGTTAATATTCTGTCAGAGTTAGGCTGGGGTGCTATGGATAGCATAGTGGCCTCTATGCTACGGCTCAATATCCGAGTTTTCAAAATCCAAACGGTCGATCCAAACCGTTCATCTTATTCTCCATATTAATATCTGCTTGGAGACCAAATTTTATAATTTTCTGAATTTTTTTACTATTTATTAAGCCACTTTGAAAATCGCTAATCCAACGGTTTTACTGTTTTGTGCAGGCACCGTTGGATCAACAATTTTGTAAAATACTTAATAAATAGTAAAAAAATTTAGAAAAATGTAAAATTTGGTCTCCAAGCAGATATTAATATGGAGAATAAGATGAACGGTTCGGATCGACCGTTTGGATTTTGAAAACTCGAATATTGAGCCGTAGCATAGATGCCACTATGCTATCCATAGCACCCCAGCCTAACTCATTTTGTCATAGAGGACAAATATTACAATATAATAAGCTTCCCTGTTCTGACAAAAAACAGAAGTACTTGTTCAAAGTCTGTTAAGCAAATTCCATGAACAAATCACATGAACTTAGTTTCATTTGAATTCATTATTATGAAGACATTTGAATATTTTGATATTTCAATTGTAAGTACAGATTTCTTACATGTTATTTCTTTTTATTTTGTGTTTAGGAAATTATATACGAACAACCACCAATTTGAAAGGGCAAAACTTAGCTAATGAAAAGCCTATTCCCATTTTATCAGAAGTGCTGACTGACATGCTTCCCTCTCTTTCTGTATGTTACTAGTTTTAGTGTTTATATTTTTTCTTCTTTCTTTTTTGGTTTAAGAACCCGAATATAACATCTCATAGTTAACATTGAATTGTAAAACTATAGACGGTTAGCATACAATCTTTCCACCTATAGTGGTCAATAAATTTTATCCGTGTGGAACTTTTCTACACAGTAAATAGCAGCATCACACTAGATTGTGATTTGAGTAGAGTAATCAAGAAAAAATTGACCATTTTGATAATAATACTCACTATAAATAAACATTGTAATATCTGTGTCATTGTGAACATTGCTGTATGTATGTTTGTGTAGCTTCTTGCAGATATATTACCAAAAGAAACCCTTGTATGGAAATTGAAAATATTGAAGGAGGCATCCTGTTATGTGAACTCACGCTTACATGCTGTCACATGCCAAACCTTGGTACTAGCCAGGTACTGGATAATTTGATTAAGCGATATAGTTAGTCAGGACTTGTTGTGTATATTTTTTTAATCAAAGTATTATGTGATTTGTTTTGGATATATTATGGTAAATTTAATAACTAGGGCTTAAACAAAACAAATTAAAAAAAATCAAACCATGTGATTTTTAAAGAATAACATAACTAAAAATTAAAATGTGCATCGTGAGTGTCCTCTCTTAATGCGCAACTTTTGTGGTACGATCTGATCCATCTTTGCAATTATAGTACGGTGCTTTTCCCTCAGTGTAACATTGTAAAGTTCTGTTTCAAACAAGTGTACTTCTTAAATTTAGAAACTTACAGAATCTCTTTTCAGTGAGATAGGCTTTGATATTGATATCTATATTTTTAGTGGTAATGATGAAATTCTCCCTAGCCGCAAGGAGGCTGAGAGGCTCTGTACCATTCTACCCAATTGCAGGGTACGCCATTTCAAGGATAGTGGACATACTCTTCTATTGGTAAGCTTTCTTTCTGTTTTGATGATGTTTTCTGGTAATTGTAAATTGTACAGTATGATATTGGTGCTAGCAATATTGTGTTAGAGTGGATCTCTAACTGGATCTTGGGTCATTTAAGTAATTTACCCAAAATTCTCAGAAATGAAAAAGATCAGGAGCAGAATGTTCAGTTTAGATCTAGTCATTTGCAGTCTGTACGTCGTACTGATGAAATTTTAGTATGGTTCTTGCTGGCCTCAGTGCCTGGAATCACGACAGTTCAAACAAACAAAATAATTTAATTGTCTATCCAAAACAAGTATAGACAAAAAAAAATGCTTTTGGTTCAACCTGAAATTTAAAAAAAAAAAAAATCAGTTTTCAGACTGCTGCTACAAATGGGGTTGTCGAAAATGACATTGAATTTATATGATGTAGGAAGGAGGAATAGACCTGGTAACCATCATAAAAGGTGCTGGTTACTATAGGTGGACTCGGCAAACTGACTTTGTTTCAGACTTCTTTCCTTTAACTGCTGACGAGTTTGAATATCTCACCAAGGAGTACAGGTGAATTGGGTTATGCACTTATGTACCCATGGATATTTTATAATTTTTAGTAGACCATCAATTTAATCAATTCTCTATAGTGATTTCTTTTTTCTTTGAGGTAGTAGCATTTACCAACTAAATTTCATTATACTAAAAAGGAGCACAGAAATTTATGTGGAGAAGAAAAAGAAGAAAACTAAATACAACACAAGCACCTCATAGTAGAAAAGTAAAAGAAAGAAAAAAGACTGAAGAAAAAGGAACACAGAAAGATTTGTTGCCTTTCTTAGTTGTCCTGTGCATCAAAAAGTTACAACAAAGTTATTTAGTCTTTTTGGTTTTACAGTGTCTCTACATTTGTCTCTTATTGAGGACTTCTGAGTAATTATTAGAGATAGATTGCATTTTGGTTCTTCTGAGTGACTGAGCATTATATATGGATTGTCTATTTTTTTGTAGCTTCTTAATCATTTAAAAGTGCCTTGTTGTATTTACAATAATGCTAAATTTGAGAACTTCCTTATTTGCCTGAGGTAATCACGCTCATTTTAGCACTCTTTTTCATGAAGTGTCAGAGATCAATTTAGATGGTTCTTTTGGGGAGAATTGGCATTCGTAGTGAAATGTTTTCTTTGATATTTCTTAGATTTTAGGGCCCTTATGTAATTACAAATTGTAAGTATACTATTTAACAACATGCATTATTTTCTTTTTGTGATTTTATCCTCAGACCAATTACCATCGCAACTGATCCTGTGATGCTCTCAACTCTTGATGATGGCCGTATCATTAGAGGTTTATCGGGAATACCAGATGAGGGACCCGTGGTGCTTATTGGGAATCACATGTTAATGGCCTTTGAATCCCCCCTGCTTGTCATCCAATTCTTGAAAGAGAAAAACATACAACTAAGAGCCATCGCACACCCCTTCTTTTTTGATCGAAATGCAGAGATGCTCATGCCTGATTATTCTTTTTTTGACAATTATCGATTCCTGGGGTGTGTACCGTCATCCGGTACCAATTTGTATAAACTTCTAGCAAAAAATTCCTTTGTTTTGTTGTATCCTGGAGGAGCGAGGGAAGCTCTGCATAGAAAGGTTAAAAGTGATCTTCTCTCTCCCATTGGAAAAATTATTGTTATACCTACTTCTCCAGCATGGCGTTGCGTTACCAATATTCTGCCGACTGCTTTTGGGCCTCTTATTTCTAGCCTCATTTAGTGTTTAAGCTTCTTAAATTTATGGTTATTGATTGAAGTGAGGATAACTTAAGCAAAAGTGCGCATTTAAGGTTAAGTCCTCGATTTGGATTAAGTAGGAAGTTGGAACCAATTGCAATGTTGAGGTTAATTTAAATCTTAGTAAAAAGCCTATGTTGAGCTTTATAGTTTATATCATATTAGGATAACATTGATACTCACTAAATCTCATATAAGTTATTGTTTGATGTGAAGAAATATGCATAGTCATCTTCCAGGAAAAAGTTTGGACTGAGACAATATGCCTGTTACTTAATTGTAACCAGTTCAATGTTAGAAGGAATAGAATTTGGTACACGGTATAGCCTGGTCAGGACTGCAGTTCATATTTGGAAATTGTTGTAGCTACAGTTCTTTTTTTTTTTTGACAATGGTTGTAACTACAGTTCATGTTTGGAAATTGTTGTAAGTGCTCCTTTTAGTGTCATATATGCTTCAATTAAAATAAATGAAGCTAAAATTTGATAAATAATTCTCAATGTAAAAATGTGTTCTAATTGTAGGGGGAGGAGCACCAATTATTTTGGCCACAGCAGGCGGAGTTTGTTCGTATGGCTTCTCGGTTTGGTGCTACCATTATTCCTTTTGGTGTTGTTGGAGAAGATGATTTATGCAATGTAAGTGCCAACCTAGGTTGGTTCATGCAGTAGTAGCAAGTGAAATGCTGAGTTCCAAATATTTTGTAAAGTTATTGTATCTTTGAGGCAGTAGAAATTTGATGCTGATTGAATTTTATTAGACACTGAATTGCTGTTATGAAACCAGCTGCTGAGCTACACTATATAGCATATGCACCTGTGGTTCAGTAGAGACATGCGCAAACTGTTTTGCATCATACTGGTAATTAATATCCTCAGGATGTGACTAGAACCTATAAGTGTATTTACTGCCTAGGTCTGATTAATTTTCATTAACTGCTAAGATGCCCTGAGGATGTGACTGGCATAATGCTAGTAATGTTCCAAATGCTAATGGCAAAAGTAAGGATAAACTTTTTACATATTACGTTGCTTTACCCTGAATTAATTAATTTGCTCCTCCAATACTTTATTAGATATTGTTGGACTATAATGACCTCAAGAAGCTTCCCTTCTATGATACTCTTGACAAAAAGCTTAATGAAGGACCTGTTGGAGCTGTAAGATTGAGGTACTACTTTTATCCATTGTTATCACTTGTTCTTGAGTTGTGCAATTTAGAACCACTACTCTGTTTTTGCTTTTCTTTTTTTGAATGCCCTGGCAGAGACTGCCTGAGGTGACAAGTGTTGTATTAATATAAAAAAAAAAAAAAACACCAAAGTACATCTTTCTACTTACAACAGTTAACCAGCCCGCACCACCCTTTTACAAACATATTAAGGTAGTATAAGAAACCCTTATTGTCTATGAATAAATATAAAAACAGTTAGCAATACTTCAACTAAAGCCGAGCTTCTCTCGCTATTTGCTGAACTAGTATTTGTGTAGACATCCTTATTTCTATAAAAATTCTTGCATTTCGCTGTTTCTACACATGCCAACGTGTACATATGCCAAGTGCTCTCATCCATTGGGCCCCCTCATAAATCTGTTGCTCGAGAAGCATACTATATATGTTGCACTGTTTCATCAATCCTCACAATAGAGTGTCAAATGCACTACTCTGTTTTTAATAAGGTAATTAAAGTTAATACGAGGTTGGCAAACTTTTCCTGATGTTAAAAGTTTTTCATTCAAATTTACTTTGCTCCTGTAGAACAAATTAAATTTTCACTAGGGACAATTTACCCGAATCAAATTACTTAGACACATGTTTGTCATAAAAAAATATAACCCAGTGGCAGTGTTAAAAATAACAGCTAATTTTAATATTTGAATTGTAATGGCTAGTTTAGGGAGTAGTGCATTACAATTAATAAGTTAGAAGATAATGGTTAGTGGTTAGTAGTTGTAATTAATAGTACAACGGCTAGTTTTTAAATTTCTTCTATAAATAGAGATACATGTAAAGCTTAAAATAAGAATGCAATAATAAGTTTTTTTTTTTTTATTCTATCTTCTTGTTTTATAAAAAATAATAGGCAGTATCAGTGTATCACCTTATATGCCCCCAAAAAAAGTTTCCACGACAACAATGCATATATCATGCGAGCAAAAGATTTTCCAAGTTAACAGAAAGGGATGTCCATGCTAGTAATATTGTCAGTTGCTGAATTGAATGAGATTGAAGGAAATTCTTAATAAAATAGCTTCAAGAGGGACAATAGAAGGTTTTACTAATCTTCACAGAAATCTACCCATTTGATGTTGTCTTGATTAGGTCGATATGTCATTTTTATCGTTAATTAAACAAAAGAACTGACATTTCTAATGGCTCATCAGCATTATTTTCTATTAATTGTAGATCAAATGACAAAGGAGAGGTGGGAAACCAAGAGATGCATCCTCTAGTTTTATCTCCTAAGGTTCCAGGAAGATTTTATTTCCTATTTGAGAAGCCCATCAAAACCAAAGGTATGTTTAAATTTTTTTAAATGACTCAATAAATTATTGCATCTTGTTTTTCATATATGTTTCTGCAATCTGCTTTAAATTCATACTGGTCCATCCCAAAATATTAGTTCTGGACAAGAAAACCATTTGTTATTAACTTGAGTTACCTAATTAATGTTATGTATATTGGTTGCTTGTGGAAATGTAAGGGATGGAGAAGGAGCTCAGAGATAGAGAGAATGCGCAACAAGTATATTTGCATGTAAAATATGAGGTAGAGAAGTGCGTGTCTTATTTAAAGGAGAAGAGAGAGAAAGACCCCTATAGGAGTCTACTTTCAAGACTAGTTTACCGAGCTACTTATGGTTTTAATTCAGAGATACCCACATTTGAACCTTGATATCCAACTCCTGTTTTTTTTTTATATTTATTCATGTCATTTTTTATTTCATGATTTCAAACTTGGTTCGTGTAATCTTTGGAAAGCTTATGTAAAACTACAAATCTCGTTTTATCAGTTGGTTGTACAAAATACCAACATACTTGAAATGGTTCATGGTTTTCCATTATTTTATATCAAACACTCAATTTACACTACTACAAAAAACAAATTTATTATCGCCCATTTACCATCGGATTTCCTTCCACACAGATGGTGTATGTAACGAGCGACAGCGTTGTAATTACTTTGAACTTTTTCCCGACTGTTCGGTCTAACCAACCGATGGAATTGATGCCCCTCCTTTTCCATCGGTTAAAATTTAAGTACAGTCAGTATTGAGTGACTCTTCAGCATTGGTTTGACTAAACAGAGGATGGCATTGAGGGGGTGACTTTTACTAGCTGTTGTTTTAACTGACTCGTTACCATATTGTACCGATGGCATTTTCTCAGGGACAACGCTGTGTAAATAATTAATTAATTAGAACCTCGGTTTTAGTATACACTATTTGCTCCATATGTTGAACTAATGGTGGTGATGTTATATTATATAATATTCCAGTAAACTCTAGGTCGATCAATTTATCTCACCTGAGAGACTTTGATATCCCCAAAGTACTGTACTAGCTCGCTGCGAATTTTAACTTTCCAAAATTGACGGACAAAGATCAACATTTCCTCTCCCGGAGTCATATATTAGATCACTCCTCTTCTTTATTATTGTTATTTTGAATGGTTTCTTAAATTAGGAAATAATTTAAACTAGGGTTTAGTTAATTAATGTAATTTTTTTATTTTGTATAGGCAAAATAAGTAGCCAAAATAGTCGTTACTTATCAGATCCTTATTGCAATAGATGTCTTAAGTCGACTATTGTGATGGTTTCGTTCATCAAAAAGAATATGGGGAGGAAATTTTATAAATGTCTAGAATGCAATCAATTGATGGGCTGGTGTGAAGAGTCCGTGTCCCCCCCTCCCCCCGATACCGGAGGTGCAATTGAAAAAAATGGATGGCTCAGATCAATTTCATCCATATCAAACTCAAATCGGTGCCTCCAGCTGAAGGTCTTTGCAAAACACTAGTAGTGTCTCCAGTTGTTAAGAGAATATGGTGGTTGTAACCCTAATAGAATTCTTCAATTGAAGGTGTTTGCAACACTCAAGTAGTGTCTCTAGATGGCAAGATAAGAGGGTGGTTGCCCTAATACAACACTCCAATTGAAGGCCTTTGCAACACACTAGTAGTGTCCCCAGATGGTAAAAGAAGATAGTGGTTGCAATCCTAATACAACATTCCAATCGAAGGTGTTTGTAGCACTCTAGTAGTGTCTCCATATGACAAATAAGAAGGGTGGTTGCAACCCTTATACATCATTCCAATTGAAGGTCTTTGCAGCACACTAGTAGTGTCTCCATATGTCAAGAGAGGACGGTGGTTGCAACCCTAATACAATAAATTAATTGAAGGTATTTGTAGCACTCGAGTAGTGTCTCTATATAGCAAGAGAAGATGATACTTGCAACCCTAATACAACAATCCAATTGAATGTCTTTATAATACTCTAGTAGAGAGTAGTTGTAACCCTAATAAAACACTCCAATAGAAGGTCTTTGTAGCACACTAGTAATGCCCCCAGGTGGCAAGAGAAGAGGGTGGTTGCAACCTTAATACAACACTCCAATTGAAGTTGTTTGTAACATTCTAGTAGTGTCTTCATATGGCAAGAGAGGAGGGTGGTTGCAACTCTCATAAATCATTCCAATTAAACGTCTTTGCAACACAGTAGCAGTCTCTTCATATGGTAAGAGAAGAGGGTGGTTGCAACCCTAATACAACACTCTAATTGAAAGTCTTTGCAGCATTCTAGTAGTGTCTCCATATGAAAAAAAGAGAGGGTAGGTGCAACCCTAATATAACACTTTAGTTGAAGGTCTTTGGAGAACAATAGTAGTGTCTCCATATGACAAAAGAATAAGTGTTTGTAGCACTCTTGTAGTGTCTCCATATGACAATTGAAGAGGGTGGTTGCAACCCTAATACAACATCCAATTCAAAGTCTTTGCAGCATTCTAGTAGTGTCTCCATATGGCAAAAGAAGAGGGTAGTTGCAACCCTAATATAACACTCTAGTTGAAGGTCTTTCGAGAACACTAGTAGTGTCTACATATGACAGAAAAATATGGTAGTTGCAATCCTAATACAACACTCCAATTGAAGGTCTCTGCAACACTCAAGTAATGTCTGCAGATGACAAGAGAGTAGGGCAGTTATAATCCCAATACAACACTTCAGTTAAAGGTATTTGCAAAACACTACAAGTGTCTCCAGTTGGCAAGAGAAGACGGTGGTTGCAACCTTAATATAACACTCCAGTTGAAGGTGTTTATAGCACTGAAGTAGTGTCTCTCAATGGCAAGATAACAGGGTGATTGAAACCCTAATACAACACTCTAATTGAAAGTCTTTGTAGCACATTAGTTGTGTCCCCATATTGCAAGAGGAGGTTGGTTGCAATCCTAATACAACTCTCCCATTGAAGCTGTTTGCAGCACTTTAGTAGTGTCTCTATTTGGCAAAAGAAGAAGGTAGTTGCAACCCTAATATAACACTTCAGTTGAAGGTCTTTGCAACACTAGTAGTATCTCCATATGACAAAAGAATAGGGTAGTTGCAACCCTAATACAACAATTTAATTGAAGGTGTTTGCAACACTCAAGTAATGTCTGCAAATGATAAGAGCAAGACAGTTGCAACCTAATACAACACTCTAGTTGAAGGTTCTTGCAAAACACTAGTAGTGTCTCCAATTGGCACGAGAAGAGGGTGGTTGCAACCCTAATAGAATTCTCCAATTGAATGTCTTTGCAGCACTCTTGTAATGTTTCCATAAAGAAAGAGGTTAGTTGCAACCCTAATATAACAGTCAAGTTGAAGGTCTTTCCAAAACACTAGTAGTGTCTCTAGTTGGCAAGAAAGGAGGGTGGTTGCAACCCTAGCTAAAAGAACACTCCAATTGAAGGTGTTTGCAACAGTCAAGTAGCGTCTCCCAATGGCAAGATAAGAGGATAGTTGCAACCCTAATACAACTCTCCAATTGAAGGTCTTTGTAGCACACTAGTAGTCTCCATATGACAAGAGAATATGCTAGTTGCAACCCATATACAACACTTTAATTGAATGTCTTTACAACATTCAAGTAATGTCTGCATATGGCAAGAGAATAAGGCAGTTGCAACCCCAACACAACAATCCAGTTGAAGGTTTTTGGAGCACTCTAATAGTGTCCCTATATGGAAAGATAATAGGGCATTTACAACCCTAATACAACACTCCAATTGAAGGTGTGTGGAGCACTCTAGAAATGTCTTTATATGGCAAGAGAAGAGGGTAGTTGCAACCCTAATATAACACTTCAATTGAAAGTCTTTGCAGCACTCTAGTAGTGTCTGTAGATGGCAAAAGAAGAGGGTGGTTGTAACCCTAATAAAACACTACATTAGAAGGTATTTGCATCACACTAGTAATGTCCCTAGATTGCAAGAGAAGTGAGTGGTTGCAACTCTAATACAACACTCTCATTGAAGGTGTTTGTGGTGTTAGTTTGTAATAATCTAGAAGTCAATAATACGATAATTTATCATAAAGCTTTGTTCATGAATTGGATGATTAATATCATTTTGTTGCCTAGAGTATTATTGAATTTATGGATCATTTCGAGTTCATGACTGAAATTGTGAAACTCCATAATATAGATGATATATACTCTTAATCTTAAAAGGTCACTAACCAAGGTAATTAGCAGGAACACTAATTACCGCTATAAGGTTAGTATGTGGATTAAAAGATGGTTAAGTTTTACAAACCACCTGACACGAGATGTCATTTTAATCACATAGATACATGTTCTAGGAACATGGTATTTGACAGACCCCGAATGAAACATTAAATAGAATTGTGTTCGTGTCATTAATGTTTTTCATTCAGTGTCACGTTCTAAAGTATGAGGTATTTATCGTTCCCACTAAGAAATATGTATGTGTGATTGCTATCTACCGCTGTCCGTAAAAAGCAGTCATAACGGTAGCTTTTCCATATGTATAGCTTAGCTGAGGAAGTGATAGTTTACCAAGAATACTATTTGTCCCTCGTATCTCTATACGAGCTATAGCATCACTGGGCCCCTTGATAGAGTAAGATTATCTGCTAGCGGTATAATTACAAGAGTAATTATATTTGATAATCTGCTCAAGATCAAGAAAATATTAAGTTAGCAAGGATGACACACATCTACCTTGAAACTAATCTGATAGCTATGAGACAGAAGAACAGACACAAGTAAATTGTTTACTGGATCGTGATATTGTACAGTACAGCATCATCTGTGTAATTGGATGGTCATGATGTGTTGCCAGACGCCACCCATGATTATAGAAGTTAAAACGGTTTTAACTCTATTTACCAACATAACACAGATCCTATTGGGTCACACCATATAGGAGTTAATCGGAGAATCTTATTTTGATTGATTATAAATTGGTTATGATCAATGATAAGATGGTTATAATTAATTATACATGTTATAATTAAATTATAAATGTTATGTAAAAATAACAAGCAAAAACATTGGTTAATTTATAAACGTGTATGACACGTTGTATAAAAGTTAACCGGTTAATTTATAAATGTGCAGGACACATTGTATAAATTACCGAAACAACAACAGCAAGAAAAATATATATAATTATTCAGAATAATTATACGAATATTATTTGTGTTCGGGCCGCATTCGGATCTTTTCAGATTCGTCCTTATCCGCATGACATGTCATCGATCCTATCCAGATGACACGTCATCGACACCGAAACAAATAACCGAAAGAAAAAAATATATATAATTGTTCAGAATAATTATACGAATATTATTTGTGTTCGGGCCGAGGGCATTCGGGTCTTTTCAGATTCGACCTTATCCGCATGACACGTCATTGATCCTATCCAGATGACATGTCATCAATCCTATCCACAAGGGCAAAATGGTCATTTCTCACCTATGCCACCTTGCATGTGTAGAAGCATGGAGAAGAATGTGGAAGGGTGTGGAAGGGGTATTTTGGTCATTTCACATATAAAAGGATGAGGTGTCAATGGCATATCTTGTAAATAGGCCGAACTTGGAGGGCATTTTGGTCTTTTGCAACTGAATCTAAACACTATAAATAGGGGTGGAGGGGTAGAGAGAAAAATATATATATATATATGCACATTCACATGTATCTTTTCGTGCAGAAACGAATCGGTATTTTCTCTCTTTCTCGGTTTCTCTCCCAAATAGTGTTTCGGTTGAGAAAAGAAAGTTATACGTAGTTGACGTATAATCTTGCGGGTTGTTGTGGAGAATATTTACGGGATTGATGAATAGTGTTTTACCGAATTTCGCGGTATGTCAGTTTTGCATATTGATGAAACTGAGCAACCAAAAATTCGTGTTTACGGGTTTTCGTCTTATTCCCATGAATAGTGTTTTTGCAGAATTCCGCGGTTTATGGTATTTCTGGCAGAAGAAATAAACCGCTCTCCGGTTAGTCCTGGTGGATAACCGATAGAGGTATCACACGTGTGATACTCCGAGTCGATTCCTTCCCTGGTGAGGCTCTACTCGCTCGGTCTGCATTCCAACTGTGATTTGGAAACAAGGTATAAATATGCTATATTAATCTATTTAATTGGTAAGTAGATTAAAGTTTTAGAAATCAATCATGGAGTAGATCTGTAAAAGGATTAAATTGGGTTTTGATGCCAAATGAATACTGAAGGTGGACCGCATTGGAAAGTTTCCTGACATATCCCGTTTAATCCTGAGCTTAAGTTGGCCGTAGAAATTTTTGTTCTACGGTCATTCCGCACCTTAAGCCTAAACGGGTTTTGGTTAGCACCGCGAAACCCCAACAGTGGTATCAGAGCACAAGGCTTTCCCGCTGATTGATTTTCTAAAAGTTATAACTTATGCAAATTAGGTGCATATACCGCATATCAGTTTAATTCTTACATTTGCAGTTTAAGTCCAAAACCGAAATGAGATTTTCTTGGATCGGTTCTACCGACTAAGAAAGTTAAATTAGATTTAAGCTTTCTTTATGCTTTCTTATGAAATGTAAACTTTTACATTTCTTGGATCGGTTTTCCGACCGAGAAAGATAAAATAGGATTTTATGCTTTCTTTATGTTTTCGTTTTCAAAACTTTCAACTGCATTTGAGTATATCTAAGAATGTGATGAAGCAATAAAGTACCCAAGTAAGAACTGCTAATCTCCACCCGTAAACGACTAGGTTAATGACAAGAAAAGTCTCGGCTTTTCGTCTAACCCTCGTTTACATGTCCTGATAGATGGCCCAAAGGGGACTTTGTCACGTTACCAAATTACTCTATGCTTTTGAAATGGCAAAATTTAGTGTAAGTTTTTGCCTTTTCGAAAACCTTCGGATAAGTAAAGTTCATCGAAGAATGTGATGAAGCAATAAAGTACCTGAGTAAGAGCTGTCATTTCCACACAAGAAAGAGATGGTTCTGTCTAGGAAAGATTGAGTCTTAGCGGTCCTTGTGACCCCGATCTTTCCTGGGAGCCCCTTTCACGTGTCCTAATGGCTGGCCCAAAAGGAACTTTGTCACATTACCAAATTGCTTTATGGACCGAAAAGAATATATGATTTTAAAACATATAAATTGTTTATGTGCTTTAAATGGTATAAATAAGAACTGAGCATAGCTGCAAAATAAAGAATTAGGAACTGATAAATAATATACCTGACTTGCTCCCGTATATAAGTAAATTAGATTTACTGCTTTGATATGAATTGAATAAATTAGATTTATTGCTTTCAAAGGAACCGTGAAAGAACGTGATGCCAAAGAAAGATTTGTGAAGGAACTCACCGTTGTCTTTCTGGAAGACGACTTTCACGTGTCCAAAGTCAGTTACAAGAACTGACTGCTTAACAAAGCTAAGCATATCAAAGAGGTACTGATGAGAACATAAACTAATGGAGATCACATTTCGTATTCAAGACTTCCTTTCCACGACTGCTTAATGAAGCATATGAAAGAGGTCGTTATAAAGATACGAATAGAATCACATTTAGTCATTCTTACATATGTTGAGAAAAGAAAGTAATGGGGATCACATTCGATATTTTAGACTTCCTTTCCACGACTGCTTAATGAAGCATATGAAAGAGGTCTCTATAAAGATACAAATAGAATCACATTAATCGTTCTTTCTAACATAAGATAAGAAAAGAAATGGAGATCACATTCAGTATTCAAGACTTTCTTTCCATAATTGCTTAATGAAGCATATGAAAGAAGTCGCTATAAAGATACGAATAGAATCACATTAGTCGTTCTTTCTGACATACTCCTTTGGATATTGCTATCACTGTTAAGCATAAACACCAACCCATTAAATATTAAGTAGTATGCCCTTCCCACTCTATCCTCCTCAAACCATTGTTCATTGGTTGATGATTAAACTACTCAGTAGACATCGCCTTTTACCTTTGGTGGTCGAGGGTTATGTCCGACATATCAAACCAAATAGAGTGAGGTTACTTACCGATGATTTCCAAAACAGTTTTGGGCTCGGGGCAAAGTCTTCGTTAAATACACGTGATGTTTTAACGAAACTAAGAATCACAAAGAGTTGTGATTAGCATGTTTGCTTACCTAAGATAACTGATAGCCATGATATGCATACACTACCTTGGTTATTGGTGAAAACATGGATCTTGGTCTTACTGCAAACAGGAATAAAACAAATTTGCAGTGGGAGTTTTATTATTGGAATAAAACATTACATGAACAAAGCTAAAATCTTTACTTTAAAAACGTTGTAGAAATATGGCTAAAGAAACGTCTTTCTCTTTACGCTCCTTACTCGAAAAAGTAGACATGCGTGAGAAAAAGGAATATATCCTAAATACACCGGTCCCTGCTGAAATAGTAGAGAGCAGCTCTGTCAGTACTCACACGCTTCGTATGACAAGCGATGATGAGAAACTGGAGAAGCTTAACTGTCCGTGGAGCCACGAGTTGGCCACGGAAGTTATCTTGAACTCATTTCCTCTCAGCTATTCGGAGTTCATTGTGAACTCCCATAAGCAAGAGTTGGATAAGAGCTTGCAGGAGCCCCAAGGGATGCTGAGGATCACTGATAAAGACATCGAGAATAGCTCTCATGTCCTCATGATCCAAGAAGGTGGGAGGAAGATCAAGAAAACAAAAGGGAAAAACGGCGATTAAGTACAAAGGCAAAGGGAAGTTGGTTCCAGGAACGAACTCTCCCAAGATAAATGTTTCTGCTAACTCTGACTACTATTTTAGCAATAGCAAAGGTCACTGGAAGAGAAACTGCCCGGAGTATCTTGGAGATATGAAGTTTGAGAATGTCTCAAAAGTCTCAGTCTCAAGTATTTATGTTATTGAAATTAATGTTGCGACCTCTCTTAATGATTGGGTACTGGATACCGGATCATGTGCTCATATTTGCACGAATATGCACGCACTAAGAGGAAGTTACGCAATAAGGAAGTATAACTCCGAGTTGGAAACGGAGCACAAGTTGCAGCCGTTACAGTCGGTAGGATAGAATTGTACTTGCCTAGCGGGTTTATTCTGGAACTAGAAAATGTCTATTTTGTTCCTACCATTTCTAGAAATATCATATCAATCTCGTGTTTAGAGATGAATGGTTTCTCGTTTGTTATAAAGGACAATAGATGTTCTATTTATAAAAATGAGACATATTATGGATCATCTTACTTGTTAAATGATCTTTATATGCTAGAAATGGAAAACCACGTGTTTAACATCAATAACAAAAGACTCAAAACGTTTCATGAAAGTATTGACTTACATGAGACATAAGTCTGAATCCTTTGACAAGTTCGAGGAATTTAAGACTAAAGTAGAAAATCAACTGAACAAAAGTATTAAGGCATTACGGTAGGACCGTGGAGGCGAATACTTGAGTTATGGTTTTCAAAACGTACTTAAAGGAATGTGAGATAGTCTCACAACTCACACCTCTAGGAACACCGCAATGTTACAGTGTTGCCAAGAAAATGAAACAAACCATGCTGGACATGATTCGTTCCATGATGAGGAACGCCACCCTTCCCAAAATCATTTTGGAGACACGCACTAGATACTGCCGCACTAACGATAAATATGGTTCCATCCAAGTCAGTTGAAAAGACTCCATACGAGTTATGGTTTGGGAAATCCCAAATATGTCTTATCTTAAAAATGGGGTTGCGAAGTATTTGTCAAACGCCTGACGTCTGACAAACTTGGTCCCAAATCTGACAAGTGCTTTTTCGTAGAGTATCCTAAGGAAACGAAAGGATATTACTTCTATTACCAGTCCGAGAACAAATTAGTTGTTGCTCGTCATGGTATACTTTTGGAGAACGAGTTTCTTGCAAAAGGAAGTAGTGGGAGTAATGTAATACTTGAAGAAATTCAAGATACATCACACAATACAATATCTGAACTAGATCAGATTAACCCACCTCTTGATTTTTTGGCTAATGAGCATCTGGAAGTACTAAGTCCACAAGTAGCTGTGGATGAGGTTCTAGTCCCGAGCTCAAGTGCTTCAACGCAAGTTGAAGAAGAACTAATTCCGCACACTGTTGTGGATCAAGTTCGACAGCCTAAAGAACAAGTGCTACGTAGGTCAATAAGAACAGTCCATGCACCCGAGAGGTACTTGGGACTGCACGAGATCTCAGTTTTTGACACTGAAGATCCTCTGACCTATGCGGAAGCAATGGATAGACCTGACTCTGATAAATGGCTGGAGGCCATGAGATCCGAAATTCAGTCCATGTATGACAACACGGTTTGGAACCTAGTTGTACCACTTGATGGGGTGAAACCCATAGCTAACAAGTGGGTTTTCAAAGGAAAACAGACATGGATGACAATATGACTATTTACAAAGCACGGCTAGTAGTGAAAAGGTTTCAAACAAATTCTGGGAATTGATGAAACTTTTTCACCCGTGGCTATGTTTAAGTCAATTCGGATACTCCTAGCAATTGTCGCATTTCATGATGATGAAATATGGCAAATGGATGTCAAAACCGCATTCTTAAATGAAAATTTAAGAAGAGGATGTGTACATGACACAGCCTACGGGTTTTGAAGATCCAGAGAAAGCTAGGAAGGTATGCAAGCTTCTTGAATTCATTTATGGATTGAAGCATGCATCACGGAGTTGGAATCTTTGATTTGGCGAAGAAGTCAAAAAACTTGACTTCGTCAGATGCGAAGAAAAATCTTATGTGTACAGAAAAACTAGTGGGAGTGCCATCGCCTTTCTTTGATCTTATATGTAGATAACATACTCTTAATAGGAAACGATATTCCTCTATTGCAATTAGCCAAGTCTTCATTAAAGAAAAGTTTTCTCGATGAAGGACTTGGGCGAGGATGTCTATATACTAGGCATAAAGATCTACTGAGGTAGATCAAAGAGACTTATAGGATTAAGTCAAAGCACGTACATTGACAAAGTGCTGAATAGGTTCAGCATGTAGGATTCTAAGAGAGAATTCCTGCCAATGAATCATGGTGCACTGCTTAGCAAGACTCAGTGTCCTTCGACAACTGATGAGCAAAGCACTATGAGTAGAGTACCATACGCTTCGGCTATTGGCTCTATCATAAACACCATGTTGTGCACTCGCCCTGATGTCTCGTATGCTTTGAGTATGACGAGTAGATATCAGGCTAATCCAGGCATAAAGCACTGGAATGCTGTAAAGAATATCATTAAGTTCTTGAGGAGAACTAAGAATATGTTTCTCGTCTACAACGTTATCACCTAATACGAAAGATCATAAACATCATAAGATGTTTATAATTGATTATAAAAGATATAATTAATATAAAGGTGATGTAAAGATAAGTAGAGTTGACACAGTCAGCAACACAGCCGATCCACTCACAAAATCTCTTCCTCAAGCCAAGCACTAGATGCTTAATGCTTCTATGAGTTTGGAACGCATAGAAGATTGGCTGTGAGATTTTCTCAGGATCTACGAGATCTTAGAGAATATAGAGTTTTGTATATAAGTAGGGTCTACGATGATTGACTCCTAGCTTAAGTGGGAGATTGTTAGTTTGTAATAATCTAGAAGTCAATAATACGATAATTTATCATAAATCTTTGTTCATGAATTGGATGATTAATATCATTTTGTTGCCTAGAGTATTATTGAATTTATGGATCATTTCGAGTTCATGACTGAAATTGTGAAACTCCATAATATAGATGATATATACTCTTAATCTTAAAAGGTCACTAACCAAGGTAATTAGCAGGAACACTAATTACCGCTATAAGGTTAGTATGTGGATTAAAAGATGGTTAAGTTTTACAAACCACCTGACACGAGATGTCATTTTAATCACATAGATACATGTTCTAGGAACATGGTATTTGACAGACCCCGAATGAAACATTAAATAGAATTGTGTTCGTGTCATTAATGTTTTTCATTCAGTGTCACGTTCTAAAGTATGAGGTATTTATCGTTCCCACTAAGAAATATGTATGTGTGATTGCTATCTACCGCTGTCCGTAAAAAGCAGTCATAACGGTAGCTTTTCCATATGTATAGCTTAGCTGAGGAAGTGATAGTTTACCAAGAATACTATTTGTCCCTCGTATCTCTATACGAGCTATAGCATCACTGGGCCCCTTGATAGAGTAAGATTATCTGCTAGCGGTATAATTACAAGAGTATATTTGATAATCTGCTAAAGATCAAGAAAATATTAAGTTAGCAAGGATGACACACATCTACCTTGAAACTAATCTGATAGCTATGAGACAGAAGAACAGACACAAGTAAATTGTTTACTGGATCGTGATATTGTACAGTACAGCATCATCTGTGTAATTGGATGGTCATGATGTGTTGCCAGACGCCACCCATGATTATAGAAGTTAAAACGGTTTTAACTCTATTTACCAACATAACACAGATCCTATTGGGTCACACCATATAGGAGTTAATCGGAGAATCTTATTTTGATTGATTATAAATTGGTTATGATCAATGATAAGATGGTTATAATTAATTATACATGTTATAATTAAATTATAAATGTTATGTAAAAATAACAAGCAAAAACATTGGTTAATTTATAAACGTGTATGACACGTTGTATAAAAGTTAACCGGTTAATTTATAAATGTGCAGGACACATTGTATAAATTACCGAAACAACAACCGCAAGAAAAATATATATAATTATTCAGAATAATTATACGAATATTATTTGTGTTCGGGCCGAGGGCAGTCGGATCTTTTCAGATTCGTCCTTATCCGCATGACATGTCATCGATCCTATCCAGATGACACGTCATCGACACCGAAACAAATAACCGAAAGAAAAAAATATATATAATTGTTCAGAATAATTATACGAATATTATTTGTGTTCGGGCCGAGGGCATTCGGGTCTTTTCAGATTCGACCTTATCCGCATGACACGTCATTGATCCTATCCAGATGACATGTCATCAATCCTATCCACAAGGGCAAAATGGTCATTTCACACCTATGCCACCTTGCATGTGTAGAAGCATGGAGAAGAATGTGGAAGGGTGTGGAAGGGGTATTTTGGTCATTTCACATATAAAAGGATGAGGTGTCAATGGCATATCTTGTAAATAGGCCGAACTTGGAGGGCATTTTGGTCTTTTGCAACCAAATCTAAACACTATAAATAGGGGTGGAGGGGTAGAGAGAAAAATATATATATATATGCACATTCACATGTATCTTTTCGTGCAGAAACGAATCGGTATTTTCTCTCTTTCTCGGTTTCTCTCCCAAATAGTGTTTCGGTTGAGAAAAGAAAGATATACGTAGTTGACGTATAATCTTGCGGGTTGTTGTGGAGAATATTTACGGGATTGATGAATAGTGTTTTACCGAATTTCGCGGTATGTCAGTTTTGCATATTGATGAAACTGAGCAACCGAAAATTCGTGTTTACGGGTTTTCGTCTTATTCCCGTGAATAGTGTTTTTGCAGAATTCCGCGGTTTATGGTATTTCTGGCAGAAGAAATAAACCGCTCTCCGGTTAGTCCTGGTGGATAACCGATAGAGGTATCACACGTGTGATACTCCGAGTCGATTCCTTCCCTGGTGAGGCTCTACTCGCTCGGTCTGCATTCCAACTGTGATTTGGAAACAAGGTATAAATATGCTATATTAATCTATTTAATTGGTAAGTAGATTAAAGTTTTAGAAATCAATCATGGAGTAGATCTGTAAAAGGATTAAATTGGGTTTTGATGCCAAAGGAATACTGAAGGTGGACCGCATTGGAAAGTTTCCTGACATATCCCGTTTAATCCTGAGCTTAAGTTGGCCGTAGAAATTTTTGTTCTACGGTCATTCCGCACCTTAAGCCTAAACGGGTTTTGGTTAGCACCGCGAAACCCCAACATGTGGTACTCTAGTAGTTTCTCCATATGGCAAGAGAGGAGGGTGGTGGCAACCCTCATACATCATTCCAATTGAAGGTCTTTACAGCATAGTAGTAGTGTATCCATATTGGATGAGAAGAGAGTGTTTGCAACCCTAATACAACAATTTAATTGAAGGTCTTTGTAGCACTCGAGTAGTGTCTCCATATGGCAAGAGAAGAGGATACATGCAACCCTAATAGAACACTCCAATTGAAGACTTTTGCAGCACTCTAGTAGTGTCTCCATATGGCAAGATAAGAGGGTGGTTGTAACCCTAATACAACACTCCAATTGAAGGCCTTTGCAGCACAGTAGTAGTGTCGCCAGATGGCAAGAGAAGATGACGGTTGAGACCCTAATACAACAGTCCAATTAAAGGTGTTTGAATCACTCTAGTAGTGTCTCCATATTGCAAGAGAGGAGGGTAGTGCAACCCTCATACATCATTACAATTGAAGATCTTTGCAGCACACCAGTAGTGTCTCCATATGGCAAAAGAAGATGGTGGTTGCAACCCAAATACAACACTTTAATTGAAGGTCTTTGTAGCACTCAAGTAGTGTCTCCATATGGCAAGAGAAGATGGTACTTGCACCTCTAATACAACACTCCAATTGAAGGTCTTTGCAGCACTCCAATTGAAGGTCTTTGCAGCACTCTATATGGTAAGAGTGGAGGGTGTTTGCAACACTCATATATCATTCCAATTGATGGTCTTCGCAGCATAGTAGTAGTGTCTCCCAATGGCAAGAGAAAATGGTGGTTACAACCCTAATATAATGATGAGCAAAAATTAGGTACACTTTTACCTAGGGTTTTGTATCGATAACTTGACCAATTTCCATGCATCTAGTTTAATTTAGTTTAGAATTACATTAAGAATCAAGTTACTGCCAAATTGTATTTAAATTATAGGAAATGGAGCAAATTATAGATTTTCTCGCAAGTTTTCTGAAAAGTGGTAGAACATTAAAAACGAAGCTATGGATAATGAGTTATGCCCATTTGAAGTTCAGTTCACAGCTCAGTCAGAGGCTTTCTGCGGCCTAAGATGCGGCCTAGCCAACCCGCACAGAAGAGCAAAAGCAGCAGAAACAGAGGCTCCGTGCAGCCTAAGGTGCGGGTACTCCTAGTCGCACATATTTTTGCAGGAATTTCAGCTTTCGACACCCTTTCGTATTTTGACCATATTCGGGCCATACGAACTCCGTTTTAGGCAAATAAAAGCTTGCTGGAAAGAGGACAATGAGATCTACAATTATAGGAAGGTTATAAATCAGAATTTGTAATGTCCAAGTCACAGAAACCTTTTTAGAAATCCATCAACTGATATTTATTGCCATATCTCATGAGATCTTGATTGATTCACCTTCCATCATTGGTTGCTTACTCCCCAAGTCACAAAATAGCTATAAATGAGGGGGAGGCAGCAAGAGGAAGATCATATCCCTTTTGGGGAAGCCATCTTTTGATACCACCATTCTCCTCCATCAAACCCTAACCACTTTCTCCATCCATTTCATCACAAGTGAATCAAAGGTGCGAAGGATTGAAAGATTTGGTGGATCTCGAGGAGTTTGAAAGGAAGAACTGAGGCATAACTTGAGAATTGGTGTATTCTATTTCTCTTGTTATTTTATTGTTTTACTTGTATTAGATTTATTGTTTTCTATCATGGATATTATTGTTTTTGTAATTGCATCCATGAGAGGCTAATTTCCTCTCTAAGGGCTTAGGTTGTAGCATGAACTTGTGTTAGTTTATTTACTTGGATGTTCTTTTTATGATGATTGTTTTTACTTGATGTTGGATTTTATTTTATATATTTGTGAGTCATGCATGATCGGTGTTTTGGTAATCGAAACTTGTTAGGGTAGTGACAATACTTTAGCATTAAGGGTGTATAATAAAGAAGAAACCCTTTCATTGTACACAAATAATCTTAGGATGGTAGATAAGGCGGACTCAAAATCTACCCCCGGAATCATAAAACCAAATACAGTACCAAGTAGTAGTAGTAGATGCTTCTTATTAAATAACCCAATTAGGTGGATGAGAGCCCTAATTAAGATGTACATTAATATGAAATCATGAATTATGAAAGGTAGTTGTAGGAACTAGAAATAGACCAACCTAGTTAAAATTCCTATCAAGACAATGACATGAATTTAGAGAACTCCAAAAGTGAATAGATTGACTAAGTGATTGTAGACCAAAAGCCCATAGACCTCATTATCTTGATTTACAAACATGTTTTTAATTGCATTTAATTTAGTTTCTTGTTACAAAACCATCTGCTTTGGGTATTAAACCCACATTTAGTTACTTTGCAACAAACCCCCCTTTTAATTACTTGCAACATATTTAGTTTTAATTTAGTTTTAGTAAAAATTACAATTGCCTTAGTCTTTGGATTGATATCTTCTTACCACACAGATAGATTATGTGCTTGCAATTTAATTTACTTTGTGTTTTTATATTTCTAAATTTAAAGCATAAGTGTACCAATTAGTCCTAAAATAAAGACCCCTAAAATACACAACATACAACACTTTAATTGAAGGCCTTTCTAGCACTCGAGCAGTGTTTCCATATGGCAAGAGAAGATGGTACTTGCAACCCTAATACAACACTCCAATAGAAGGGCTTTGTATCACACTAGTAGTGTTACTGGATGGCAAAAGAAGAGGGTGGTTGCAACCCTAATACAACAGTCCAATTGAAGATGTTTGAAGCACTCTAGTAGTGTCTCCATATGACAAGAGATGAGGGTGGTCCAACCCTCATACATCAATACAATTGAAGCTCTTTGAGGCACACTAGTAGTGTCTCTATATGGCAACAAAAGAGAGTAATTGTAACCCTAATAAAACATTTCAATAGAAGGTCTTAGCAACACACTAATAATGTCTCCAGATTGGAAGAGAAGAGGATGGCTGCAACCCTAACACAAGGCATTAATTGAAGGTATTTGGAGCACTCTAGTAGTACCTCTATATGGCAAGATAATATAACATTTACAACCCTAATACAAAACTCCAATTGAAGGTGTTTGGAGCACTCTCGTAGTGTCTCTATATGGCAAGATAATAAGACATTTACAACCCTAATACAACACTCCAATAAAAGGTGGTTCGAGCACTCTAGTAGTGTCTCCAGATGGCAAGATAATATGTCATTTACAACCCTAATAGAACACTACAATTTAAGGTGTTTGGAGCACTCTAGTAGTGTCTCTATATGACAAGATAATAGGTCATTTACAACCCTAATACAACACTCCAATTGAAGGTATTTGGAGCACTCTAGTAATGTCTCCAGACTGCAAGCTAATAAGGCATTTACAACCCTAATATAACACTCCAATTAAAGGTGTTTGGAGCACTCTTATAGTGTCTCTATATGGCAAGATAATATGGCATTTACCCCAATACAACACTCCAATTGAAGGTGTTTGCAGCACTCTAATAATATCTCTATATGACAAGAGAAGAGGGTCGTTGCAACCCAAAAAGAACACTTCAATTGAAAGTCTTTGCAGCACTCTATTTGTGTCTCCAGATGGCAACATAAGACGGTAGTTGTAACCCTAATAAAACACTCCAATTAAAGGTGTTTCGAGCACTGTAGTAGTCTCCTCAGATGGCAAGATAATTGTGCATTTACCACCATAATACAACACTCCAATTGATGGTGTTTGGAGCACCCTAGTAGTGTCTCTATATGGCAATATAATGGGGCATTTACAACCCTAATACAACACTCCAATTGAAGGTGTTTGGAGCACTATAGTAGTGTCGCTATATGGCAAGATAATACGACATTTACAACCCTAATACAACACTCCAATTGAAGGTGTTTCGAGCACTCTAGTAGTGTCTCTATATGGAAAGATAATAGGGCATTTACATCTCTAATACAACACTCAAATTAAAGGAGATTGGAGCACTCTAGTTGTGTATCTATATTGCAAGATAATATGACATTTACAACCCTAATACAACACTCCAATTAATGGTGTTTGGAGCACCCTAGTAGTGTCTCTATATGGCAAGATCATAGGGCATTTACAACCCTAATACAACACTCCAATTGAATGTGTTTGGAGCACTCTAATAGTGATATGGCAAGATCATAGGGCATTTACAACCCTAGCACAACACTTCAATTGAAGGTGTTTGAAGCACTCTTGTAGTGTCTCCAGATGACAATATAATTGGGCATCTACAACCCTAATACAACACTCCAATTAAAGGTGTTTGGAGCACTCTAGTAGAGGCTATATATGACAAGATAATAGGACCTTTACATTCCTAATCCAACACTCTAATTAATTGTGTTTGGAGCATTCTAGTAGTGTCTCTATATGGCGAGAAAATAGAGCAATTGCAACGCTAATACAACACTCCAATTGAAGGTGTTTGGAGCACTCTTGTAGTGTCTCCAGATTGCAAGTTAATAGGGCATTTATATCCCTAATAAAATACTCCAATTGAAGGTGTTCGGAGCACTTTAGTAGTATCTTTATATGGCAAGATAATAGGGCATTTATAATGCTAACACAACAGTCCAAATGAAGGTGTTTGGTGCGCTAAAGTAAAGGCTCTATATGGCAAGATAATAGGGCATTTACAACCCCAATACAACACTCCAATTGAAGCTGTTTGGAGCGCCCTAGTAGTGTCTCTATATGGCAAGATAATAGGGCATTTACAACCCAAATACAACACTCCAATTGATAGTGTTTGGAGCACTCTAGTACTGTATTTATATGGCAAGATAATAGGGCATTTACAACCCTAATACAACACTTCATTTCAAGGTATTTGGAGCACTCTTGTAGTGTCTCTATATGGCAAGCTAATATGGCTTTTATGACCCTCATAGAATACTCCAATTGATGGTGTTTGAAGTACTCTCGTAGTCTATCTATATGGCAAGCTAATAGGGCTTTTACGACCCTCATACATGACTCCAATTGATGGTGTTTGAAGTACTCTAATAGTGTCTCCAGATGACTAGATAATATGGCATTTACAACCCTATTACAACACTTCAATTGAAGGTGTTTGGAGCACTCTAGTAGTGTCTCTATATGCAAGATAATAGGGCATTTGCAACTCTCATAAAACACTCCAATTGAAGGTATTTGGAGCACTCTAGTAGTGTCTCTATATGGTAACATAATAGCGCATTTTGAACCCTAATACCACGCTCCAATTGAATGTGTTTGGAACACTCTAGAAGTGTCTCTATATAGCAAGATAATAGGGCATTTACGACCCTCATACAACACTCCAATTGAAGGTGTTTGGAGCACTCTAGTTGTGTCTCTATATGCCAAGTTAATAGGGCATTTATAACCCTAATACAACACTCCAATTGATGGTGGTTGGAGCACTCTAGTTGTGTCTCCATATGGCAAGATAATAGGGCATTTACAACATTATTACAACACTTCAATTGAAGGTGTTTGAACCAGTCTTGTAGTGTCCCTATATGGCAATATAATAGGGCATTTACAGCTCTAATACAACACTCCAATTGAAGGAGTTTGGAGCACTCTTGTAGTGTCTCTATATGGCAAGATAATAAGGCAATTACAATCCTAATACAACACTCCAATTAATGGTGTTTGGAGCAATCTAGTAGTGTCTCCATATGACAAGATAATATGGCATATACACACGAATTGAACGTGTTTGGAGCACTCAAGTAGTGTCTCTATATGGCAAGATAATAGGGCATTTACAACCCTAATACAACACTCGAATTAATGGTGTTTGGAGCACTCTAGTAGTGTCTATATATGGCAAGATAATAGGACATTCACTACCCTAATACAACACTCTAATTGAAGGTGGTTGGAGCACTCTAGTAGTGTCCCTATATGGCAAGATGCATTTACATCCCTAATACAACTGTCTAATTGAAGGGGTTTGGAGCACTCTAGTAGTGTATTTATATGGCCAGATAATAGGGAATTTACTACCCTAATACATCACTTCAATTGAAGGTGTTTGGTGCACTCTACTAGAGGCATTATATGGCAAGATTATAGGGCATTTACAACCCTCGCACAACACTCCAATTGAAGGTGTTTGGAGCACTCTAGTAGTGTCTCTATATAGCAAAATAATAGGGTATTTACAACTCTACTACAACACTCCAATTGAAGGTGTTTGGAGCACTCTTGTAGTGTCTCCAGATTGCAAGTCAATAGGGCATTTATAACCCTAATAAAACACTCCAATTGAGGGTGGATGGAGCACTCTAGTAGTGTCTCTCTATATGGCAAAATAACAGGCTATTTACATCCCTATTACAACTGTCTAATTAAAGGGGGTTTGAACCACTCTACTAGTGTCTTTATATGGCCAGATAATAGGGTATTTACAACCCTAATACATCACTTCAATGGAAGGTGTTTGGTGCACTCTAGTAGAGGCATTATATGGCAAGATTATAGGGAATTTACAACCCTCGCACAACTCTCCAATTGAAGGTGTTTGGAGCAATCTAGTAGTGTCCCTATATGGAAAGATAATAGGGCATTTACAACCCTAATACAACACTGCAATTGAAGGTGTTTGGAGCACTCTAGTAGTGTCTCTATACGCCAAGATAATAGGGCATTTGCAACCCTCATGCGATACTCCAATTGAAGGTGTTTGGAGCACTCTAGTAGTGTCTCTAGCAGTGTCTCTATATGGCAAGATAATAGGGCATTTGCAACTCTCATACGACACTCCAATTGAAGGTGTTTGGAGCACTCTATTAGTGTCTTCAGATTGCAAGATAGTAGGGCACTTACAACCCTAATACAACACTCCAATTGAAGGTGTCTGGAGTACTCCAGTAGTGTCTCTATATGGGAAGATAATAGGACATTTACATCTCTAATACATCACTCAAATTAAAGGAGACTGGAGCACTCTAGTTGTGTCTCTATATTGCACGATAATAGGGCATTTACAACCCTAATACAACCCTCGAATTAATGGTGTTTGGGGCACTCTAATAGTGTCTCTATATGGCAAGATTATAGGGCATTTACAACCCTAATACAACACTCCAATTGAAGGTGTTTGGAGCACTCTAATAGTGTCTCTATATAGCAAGATCGTAGGGCATTTAAAACCCTAGCACAACACTTCAATTGAAGGTGTTTGAAGCACTCTTGTAGTGTCTCAAGATGACAATATAATTGGGCATCTACAACCCTAATACAACACTCTAATTAAAGGTGTTTGGAGCACTCTAGTAGAGGCTATATATGACAAGATAATAGGACCTTTACATTCCTAATCCAACACTCTAATTAATTGTGTTTGGAGCATTCTAGTAGTGTCTCTATATGGCGAGAAAATAGGGCAATTGCAACGCTAATACAACACTCCAATTGAAGGTGTTTGGAGCACTCTTGTAGTGTCTCAAGATTCCAAGTTAATAGGGCATTTATATCCCTAATAAAATACTCCAATTGAAGGTGTTCGGAGCATTTTAGTAGTATCTTTATATGACAAGATAATAGGGCATTTATAATGCTAACACAACAGTCCAATTGAAGGTGTTTGGAGCACACTAGTAGTATCTCTGTATAGCAAGATAACAGGGCATTTACAAACAAAATACAACACTCTAATTGAAGCTATTGGGAGCACTCTAGTAGTGTCTTTACTTGCGAAGATAACTGGGCATTTACAACTCTAATACACCACACCTATTGAAGGTGTTTGGAGCTCTTTAGCAGTGTATACACATGGCAAGATAATATGACATTTACAACCCTAATACAACACTCTAATTAATTGAGTTTGGAGCACTCTAGTAGTGTCTCTATATGGGAAGATAATAGTGCAATTACAACTCTAATACAACACTTCAATTGAAGATGTTTGGAGCACTCTAGTTGTGTCTCTATATTACAAGATAATAGGGCATTTACAACACTGAGACAGTACCCCATTTGAAGGTGTTTGGAGCACTCTAGTGTCTCCATATGGCAAGATCATATGGCATATACAACCCTAGCACAACACTCCAATTGAAGGTGATTGGAGCACTCTAGTTTTGTCACTATATGGCAAGATCATAGGGCATTTACAAGCCAAATACAACACTCCAAATGAAGGTGTTTGGAGCACTCTAGTAGTGCCTCCAGATTGCAAGATAATAGGGCATAAACAACCCTAATACAAATGGTCCCATTGAAGGTGTATGGAGCACTCTAGTAGTGCCTCTATATGGCAAGATAATAGGGCATTTACAACCCTAATACAACAGCCCAATTGAAGGTATTTGGAGCACTCTACTAGTGTCTCTATATGGCAAGATCATAGGGCATTTACAACCCTAGGACAACACTTCAATTGTAGGTGTTTGGAGGACTCTAGTAGTGTCTTTATATGGCAAGATAATAGGGCATTTACAACCCTAATACCACACTCGAATTGAAGGTGCTTGGTGCACTCTGGTGGTGGCTCTATATGGCAAGATAATAGGACCTTTACAACCCTAAAACTGTAACGTTCCGTCACATCAACTTTTTAATTTTATATATGAATTTTGCGGACAAAATTATTTTTAAGGGGGGAAGGATGTAACGTTCCGTCACGTCAACGTTTTAGTTATTAACATAAATCATTACGAGAGAATGTAAAGATTATTATAATATATATATGTAACACTTCATCATGACTAGGTACATTTTAGAATGTAACGAAAGTTTAAGCACTTTGTAAAATAAGAGTCCAAATGAGAAACCAATCTAATATACACACACCTTGAGTTAGGATTGCACACATAGTTATCTATATAGAAGATATCCTAATAAATTTTGTAGAAAAATACAAATATTTCTAAAATAAATATTTTCTTACCTGACCGCAACAATTAGGACATAAATACTAATCAAACCTATAATTAAAACCTAGATTTGAACTATCCTATTTTTGATAACCTTCTAAATTTAACTTCAGCTGGATTTTTCAGACAGACAGTTGTTAGTATTCTAATCACAGCTCACCCATATTAATTCGGAATTAAATGAAATTTAATAACTGAAAATTTAACTTCAGTATTTACAACTTTTGTTTAGAAACCTACCCCAAATTACGAACGTAGAATTATCCATAAAATTCTAAAATCAGTAAACAGTGCTGTTCGGAAATTGCAGACCTATGTCGACTAGTTTAACAATTCCTACTCACTGAAAATTCCGATTAAGTTGAAATCAGTCTGGTTGAAACCGTAACAGAAAATCCTATGACTATTATGTAGTAAAATTTTCCAAATTCTGAACCTATAAGTCTAGGTAAATTTATCTTTAAGGATGAAAATTAAAACTGCAGAAAACATAATTTGTCATTAGCCCAAGTCGGTAAGATTGATTAATTATGGTCCATTAAAGCCCAATCCAACAAACCAAAATCTGAAGACAACCCTAGTCTGATCTCTATATAAACACACTCACACAACCACCCCCCCCCCCCCCCTCGAATCCTAGCCGCCACAGCCTCTAATTCCCATCAATTCGGATCCAAACCCTGCTGGACCCAAACCAGTCAGCCGACTTCCGAAGAGAACTGCTGTCCGTACGTCTAGATTTTGAAGAAGTGTTCAACACGAGAGTTGTAGTGCTTGGCGATACGGAACCGTGAGCACTGGATTCATCCCGATCGGAGCCTCGAATGCTAAGAACCGTCCAAAACAGTGACTGCTGTGCGTATCTTTCCTAAACTGCAAACTCCAAGTAATAGAGTTTCGATTATAAATCTTATTTGGTTTCTTAATAATAAAGTCTTGACTATATTTCTTTTGATTATAAATACTCATTATTTTCCTAATAAATATCTAGTAGATGTCGGATTCATGATACATTAAGAACTATAATCTTGACTCGGTTTAATTAAAGTACTTGTGATGTTAAAAAAAAAAAAAAGTGGTCAGATTCATAACAGATTCAAGTTATTGTTTTGCTTAGTTTAAATAAATATAAATTAAAGTTTCATATCTGTGTAAAACTTATTTATAATTATAATCATTATTTTATTTAATTACATCTCAAGTGAGTTGTTGGATAATTGAAGTTTGAAAATAAAATGCTGTATATATTTCTTTGATAAATTTATTTTGATTTCTAACTAAACAAGTTTCAGATTCTTATTTAGTTTACTTATTTCTAATTATATATATATATATATATATATATATATATATATATATATATATATATAATAATAATAATAATAATAAGTGAATCAAAATAAAATGTGACTTAATAGTACCATAATATCAAGGATTAAAATAGTTAAAGTTCAGAAAGTAGAATTAATAAACTATGGTTATAATGATAAATAGAGAGCTTTAGAAAAATATAAATAGGTGAACTCAAACCTTATTAATTAGAGGTATGCTTATTTCGTAGGTTTAACTTTTGACGAATTAAGAGACGTCGATAACGGTCAACAATTTACTACGCAAACAGGTGCGGGTTTCCTAGACTTTATAAAACTATTTTACTTTCATATTGTTCATTCAACTGTTTATTTTTATTGCATTAGTTGGATTTATGCATGTTGTTTTCGAACCATTCGACTTGAGTAGACATAAATAAATTGCATGAAATGATAGGATTCATATATTGACCAATGGACTTGCATGAATAGGATGTGTTGAGCATGACATGAACTGTGTGATTGAATAAATGTGTTTTGGAAACAAACGAATATGGTAATTGAACAGGGGCCAATATGCTTGCATATTGGGATGTATACATTGGGTTTAGTTTCGACTGGACCCCTCGTTAACGTGACTGTAGGCGAAAGCGGTCCTGTCACGGATGTGATTGTAGGCTGACGCGGTCCCTTCACGGACGTGATCGTTGGCGCAAGCGGTCCTTTCACGGACGTGATTGCAGGCGGAAGCGGTCTTATCACGCCAAGACCTAGCGGCATATGAATTCACCGTCTAGTGAGGCAAACGAACAAGATTAACGGATTTTTCTTTAAATAAATGAAAGTAAATAAATGAAAGTAAATGAATGAAGTAACAATAGGATATGCATTGCATTGGAAGAAGCATACGCATTTTATTTATGTATTTTCATATTTGTGAATATAAGTAAATGTTTTATAAGCTCTAGGCTGGAACTAAATCCCGCACTGAGAGAAGGTTCGATCTCTCACCCGTTCCACTTTTATGTGGGTTCCAGGTAATAAAGCAGAAGGATTCGAGCAAGGACAAGAGTGAGACTAAGCGGGAAGGCTTATGATTTATAAATTGCCACATGTTGTTTAGTTTTGTTTCCATTATTCAATAATTGATACATTGAGTTGGCATGGCAGTGTTGTGTTGATAGCCATGTCAGCCGTGATCATTTGTTTAACTCTTTTGCTTATGAAATAAATGTGGCTTTATTTATATTTTTATTGATAATGTATGTGATGTGCACACGCCTTACGTAGAAATACGTGGCGGGTTGTCCCGGGGTATGACAAAAACAAAACTCCAGTTAATTGTGTTTGGTGCACTCTAGTAGTGTCTCTATATGACAAGATAATAGGGAATTTACAACTCCAATACAAGACTCCAATTGAAGGTGTTTGGAACACTCTTGTACTGCCTTCAGATTGCAAGATAATAAGGCATAAACAACCCTAATACAATGGTCCAATTGAAGGTGTATGGAGCACTCTAGTAGTTCTTCCATATGGCAAGAAAATAGGGTATTCACAACCTTCATACAACACTCCAATTGAAGGTGTTTGGAGCACTCTCATACTGTCTCTATATGGCAAGATAATAGGGCATTTACAACCCTAATACAACACTCGATTTCAAGGTGTTTGAAGTACTCTAGTAGTGTCTCTATATGGCAAGATAATAGGGCATTTAGAACCCTAATACAACATTCCAATTGAAGGTGTTTGGAGCACTCTAGTAGTGTCTCTATATGCGAAGATAACTAGGCATTTAGAACCCTAATACACCTCTTCAATTGACGGTGTTTGGAGCACTCTAGTAGTGTATCTATATGGTAATATGATATGGTATCTACAACTCGAATACAACACTCCAATTGAAGGTGTTTGGAGCATGCTAGTAGTGTCTCTATATGGCATAATCATAGGACATTTACAACCTTAGCACAACACTCTAATTGATGGTGTTTGGAGCTCTCTAGTAGTGTCTTTATATGGTAAGATAATAGGGCATTTACAAACCTAATACAACACTCCATTTGAAGGTGGTTGGTGCACACTAGTAATGGCTCTATATGGCAAGATAATAGGACCTTTACAACCCAAATACAACACTCCAATTAATTGTGTTTGGATCACTCTAGTAGTATCTCTATATGGCAAGATAATTGGGAATTTACAACTCTAATACAACGCTCCAATTGAAGGTGTTTGGAGCACTCTAGTAGTTCCTTGATATGCCAAGATAATAGGGCATTTACAACCCTCATACAACAGTCCAAATGAAGGTGTTTCGAGCACTCGAGTAGTGTCTCTATTAGAGGTGCTACTTTTACCCAATTACCTGGATCTGATCTGGAACTGAACCAGATCTGACCCAGAACCGATCCGGATCCGATTAATTTGGATAGGGTATGGTTTAAAAATATAACCGATTAAATTATGGGTACTGTTACAAAATTAATAATTTAATATCCAACCCAGATCTGAACTAAAACCAATACTGTAATGGATAGGATATGTGTTTCATTTAATTATCTGACTCATAACCGTACCCGACCCGATACCCATATAAATACCCGATAAAACATATATTAATAACTAGTAATATATAAAAATATAACTTTGCATATTAATTTTTGCATATGCCGTGGTGAGACTAGTACTTTTTTGAATGTGAGAAAATAAAATTTCGTCACATATTCGCTATGTTTATACACATAGATGAATGTCAAATTTATTCCTTCCATAACAATCGCATTATTTTTTTATAAATTGGACTGTGAATAGATCCTTCAATATTTATTACTATGAATACATCCTTCAATATTTACCTTGATATCCTCTGCATAATAATGGAAATTTATGTTTCTCATTGATATGTCTTTTCTATAAATTATTAGTATTCCATTTATAGATTTTTTTTAACCATAGAAAAGCAAAATCATCTTCTCAATATTTGTATTTTCAAAAGTTATTTTCTCTCAATCCTCTTGATTTTTTTGTGACATATACCCGCTCCGGATCCAAAACCGCCCTGTACCCGAACCGGACACGATAATCTACAAACAAGTTATGGGTATCTATCTACCCGGAACTGAAAAAATACACCCGAGAAATCTACGGTTAGATAGGTATCTGGATCTGGATCCTATTCGATTTGAAACAAATAAGTATATGGATCGAAATTCAGACCCGAACACTTTTAGGGTATGGGTCCAAATATAAAAGTATTCGGACCCGACCAGACCCGATAGCACTTCTAGTCTCTATATGGCAAGATAATAAGGCATTTAAAACCCTAATACAACACTCCAATTAATGGTGTTTGAAGCACTCTACTAGTCTCTCCAGATGACTAGATAATAGGGCATTTACAACCCTAGTACAACAATCATATTGCATGTGTTTGGAGCACTCTAGTAGTGTCTTTATATGGCAAGATAATAAGGCACTTGCAACCCTAATACAACACTCCAATTAAAGGTGTTTGCAGCACTCTGGTAGTGTCTCTATATGGCAAGAAAATAGGGCATTGACAACCAATGACAACACTCCAATTGAAGCTGTTTAGAGCACTCTAGTAGTCTCTCTATATAGCAAGATAACAGGGCATTTACAACCCAAATACAACACTCTAATTAAAGGTGTTTGGAGCACTCTAGTAGTGTCTTTATTTGCGAAGATAACTGGGCATTTACAACCCTAGTACACCACTCCAATTGTAGGTGTTTGGAGCACTTTAGTAGTGTATCTATATGGCAAGATAATAGGACATTTACAACCCTAATATAGCACTCCAATTGAAGATGTTTAGAGCACTCTTGTAGTGCCTCCAGATTGCAAGATAATAGGGCATAAACAACCCTAATACAATGGTCCAATTGAAGGAGTGTGGAGCACTCTAGTAGTGCCTCTATATGGCAAGACAATAGGGCATTTACAACTCTCATACAACACTACAATTGAAGGTGTTTGAAGCACTCTAGTACTGTCTCTATAAGGCAAGATAATAGGGTATTTACAACCCTAATACAACAATCCATTTCAAGGGGTTTGGAGCACTCTTGTAGTGTCTCTATAAGGCAAGATAATAGGGCAATTACGACCCTCATACAACACTCCAATTAATGTTATTTGAAGTACTATAGTAGTGTCTCCAGATGACTAGAAAATTGGGCATTTAGAACACTAATACAACACTCCAATTCAAGGTGTTTGGAGCACTCTAGTAGTGTCTCCATATTGCAAGATAGTTAGGCACTTACAACCTTAATACAACACTCCAACTGAAGGTGTTTGGAGCACTCTAATAGTGTCTCTATATAACAAGATAATAGGGCATTTACAACTCTAATAGAACATTCCAATAGAAGGTGTTTGGAGCACTCTAGTAGTGTCTCTATCTACGAAGATAACTGGGCATTTACAAGCCAAATACACCACTCCAATTGATGGTGTTTGGAGCACTTTAGTAGTGTATCTATATGGCAATATAATAGGACCTTTACAACCCTCATACAACACTCCAATTAATTGTGTTTGGAGCACTCTAGTAGTGTCTCTATATGGAAAGATAATAGGGCATTTACAACTCCAAAACAACACTCTAATTGACGGTGTTTGGAGCACTCTAGTAGTGTCTCTATATGGCAAGATAATAGGGCATCTTCAACCCTAATACAACACTCAAATTAAAGGTGTTTGGAGCACTCTAGTAGTGTCTCTATATGGCACCATCATAGGGCATTTACAACCATAGGACAACACGTCAATTGAAGGTGTTTGGAGCACTGTAGTAGTGTCTCTATATGGCAAGATAATAGGGCCTTTACAAACCTAGTACAACACTCCAATTGAAGGTGCTTGGTGCACACTAGTAATGGCCCTACATGGCAAGATTATACGACCTTTACAACCCAAATACAAAACTCCAATTAAATGTGTTTGCAGCACTATAGTAGTATCTATATATGGCAAGATAATAGGGAATTTACAACTCTAAAACAACACTCCAGTTGAAGGTGTTCGGAGTACTGTTGTAGTGTCTTCAGATTGAAAGAAAAAAAGGGCATTTACAACCCTAATACAACACTCCAATTGAAGGATTGAAGGTTTTTGGAGCACTCTAGTAGTGGCTCTATATGCCAAGATAATAGGGCATTTACAACTCTCATACAACACTCCAATTGAAGGTCTTTGGAGCACTCGAGTAGTATCTCTATATGAAAAGATAATAGGGCATTTACAACCCTAATACAACACTCCAATTAATGGTGTTTGAAGCACTCTAGTAGTGTCTCCAGATGGCTAGATAATAGGGCATTTACAACCCTAATACAACAATCCAATTGTAGGTGTTTGGAGCACTCTATTAGTGTCTCTATATGGCAAGATAATATGGCACTTACAACCCTAATACAACACTCAAATTGAAGGTGTTTTGAGTACTCTAGTAGTGTCTATATATGGAAACATAATAGGGCATTTAAAACCTTAGGACAACACTCCAATTGAAGGTGTTTGAAGCACTGTAGTAGTCTCTCTATTTAGCAAGATAACATGACATTTACAATCCAAATACAAAACTCTAATTGAAGGTGTTTACAGCACTCTAGTAGTGTCTTTATTTGCGAAGATAACTGGGCATTTACAACCCTGATGCACCACTCCAATTGAAGGTGTTTGGAGCATTTTAGTAGTGTATCAATATGGAAAGATAATAGGGCATTTACAACTCTCATACAACACTCCAATTGAAGGTGTATGAAGCACTCTAGTACTGTCTCTTTATGGCAAAATAATAGGGCATTTACAACTCTAATACAACACTCCATTTCAAGGTGTTGGGAGCACTCTTGTAGTTTCTCTACAAGGCTAGATAATAGGGCATTTACGACCCTCATACAACACTCCAATTGATGTTATTTGAAGGACTCTAGTAGTGTCTCAAGATGACTAGATAATTGGGCATTTAGAACCCTAAAACAACACTCTAATTCAATGTGTTTGGAGCACTCTAGTAGTGTCTCCATATTGCAAGATAGTTAGGGACTTACAACCCTAATACAACACTCCAATTGAAGGTGTTTGGAGCACTCTAGTAGTGTCTCCATATAGCAAGATAATATGGCATTTACAACCCTAATAGAACATATCAATTGAAGGTGCTTGGAGCACTCTAGTAGTGTATCTATCTGCGAAGATAACTGGGCATTTATAAACCAAATACACCACTCCAGTTGAAGGTGTTTCGAGCAGTCTAGTAGTATATCTATATGGTAATATAATAGGACCTTTACAACCCTCATACAACACTCCAACTAATTGTGTTTGGAGCACTCTAGTAGTGTCTCTATATGGAAAGATAATAGGGCATTTACAACTCCAAAACAACCCTCCAATTGACGGTGTTTGGAGCACTCTAGTAGTGCCTCTATATAACAAGATTATAGGACCTTTACAACCCTAATACAAAACTCCAATTAATTGTGTTTGCAGCACTCTAGTCTCTATACGGCAAGATAATAGGGAATTTACTACTCTAATACAACACTCCAATTGAAGGTGTTCGGAGCACTGTTGTAGTGTCTCCAGATTGCAAGAAAAAAGGGCATTTACAACCCTAATACAATGGTCCAATTGAAGGTTTCTGGAGCACTCTAGTAGTGGCTCTATATGCCAAGATAATAGGGCATTTACAACACTCCAATTGAAGGTGTTTTGAGCACTCGAGTAGTGTCTCTATATGGAAAGATAATAGGGTATTTACAACCCTAATACAACACTCCAATTAATGGTGTTTGAAGCACTCTAGTAGTGTCTCTAAATGACTAGATAATAGGGCATTTACAACCCTAATACAACAATCCAATTGCAGGTGTTTGGAGCACTCTAGTAGTGTCTCTATATGGCAAGATAATCGGGCACTTATAACCCTAATACAACATTCAAACTGAACGTGTGTTGAGTACTCTAGTAGTGTCTCTATATGGCAAGATAATAGGGCATTTACAACCTTAGGACAACACTCCAATTGAAGGTGTCTGGAGCACTCTAATAGTCTCTCTATTTAGCAAGATAACTGGGCATTTACAACCCAAATACAACATTCTAATTGAAGGTGTTTACAGCACTCTAGTAGTGTCTTTATTTGCGAAGATAACTGGGCATTTACAACCCTGATGCACCACTTCAATTGAAGGTGTTTGGAGCATTTTAGTAGTGTATCAATATGGCAAGATAATAGGACCATTACAACCCCAATACAACACTCCAATTAATTGTGTTTGGAGCAATCTAGTAGTGTCTCTATATGGGAAGATAATAGGGCATTTACAACTCTAATACAAAACTCCAATTGAAGGTGTTTGGAGCATTATATTTGTGTTTATATATGGCAACTTAATAGGGCATTTACAACCCTAATACAACACTCCAATTGAAGGTATTTTAAGCACTTTACTAGCGTCTCTATATGGCAAGATAATAAAACATTTACAACCCTAATGGAACACTCCAATTGAGGGTGTTTGGAGCACTCTAGTAGTGTCACTATATGGCAAGATAATAGAGAATTTACAACTCTAATACAAAACTCCAATTGAAGGTGTTTGGAGCACTCTTGTAGTGCCTCCAGATTGCAAGATAATAGGGGCATAAACAACCATAATATAATAGTCCAATTCAAGGTGTACAGAGCACTCTAGTAGAGCCTCTATATGGCAAGATAATAAGGCATTTACAACCCTCATAAAACATTCCAATTGAAGGTGTTTGGAGCACTCTAGTACTGTCTCGATATGGCAAGATAATAGGGCATTTACAACCCCAGTACAACACTCAATTTCAAGATGTTTGGAGCATTCTTGTAGTCTCTATATGGCAAGATAATAGAGAATTTACAACTCTAATACAACACTCCAGTTGAAGGTGTTCGGAGCACTGTTGTAGTGTCTTCAGATTGAAAGAAAAAAAGGGCATTTACAACCCTAATACAACACTCCAATTGAAGGATTGAAGGTTTTTGGAGCACTCTAGTAGTGGCTCTATATGCCAAGATAATAGGGCATTTACAACCCTCATAAAACATTCCAATTGAAGGTGTTTGGAGCACTCGAGTACTGTCTCGATATGGCAAGATAATAGGGCATTTACAACCCCAGTACAACACTCAATTTCAAGATGTTTGGAGCATTCTTGTAGTCACTGGCAAGATAATAGGGAATTTACAACTCTAATACAAAACTCCAATTGAAGGTGTTTGGAGCACTCTTGTAGTGCCTCCAGATTGCAAGATAATAGGGCATAAACAACCATAATATAATAATCCAATTCAAGGTGTACGGAGCACTCTAGTAGAGCCTCTATATGGCAAGATAATAAGGCATTTACAATCCTCATAAAACATTCCAATTGAAGGTGTTTGGAGCACTCTAGTACTGTCTCGATATGGCAAGATAATAGGACATTTACAACCCCAGTACAACACTCAATTTCAAGATGTTTGGAGCATTCTTGTAGTATATGGCAAGATAATAGGGAATTTACAACTCTAATACAACACTCCAGTTGAAGGTGTTCGGAGCACTGTTGTAGTGTCTTCAGATTGAAAGAAAAAAAGGGCATTTACAACCCTAATACAACACTCCAATTGAAGGATTGAAGGTTTTTGGAGCACTCTAGTAGTGTCCCCATATGGCAAGATAATATGGCACTTACAACCCTAATACAACACTCCATTTCAAGGTGTTTGGAGCACTCTTGTAGTGTTTCCATATGGCAAGATAATAGGGCATTTACGACCCTCATACAACAGTCCAATTGATGGTGTTTGAAGCACTCTAGTAGTGTCTCAATTTACGGAGATAACTGGGAATTTGCAACCCAAATACACCACTCCAAAGGTGTTTGGAGCACTCTAGTAGTGTATCTATATGGAAATATAATAGGACCTTTACAACCATCATGCAACACTCCAATTAATTGTGTTTTTGGAGAACTCTAGTAGTGTATATGGCATGATCGTAGGACATTTACAACGTTAGCACAACACTTCAATTGAAGGTGTTTGGAGTACTCTAGTAGAGTCTATATATGGCAAGATAATAAGGCATTTACAAACCTAATGCAACACTTCAATTGAAGGTGCTTGGTGCACACTAGTAATGTCTATATGTCAAGATGATAGGACATTTACAACCCAAATACAACACTCCAATTAATTGTGTTTGGAGCACTCTAGTTGTTTCTCTATATGGCAAGATAATTGGGAATTTATAACTCTCATACAACACTCTGATTGAAGGTGTTTGGAGCACTTTAGTAGTGCCTCCAGATTGCAAGATATTTGGGCACTTACAACCCTCACACAACACTGCAATTGATGATGCTTGGGGCACTCTAGTAGTATGTCTATATGGCAATATAATAGGGCTTTTATTTCGCTAATACAACAATTCAATTAATGGTGTTTGGAGCACTCTAGTAGTGTCTCTATATGGCATGACATTAGGGCCTTTACAACCCTAATACAACACTCCAATTGAAGGTATTTGGAGCACTCGAATAGTATTTTTATATGGCAAGATAATAACGCATTTACAACCCTCATACAACACTCCAATTGAAAGTGTTTGGTGCACACTAGTAGTGTCTCTATATGGCAAGATCACATGGCATTTACAACCTTATGACAACACTCCAATTGAAGGTGTTTGGAGCACTCTAGTAGTGTCTCTAGATGACTAGATAATAGGTCATTTACAACCCAAATACAACACTCCAATTGAAGATGTTTGGAGCACTCTAGTAGTGTCGCCAGATTGCAAGTTAGTTGGGCACTTACAACCCTCACACAACACTCCAATTGATGGTGTTTAGGGCACTCTAGTTGTGTCTCCAAATGACTAGATAATAGGGCATTTACAACTCTAATACAACACTCCAATTGAAGGTGTTTGGAGCACTTTAGTAGTGTCTCCAGATTGCAAGATATTTGGGCACTTACAACCCTCACACAACACTCCAATTGATGGTGTTTGGGGCACTCTAGTAGTGTCTCTATATGACAATATAATAGGACTTTTATTTCCCTAATACAACAATTCAATTAATGGTGTTTGGAGCACTCTAGTAGTGTCTCTATATGGCTTGATATTAGGGCCTTTACAACCCTAATACAACACTCCAATTGAAGGTGTTTGGAGCACTCAAATAGTATTTTTATATGGCAAGATAATAGGGCATTTACAACCCTCATACAATACTCCAATTGAAGGTGTTTGGACCACTCTAGTAGTGGCTCTATATGGCAATATAATAGGTCATTTACAACCCTAATACAACACTTTAATTGAAGGTGTTTGAAGCACTTTAGTAGTGTCTTTATATGGCAAGATAACTAGGCAGTTACAACCCTAATACAACAATCCAATTGAATGTGTTTGGAGCACTCTAGTAGTGTATCTATATGGCAAGATAATAGGACCTTTACATCCCTGATACAACAATCCAATTAATTTTGTTTGGAGCACTCTAGTAGTGTCTCTATATAGCAAGATCACAGGGCATTTAAAACCTTAGGACAACACTCCAATTGAAGGTGTTTGGAGCACACTAGTAGTGTCTCTATATAGCAAGATAACAGGGCATTTACAACCCAAATACAACACTCTAATTGAAGGTGTTTGAAGCACTCTAGTAGTGTCTCCAGATGACTAGATAATAGGGCATTTAGAACTGTAATACAACACTCCAATTGCAGGTGTTTGGAGCACTCTAGTAGTGTCTCTATATGGCAAGATAATATGGTATTTACTACCCGAATACAACACTCCAGTTGAAGGCGTTTGGTGCAGTCTAGTAGAGGTTATATATGGCAAGATAATAGGGTATTTACAACCCTAATACAACACTCCAATTAATGGTGTTCTCAACACTCTTGTAGTGTCTCCAGATGACTAGATAACATGGCATTTACATCTCTAATACAACACTCCAATTAAGGGTGTTTGGAGCACTCTAGTAGTGTCTTTATATGCAAAGATAATAGGGTATTTATAACCCTAATACAACACTCCAATTGAAGGTGTTTGATGCACTCTAGTAGTGTCTCGCAAGATAATAGAGTATTTACAACCCTAATACAAAACTCCAATTGAAGGTGTTTGGAGCACTCTAGTAGTGTCTCTATATGGCAAGATAATATGGTATTTACTACCCGAATACAACACTGCAATCTATGTTACTCCGATACTTCAGTTTAGGCACCATACCCGTATCGGATATGTATCTGATACCGATATGCGTCTGATATGGCCATGATACGTATCTGTTACGCCAGGTGGCGTATCCCGAAACTGCAGATACGGTCAGCAATACGCATTGAATTTTTGGGGATACGGCTGTTTAAGTGAGATACGGGCGGGATACGGGAGGCTAGGTTTTCATTTTTCAACTTCTAATTTTTGAACCCTTCTGCTTCACACTTCCTCTCCAAACTTTGAACCAACTTGACGGCTGCTCCGCTAGCCTCTCGGCGAGCCTCTCTGCGAACTTGACTACTGCTCCGCGAGCGTCTCTACGATGCCGCTTGCCTCTCCGTCGTATCCGCCGTCTCCGCTCAGCCTCTCTCCATCGTTTCTGGCTTTCTGCCGACTCTCATCTCTCCAGGTACTGCAATAAATTTGATTACTAAAACAAATTTCACTATTTAAACTCAAACTTGTGATTAGTTGTACCGAGAATTTGTGATTAATTGTGCAATAAATCTGGTACTCTATAGTGCTGCTTAAACTCAAATTTGTGATTTCTATTGATGACTTAGTGGAGCATGTTATAGCTCGATATATTTTTGTGATGTTCAATCTGAAATATTAAGCCATTAGTTTATTATATATAAATTAAATTTTAGGATACTTCTTTAGGATAATTGAATTTTTATTTAGTTTGTATTCTCTTAATTCAAATAGGCAACATCATCGAAGATGTCTTCAATTCCGGATAGCACTGCCTTAACTCCGGGTAGTGCTGCCTCAACCTCTGTTAATGAGACGACATCCACACCATTGTGGGAATATGTGGTGATGACTGATACATCAAGAGTTGGAGGTAATAAGTCTTTCATTTGCAATTTTTGTAAGATAACATTCAATGGGTCATATTTCCGAGTGAAGGCACATTTACTCAAAATAGCCAGGCATGGTATTAGAGCATGTTCAAAAGTGACAAAGGAGGAGGTTGCTAGGCTAAGTAAATTGCAAGAAGATGCAGATTTGAGAGTAAAGGCGAAGGTGTCCAAACAAGTCCCACTACCTCGGCTTCCATAGGAGTGAGAGAAGGAAAGAGGCAAAGAGTGCCAACAGCTATTGATAAGGTATTTTACAAGTTATTTTTGTTTGCAAACGATTTGGATTACCTTTGTTTTTGTTTATATATTCATAATAAGTATTTGTTAATTTTAGACATATGATGTGGCTAAAAGAAATGAAATTAACGAGGAGATTGCTAGAGCATTTTACACAGGATGCCCTTCTTTTAATTTTGCGAGAAACCCCCACTTTATCAAATCTTATGTAGAGTTGTCAAATAGTGGGATACCCTCCTACTTATAACGAGCTTAGAACTACCCTTCTAGATAGAGAGAGGATTCATATTGATCGTTTACTCGAGCCAATAAAGGGCACTTAGGCACAAAAAGGTGTATCTATTGTAACCGATGGATGGACTGATGTACAAAGAAGACCTTTAATCAACTTTGTAGCAATAACCGATGGCAGGTCGATATTCATAAAGGCTGTTAATTGCCAAGGTGAGGTAAAAGATAAGGTATTCATTTCTGCCATGATGAAAGAAGTGATTGAGGAGGTTGGGCCTCAAAAAGTGGTACAAGTGATCACAGATAATGCCCCGGTTTGCAAGGCAGTGGGGATGATAATTGAAACCCAATTTCCTAACATCTTTTGGACACCTTGTGTTGTTCACACACTTAACCTTGCTTTGAAGAATATACGTGTTGCAAGAAATACCCAAGCCAATTCAATTGTATATGATGAATGTAGTTGGATTAGTTGTGTTGCCTCAGATGTGTCTACCATCAAGAATTTTATTAACAACCATTCAATGCGGTTGCATATGTATCTTGGGTCTTGTGATCTCAAGTTACTTTCGGCGGCCGAGATGTGTTTCGCCTCAGTAATTGTTGTGTTCAAAAGGTTTTTGCAAGTTAAGAGAGGGTTAAAAGAAATGGTTATAAAAGAATGTTGGAGTGATTATCAAGAGGATAATATTGATAGAGTAAATTTTGTGAGGAAAAAAATCCTAGACGAAGGGGGTTTTGGAAGAAAATTGAGTACATTCTTGAGTTCACCGAGCCTATTTATGGGATGTTGAATTGCGGATACCGACAAACCTTGTTTGCATTTTGTGTATGAGATGTGGGATTCCATGATTGATCAAGTGAAAGCCATCATTTATCATTATGAGGGAAAACGAGATGATCAAGAATCAACATTTTACAAAGTGGTGAGCACAATTTTGCATGAAAGATGGTTAAAAAGTAATACTTCTCTTCATTGTTTGGCTCACTCTTTAAACCCAAGGTATCCATACACTTATATTTTCATTTGAAGTATATTTTTTTTTGGAATAAAAAATCATATTTTGTTGCTTTCTTTGCAGATCTAATTTTATCCAAAAAATCTCAATGTTTGAAACATAGTTTGATGCTCTATTGCTCTATGTCCAGATCTGATTATAACAAAAAAATTTCAATATTTGTAACATATTTGATGCTCTCTGTCCAGATCTGGATTTAACAAAAAAAATCTCAAAATTTAATGACTAATTCATATTTTTTTTACTTAAATATTTTTGTAATAGGTACTATAGTCCACAATGGCTTGATGCTCATCCAAACCGTGTGCCTCCTCATCTAGATGGAGAGATATCAAACATGAAAAATCAATGTTTTAGAAAACTCTTTCCAAATGCCGATGAAAGAAGATGTGTGATTATGGAATTTGCAAGCTTCTCCATTTGTGACGAAGGATTTGCTCAACATGATTCTATTGCGGATAGGGGAGAAGTACCACCACTTAAGTGGTGGGTGATTTATGGTGGGGTGGCTCCAAATCTCTAATGTTTAGCGTTGAAGTTGCTATGTCAACCATCATCATCTTCATGTTGCGAGAGAAATTGGAAAACTTATTCTCTTATTCATGACGCTAAGAGAAATAAAATGACACCCAAGCGTGCCGAGGATTTAGTTTTCGTGCATTCTAATTTGAGACTTCTTTCTAGAAAATCCCCCGTATATTCTACGGGAGAGAGTATGTTTTGGAATGTGGTGGGTGATGGACATGAGCCATTTGATGGTGCCGAGCAACTTGCCATTGCAAGTCTTTCACTTGACGAGCCGGAGTTTGAGAGGATAGTGTTTGGAGATGATGCGTAGTATTTGAGATGAAGTATGAACTTAGTTTAATTTGTTATGAAGTATGAACTTAATTAGTTTAATTTGTTATGAAGTATGAACTTAGTTTAATTTATGGAGTTTGAAATTTATAATTAAGATTAACTAGTGTTTAGTCTATTTGATTTGAATATGTAATGGATGTTATTTATGTTATGGATATTATGGATCTAATTTTATGTTGTTTGGTATTATAATGTTCACTATCAATTTTACGTTTGTAGATATAATTGTTAAATTTTAAATAGTCTTTTAGATGAATTATAAATTTGGGTGATGTGAATACTGTATATATATATCATGTCAAAATTATCATTTTTTTTTACTTGTAAATTACAAGTAAAAAATTTGATATATATACAAGTGTTGAATTAATAGTATAAGTGTATTTTTTTTGTAATACATGAAACAATAATATAATTAAAATAATAAAAAAGAATATATATATATATATATATATATATAATAGCCGTATTGCCGTATCCGCATCGTATCCGATACGATACCCGTATCCATGCAACCTAGACTCCAATTAATGGTGTTTGGAGCAGTCTAGTAGTGTTTCTATATGGCAAGATAGTAGGACATTTACAACCCTAATACAACACTCTAATTGAAGGTGTTTGGAGCACTCTTGTAGTGTCTCCAGATTGCATGATAATATGACATTTACAACTCCAATAAAACACTCCAATTGAAGGTGTTTGAAGCACTCTAGTAGTGTATCCAAATGACAAGATAATAGGGCATTTACAACCCTAATACAACTTTCTAATTGAATGTGTTTAGAGCACTCTAGTAGTATCTCGATATGGCAAGAAAATGGTGTTTGGAAGCACTCTAGTAGTGTCTCGATATGGCAAGATAATGGTGTTTGGAGCACTCTAGTAGTGTCTTTATATGATAAGATAATCGAGAATTTACAACCGTAATACAACACTCTAATTGAAGGTGTTTAGAGGACTCTAGTAGTGTCTTTATTTAGCAAGATAACTAGGCATTTACCACCCTAATACAACACTCTAATTGAAGGTGTTTGGAGCACTCTAGTAGTGTGTCTATGGCAAGATAATATGACATTTACAACCCTAATACAACACTACAATTAATGGTGTTTGGAGCACTCTAGTAGTGTCTCTATATGACAAGATAATATGACATTTACAACCCTAATACAACAGTTTAATTGAAGGTGTTTGGAGCACTCTATTAGTGTCTTTATATGGCAAGATAATAGGGCATTTACAACTCTAATATAACACTCCAATTGAAGGTGTTTGGAGTACTCTAGTAGTGTCTCTATATGGCAAGATAATATGGCATTTGCAATCGTAATACAACACTCCAATTGAAGGTGTTTGGAGCAATCTAGTAGTATTTTTATATGAAAAGATAATAAGGCATTTGCAACCCTAATACAACACTCCAATTGAAGGTGTTTGGAGCACTCTAGTAGTATCTCTATATGGAAAGATAATAGGGCATTTGCAACCCTAATACAACACTCAAATTGAAGGTGTTTGGACCACTCTAGTATTGTCTCTATATGGCAAGATGATATGGCATTTGCAACCCTAATACAAGACTTCAATTGAAGGTATTTGGACTACTCTATTAGTATCTTTGTATGTCAAGATAATAGGATATTTACAACTCTCATACGACACTCTAAGTGAAGGTGTTTGGAGTACTCTAGTAGTGTTTCTATATGGCAAAATAATATGACATTTACAAGTAAAATTTCATAATTTGAAAAACTCCGAGACAACCGTCTCGTGCGTGCATGCATACATAATTACGCCATTTGCAGATGCGACGTGCGGCAACGAAAAAAATAAATAGAAAGGAATGAAACATAGATACTTCCCAAGAGGTCATGCATCCTAGTACTACTCCTGCCCAAGTACGCTTAACTGCAAAGTTCCGATGGGATTCGATGCTTTAGTGCTGGTATGATTGCATCTATTATAGAATGACTCAAACCTTTACCCAAACACAAATAATGACCTCTCTTTTCCCTTCTCCTTTAAATTAGAAATCGATTTAATTTAATTTAATTTAAAAATTAAAATTTTATAATTTGAAAAATTCTGAGACAACCGCCTCGTGTGCGCATGCATGCATAATTACGCCATTTGCGGATGCGACGTGCGGCAATGAAAAAAATAAATAAAAAGGAATGCAACACAGGTAGAGGCGGGTCTACTATAGCACAGGGTAGGGCAACTGTCCTACCCTGAAAATCCAAAACTAATTTACAAAGACTGGATTTTGGGCCTTTGTCCTACCCTAAAAATTATAATTGTCCTACCCTGCAACCCAAATTAAAATGACTGGCCCATTGCATATTAAATTTTGTAAACAAGTGGCCCGCGTTCTCTGAGATATCTTACCGTTGCCGTGACTTTTTGAAAAAAATAAAGAAATGCACAGCTGGCTCGCATTCTTTGAGATATCTCACATTTGGTTTGACTTTTTGAAAAAACTAAAGAAAGTGCGGCCCATTGATTAGCACTTTAGCATATATCCAATAAATAAAATTAAGCTGCCCTATCTCTCTGTCTCTCTCTGTTTGTTGAACCAAACACCAAACAAACAAAAAACATAGGCTGCTTCTGCTCGCCTCTCTATCCTGTCTCCCTAACTCGCGACAAAAAGAAAAAAAAGACCATAGATAAAAGAAGAAGAAGGAAAACACAGAAATATTCTTCTCGTTCCGTCGACTCAGATTAATCAAATACCTTGTCTTTCTTTTGAAGTGGTAATGTAAATTTCTCATTTTTTTATTATATTTTTGGATCTTATGAAATTACAAATTATGGTTTGCAATTTTAGATTAAATTTAGATCTTTGAATTTTAATTGGTTGGTAGATTCAATTTTTAGGTCTTAGAGTTAGAATCATATTTAATTGGTAGATTGAACTTTTGATTAGTAAATGGTAATATTTAATTACTAGGTCTTACGACCCTAATTAATTGGTAGATTGAATTTGTGCTTGGTGATATTGAATTATTAGAACTCTAATTAATTAGTATATTGAATTATTAGGTTTTAGAACCCTAATTGGTACATGAATTATTCCTTTCCTTTAAGTCTTAAATTATGGTATAATTTAAGTTGGTTAATATCTTATTTTCTTTAATTTGTCATTCAGAGTATACAAAATGCACAAGTTTTTTCAGAAGAAATCCAATCCTCCAAAAGGCTCATCTTCGAGTTCTAATCATTCTCATGAGATTAATAATGCCGAACAAATTCCTCCTTCTGATCCTGCTGGAAGGCCACCGATATCTCATTATCATCCAAATGAGCATGACCGTATACGTCGAGAGTTGCTAATAAATGGTCCATGTCAACCTCACAACCATGATTTTCCCCAAAGAGATTTCAGTGGTGTAATGAGAAGATTTAACAAAGAATGGTTTAATCGATACAAAACTTGGTTGGAGTATAGCAAAGAAAAGGATGCGGCATTTTGCCTTTGTTGTTATCTTTTTAGACCGAATTATCTTGGATCAGGTGGAGGAACCAACTTTGTAAGAGATGGTTTTAGAAATTGTAAAAATGCTAAAAAAAGGTTTGAGGATCATGTTGGTGATTCAAATTCTTGGCACAATGAGGCTCAAAAGAAATGTTACAATTTGATGAACCATTCACAAAGCATTGAAGCTGCGCTAGAAAGACAAAGTGTTGCTGAGGAGGTGAATTATCGAGCACAATGAAGTGTCACTGTACATTGTGTTCAATGGCTTTGCAAGCAAGGTGTGGCATTCCGTGGACATGACAAGTCTGAAACCTCTATCAACGAAGGAAATTTATGTGAGCTTGTGAGATTATTAGGAGATCATAATAAAGAAATAGATAAGGTGGTTTTGGAGAATGCTCCCCAAAACAAACAGTTGATTGCACCTAGAATACAAAAGGATATAGTTAACGCGTGTGCAGAGGAGACAACAAAGGAGATAATTTCAGAGCTTGGAGATGAATTGTTTTCTGTTTTGGTTGATGAGGCAAGAGATAGCTCAACCAAAGAACAAATGGCGGTTGTGATTCGGTTTGTGAACAAGAGAGGTTTTCTTGTTGAACGGTTTATTGGTATTGTTCATGTTTTTGAAACTACAGCGCTAACTTTGAAGGTGGGGCTTGAGAATTTATTTGGTAAGTATGGTCTAACTTTTTCTAGATTACGTGGCCAAGGTTACGATGGAGCTAGTAATATGAGTGGGGAGTTCAAGGGTCTCAAATCATTGATTCTGAAGGAGAACGGGTCCGCATATTACGTGCATTGTTGGGCCCATCAATTGCAACTAACTCTCGTTGCGGTAGCCAGACATCATCAAAAGGTTGGAGAACTATTTATCAAGATTTCTAATATTATCAATGTTGTTCGTGGATCTTGTAAAAGAGAGGAACTATTACGTAAGAAGAGAAAAATTGAAATTGTAGAGGCCCTTTCAAATGATGAGATTGTAACCGGAAGAGGTTTGAACCAAGAAATGAATCTGGCACGTGCAGGTGATACTCGATGGGGTTCTTATTTGAGGACCTTAAATAGTTTGCTAACACTATTTTTTGTCATTCTAGATGTACTTGAGGTTGTACAAAAGGAAGGAAATACAATAGACCAAAAAGCCGATGCTGGTACATATCATTTATCTATGCAAACTTTTGAGTTTGTATTTTCGTGTTATCTCATGAGGCAAATATTAAACATCACAAATGATATATCACAAATCTTGCAACACAAAGATCAAGATATGTTGAATGCTATGCGTTCGGTGAATTATGCAAAATCTAGGTTCCAAGATATGAGGGATAGTGGTTGGGATTCATTATTCTAAGAAGTGTGTATATTTTGTGACAAACATGGTATCATTGTTCCAAAGATGGAGGATTTATATGTAGTGAACCCACGACGCCCAACAAACTTAACTAATTTGCATTATTACCGTGTTGATTTGTTTTACACGGTTATTGATATGCAATTGCGAGAGCTTAGTGAATGATTCACGAAAACTAATACCGAACTTCTTATTTGTATGTCATACTTAGATCCGAAGAACTCTTTTTCATCATTTAACAAAGATAGGTAATACTATTTTTCATGCATTATTACCGAACTTCTTATTTGCATTTCTTTTTCATCATTTAACTAATACCGAACACTTTTTCATAGGTTGCTTCAATTTGCTCAATTTTATCCCTCTGATTTCAACCAATACGATCTACTAACCCTAGATTATCAATTGGGGAATTACCACTTAGATATGAAAAATGATAAAGATTTTGACCTAAATAGCTTAAGTGAACTTTCTCAAAAAATGGTGGAAACAAGCAAGCACAATGTTTATCCCTTGGTTTACAAATTATTGAAATTGGCATTGATATTGCCGATGGCGACCGCTAGTGTTGAAAGGGTATTTTCGGCAATGAATTTCATGAAAAATAACTTAAGAAGTACCATGAGAGATCAATGGTTGAATGATTTGTTGGTTACTTACATTGAGAAGGAGTTGTTTATGCGTGTCGATGATGAAAAAATTATGCAAAGATTTCAATTTATGAAGACCCGTAAAGGAATACTCTCTCCATTGGTTTATTATCTAGTATCTAGTTTTTTGTTTTGTTTTTAATATGTAAAAGGATAATATTTGTTGTTGTTTTTGTTATGCAAAAGAATATTATTTTGTTGGTTTTTTGTCATGTTTTAATTAGTAGTTGATTATCTAAATATTATCGAAGTAAATTGTGTTATAATATTATTTTTGTTGTTTTTGTTATCATGTTTTATCTATTATCCGATTATTTAATGGGTTTAGATCCGATTATCTATGTAAACCCGATTCAATAATTTCTTGCCCTACCCTGATCAAAATCCTGCGTCCGCCCCTGAACACCCCTGAACACAGGGACTTCCTCACCTATCCTAGTACTACTCCTGCCCAAGCATGCTTAACTGCGGAGTTCCGATGGGATCTGTTGCTTTTGTGCTGGTATGATCGCATCCGATATAGAATGACTCAAACCTCTACTTAAACGCAAATAACGACTTTTTTTTTCCTTCTCTTTTAAATTAGAAATGATTTAATTTAATTTAAAAATTAAAATTTCATAATTTGAAAAACTCCGAGACAACCACCTCGTGCGCGTATGCATACATAATTACATCATTTGCGAATGCGACGTGCGGTAATGGAAAAAATAAATAAAAAAGAATGCAACACAGGACTTCCCAGGAGATCACCCATCCTAGTACTACTCTTGCGCAAGCACGCTTAACTACGAAGTTCCAATGGGATCCAGTGCTTTAGTGCTAGTATGATCACATCCATTATAGAATAACTCAAACCTCTACTTAAACGCAAATAACGACCTCTTTTTTCCCTTCTCCTTTAAATTAGAAATCGATTTAATTTAATAAAAATAATTTAATTTAAAAATTAAAATTTTATAATTTGAAAAATTTCAAGACAACCGCCTCGTGTGCGCATGCATATATAATTACGCTATTTACGGATACGACGTGCGACAATAAAAGAATAAATAAAAATGAATGCAAGACATGGACTTCCCCGAAAAGTAGCAGTAGTACTTGGGCAGGAGCATTTTGCAACACAACGAAAAAATAATTTTACATGATATCGTACGGTTTTGCAAAATGCTGTAACAAGCCTAAATGTTACAGTCTTCATTTTATTTCTACATAGCTTCTTCTTGGAATTATAACGGGCTTTGTTTTTGTGGAAGGTAGACTACGCTCAAGTCTAGGCTTTTATGAATATATGGTCCAATAGGCCGGCTTTTCAATTCTAACCAGCTTATATATAGTCCAACAATAAAGCAAGTAGAGAAATTTACAGGGGATATCCACAAAAAGAAATAAATGATGCTGGGCTGCGTAAAAAGTTCGTAGTTCGTTATTCTATTTGAGTTCGATTCGAAAAAAGTTTGTAATTAATTTAATTTGAAATTAGTTCGTTTTAAAATAAATCAAATCAGTTTGGTTCAAATCTTATTCAAATCAACTCAAACTAGATATAATTCATTCAAAATTGATTTGCGAACTATTTAGATTCGAATATCAAATAATGCAACTAATGGATTCAACCATCAATTTTTAATAATGCAAGAACCAAACTTATATCAAATAATACAACTAATGGATTCAACCATCAATCTTTAATAATCCAGGAACCGAACTTATATCAAAGCTCAAAATTGTTAATATAGTGGTAACTTATGATAGAAAAAAGTTTCAGCAGCGTAACAAATGAACAATAGAATAAGTTTCATCTGACTAGGTCCATGCTGTGATTTTAATCAATCTAGCAACGTAAAATGTAAGGGAATCTTGAGCTGGCCCATAATCCATCAGTGTGAATTCTTGAAAGATAAAAGGAAACAGTGTGAATTTTGTTCTGCATGAAGAAAACTAATGTATAAACTACCGGTATAACTAGAGTTGTCAAAAAAATTTGTAGTTTATAATTCGATTCGAAAAAATTGTAGTTCGCAATTAATTCGATTAAAATTTGTTCGTTCTAAAATAAATCAAACCAATTCGGTTTGAATCTTATTCAAACTCAAACTCAAACTGAGATAAGTTCGAATCGGTTCGATTCCTTTGCAGCCCTACTGCAAGCTGCATACAGATATAGGTTGTTGATTTGAAGAGATACATACTTCCACAAATTAGAGAATAAACACCTTTACTTTCATCAACACTTAGTTAATTACTTAAATTGCCTTTTAAACTCCACAAAAAGGTTCTCTATCTTTTCTTCCTTTTTTTCCTAATGCATGTCAGAAATTTTAATCTGAGCAAGGATTGCCAATTTCATACATCTTATTATAATTCAAAATTTGACTGTCATATCTTCTAAAAAAAATGATTTGAGATTAAAATTTGAATAAATAAAAAAATTCAACCAGATATCACAATTTTTCTGTTGATATTTTCTCGTTGATTTCGAATTTTACCAATGTTCGTGATTGTCGTTTTAAATTGCCTGATTACTTTGATTCATTGTTCTAAATAGCGGTGTTATAGCGTTTTCAGACTTTGAACGCTACGCTATAGGATAAAACATAAAAGTGCATTATTTCAGCACTACAAGCTACGCTCTATAGCGCACGCTATGCTACATAGGCTTTTATATAATGGCTCAAACTGAAAATTAATTTTAAAGATCAATTTTTTCAAGGTCCAAATTGAATTTGCTTTTAAATATGAAAAAAATAGATAGTTTATTTTATGATGCCTATGTTTTTTTAATAGAAAAAATATATAATTTATGCCATAATGTTTAAGTTATTTTGAATGAAAAAAAGATAAATAGTTTATGATATTATTAGAAATATTTAGAATAGCAATTTAGACTTTGTGCTAGTTCAATAAAAATATTCTAATTCCTTAATCAATTTTGTGTTACATATTTCTCTATGAGACTTTAGATAATGTTTATAATTAGTAGAAATATAAAATATATATTTTTTTATTAAAATATGTTTTGTATGATAGCTTTCGCTCTAGCTACGGTATTCACAATAGTTTTTTTTTAGCTTTTCCGCTATGACACCATGATCGCTATTTAAAACCTTGCTTTGATTAGTATCCGCCTCTCTTGACCGGGAAGCAGGATCGTTGAAATTTCTGGTCTAAGCAGGCCCGTGATTGGCCACTTTTATTTGGGAATTTCATGTATACCGTCAAAATTTTCAAAATTATGTATGTCCCCATCTTATGTTTATAATATCATATTTATCCTTCTAAATTTCAAAAACTCACAAATTTATTCATTTTATTATCTTTTCTATCAAAATTCATTTTAAATTTATTGTCTTTATTAAAAAATAAAAAATTTAGCATGTTTAAGAAAAATGTTAGTCTTCTAATTGGTCGGTTTCTGAAGACAAATGGTTCATTTCTCCACTTCAGACGCATGCGCAAACATATATCTACATGTCACTATATAAACATTAGAAGTGAAAAGTTGACCATTTGCTCTTGAAAACTGACTAATTAGAAGGTTGACATTTTTATTAAATATGCTACATTTTTTTATATTTTAATAGAGGGTAAAATGAGTAAATATGCGAGTTTTGAAATTTAGAAGGGTAAATATGATATTACGAAGTTTAGGGAAGAAATACACAATTTTGAAGTTTTTGAGGGTCCCACATGAAATTATATTTTTTTTTTTTAGTTTTTCCGCCAACTTAGCCATCTATTAACTTGGGCCCACTTGTCAAGATTCACAATAATTTACAATAATCTAAACAAAAATCTCATGAATCACAAATTATCTTCAATAATCGCCCATAAAGTTACACACATGGACTGTACTTCTCTGGGTATAGGAGCCTGATTTTATCTAGGATGTACTCCAGAAACCACTTGTGCAGAGAAAAGGGACAGGAGGCGAAGGAAGGAATACGACTGCGTGTTACTTTCTCTACATCTCAAATGGGGGAGGGGGATTTCAAAACTTTTGTACGTTGAGTTCTCCTTGGCACAATGTTATTTCCCTTCCTCTCTTTTCTGATATCCTCTCTTCTGGAGTGGCTGAACATCGTGGACAGCTTCCCCTTAGTATTTTTGAATTTTTTTTTCAAAAGTATAGTTATTTTTATTAAAATATATTAGAAAAACAGTAAAAATAAAAATGTCGGCAGTGGAAGCCTCAATCATATAATATATATTATATAATATACGGTAACTATATTATATTTCCCTCTTACTCTCCCCCACTGAATCCGTGCTCTTAGTAGATCGTATTCTTCTCTCTTACTTGTGAGGCCCACGACTTCTGATAGGTGGATGATTACTAGCTGTATATCATGCGCCAGGTTTATCTAAGAGAAACTCGCCACCTCATCACTCACATCAAATCAACTACCCGACTTGGCGACTTCATATAGGACAAAACCCAAAAGGTAATCCAGACCCCAACACATCTTTGATTGTGATTGCTGGACTAAAAGAAGAAATCATGGCCGCTACTGTTGCTAGTAGCGGACCTCAGCCTTTCCTCGGAGAAAGTCAACGGCTCCGCCGCCGCCGCCATATCCTCCCTTTCTCTTGTTGCACGACCAAACATTCCACTCCTGGTCAGCTGAAATTCGAACCCGATGCTCCGAAACCGACCCGAATCAACCGAACACACAATGGAAAGGCCGGGAGAGAAGTTATAGATCGCTCAGAGGTGGCGCCACGTGGCGTCAGAGACTATGTCAAGTTATCCAGGGAGCTTGTCAAGTCTGGTGCGGGTCCTGTTCGGTGGTTCTCTCCAATCGAGTGTGCTCAGTGTGCAGAAGGATCTCCTTTGTTACTCTTCTTGCCAGGTTTTTATTTTTCCTTCTCTTTTCTTCACCTTTTTTTTTATTATTTTAAGCTAAACGAGTTAGATCATGCTCTTGAAAGTGACAACCCATACCTCTGTTTTTAAAAAAATTAATTTCATATGATGAATGTACGGAGGTGGAACGTGTTGCGGTGTCAACCACATATACTTTATATATTATCCCATCCGGCCATCAGTATTATATTCGGTATATGTAATGTGGATATAATTTGAGTAGAACTAGGGTGTTATAAGTTCACCATGTTCATTGGTGAACTCAAGTCTAAAATTCATTGGACCGGCTTCAAATGACGAATCCGAACTGTTGAAACCTGCCTACCTTACGAGTGATGCGTCTACGTGTGAAAATTTTAAATATTCGAATTAATTTAGTATAAAGTCAAGCGGTCAAAATTAGAAGGTTAATAAATTAATTTTAATGCATTCATTTTTAGAACCTTTTTTGACCACTTGACTCTATGCAAAATTAATTTCAAAATTTAAAATTTTTACATATAGACACATTACTCGTAAGGTAGGTGGATTTCAACGGTTCAAATTCGTCGTTTGAGGCTGATTCGATGAGTTTTAGACTTGAGTTCACCAAGAGGCTTGGTGAACTTAAGAACACGCTAGTTCTACTCATATAAGTTTTTATTTTACTTGGGCTAAGTGTACAGATAACAAATGATTTATTGGCTTATCACGTTAATCGTAGATTAAAATTATGAGAATACCCATTATCCTATTGCATTAGCGATAGAAAAAAATTATGAGTACAGACAATTTCCTAACCACTTAATCGTAGATTTAATCAGATTAAAATTTCTAACATACATACATTCATTTAATAATTTCAAAAATACTATTCATATTTGAAAAAAAAAACTCATCATTTAAATAGGGCTTGCATCAAGTTTAAATTAATTAGGAATTTTAATGGTTATCCATCAAAAAATCATCAAACTCCAAAGTTAATTTTTTAAAATTATTTGATGTAAGTCTAAACAGTTCCAGATATTCATATTTAATACACACGCTATTCATTACTTATTGATGAAGAATATATCTGCATTTTAATTTTTAGTTTGAACTTATTTTTAAAACTATCAAATAGGTTTACCATAAAAGTTTGATGTACACTAAAATTATTCATAGAGTCTCGTTCAAAAAAACTTTCCTGGTTAGTTACTATTTACTTATCCATTATCCAATAATTTTAATAAGTGTAAGATAAGAGGTAAAGTAAACTCGTAATACATAATGGGTATGGTGACATATAGCAACTCCTAATGGTTACAGGTATGAAAAGACATTTTCGAATTGGTTGGCAGCCCTTAAAAATACTAACATGTGTAGCTTGAAAATTTATCTATTATGGCTACTAGGGGTTTGTTTATTTCTTATTTTATGAATTAAATGTTGGTAGAAAGAACTTTACAATTCATTATACATATAATCAATTAAATAAGGGATTCAGTGGATTGAATCTTAAATCTAATTTATAGTATTTTCTACAATTATAGCATCAATTCTATAATCAGATAAACTTTATAGAGTAGGGGAATTAGGTTTTGGTGCTACTGCAGATCTTATAGACTTTGTCTGATCTTGCATCAGCTTTATATTTCAATTTTTTTCTACTCTCCAGAACTTGCAGTCAAATTGAAAACAGAACCGGAAGTTAATCCAAGAGATCTTATAATTAAATATGTTTCCCGACTTATACTTCCCTTTAACTCTTTAGGAGTAGTAATACAATGTAAACTAGATCTATGCTGGTAACATCTCAGGGCCAATGTAGGAAAGGGAATTTTCTTCTAAGGTTGTTTATCAGCATCGCAGTTATATTTTTCATTCTTCAATTCTCGATTCACAAATTTCACCCTCTATATGTAATATTAACATATGTCTTCAATATTTCAAGTGAAATATAATTATCCCCATGACGGACCTCTAATTTTATGTAAATTTTGTAGGAATGGACGGTGTTGGAACTGGACTTGTACGGCATTATGAGAGACTAGGAAAGTAAGCAGTAGTGTGAACTTTCCAAAAAAGAAAAATGTGTGTTGGAACTGGACTTGTCCAATTCATAGCTAAATGCTAACCACTCTACCTGTACTTGGTCTGGTAAATATTGTGCACCACCAATAACATCATGAAATACTAAGTTATACCACTCCATGTGATACTGGAACTACTAAGTTATACTTAATACTTGTACATATATAGATAATTTTTTTATTGAACATCTAATACAAAGCTTTTACGGTTTAATTGTGGATGCAATTATATGAACCCCAGAACTCAGTTTTAACTGAACTTTTCATTTCTGTTCTGCAACTTTTAGGATATTTGATCTTTGGTGTTTGCACATACCGGTGAATGACCGGACATCATTTGAAGGTTTTTTTTTCTCTTTTCTTTCCTTTATGAATTCCTTTTAGCTCTGTGCGCCCCCCCCCCCCCCCCCCCCCCCCCTTCCCCGCCCCGTCCTCTAACTGTAACTTCTAATTTTTCGATTTAGGGCTGGTTCAATATATAGAAAATTCTGTTAGATCAGAGGAAACCAGGTTACAAGGAAGGCCTATTTATATAGCTGGGGAGTCAATTGGAGCATGTCTTGCCTTAGCCGTGGCAGCAAGAAATATAAATACTGACCTCGTTCTCGTCCTAGTAAATCCAGGTTTGTTATTACAAAAGTTAAATATGGCTCGTACAATGAAAACCTAAATAACTTGAACCTCCAAATTGAATGACTCCAAACCCGTTGAAATTAATGCTTTGGTAAAAATATGTATTTTTGATGTCGTGTTAGTACTGTAATGTGTTAAATAAGTGAGCTTTTAGTTAGCATATGTATTGGGCTTAATTTTGATAATGTTATAGAGTCCAAATAGGAAGCTCTGATGCTGTTACTGACCCACCAAAGCCTATTCCAAATTTTATGTATTTGTACAAAATGGACTTAGAGAAATCTGTGATATACTTTTAACGGTGAGCTTTCTCCAGCCCCTTGTCTTCTTCTTTCTCTTACTTGCTTCCACCAAAAAAATACACATCCTAAGTCACTAAATCAAATCAGACCATGCTATGGCCGATGAAAGCTGCAAGATATATTGTATTATTAAATAATATGTTGTTTGGAAAATAATAATATGTAGACAAGAATATCATGCTACAAGAATTGTATATTACATGAAAAATTGATGTACCTGAGAGATGGAGAAAGTAAAAGAACTTTTGGAAAGCCTATGCATCAGGGTACTCATTAACAGGACCTAATGCCCTGATTTCACAAACTAATGTTGCCTTGTTATATCTTTCTCCACCTTAATTTTTCATTGTTTTGTAATTTCATGTTTATACCTTTTTTTAAGTTGTATCTTTTTTGTCAGCTACATCATTTAAGAGGACTTTGCTCAGAGATGTGTCTAGTCTACTAGCTGCAGTACCAGATTCACTTCATGTACCAATTTCATCTCTTTTTAGCTTATTATCAGGTTCAATTTTTCCTCCACTAGATCTGCCGAGAATAAAAAAATTTCTGCAATTTGAATATCTTTTGGTCATCCATCATAAGCCCATTAAAACTGAACTATTGAGTTTCAAATCATTATATGATGGTTAAGCAAACGTTTTTTCAAATTGTACCAAAGTTTATACATGGTCTTATCTATAATTTTGTTCATTTATTGTGACAAGTTCTGATCGTCAGGTCCCAGTTGTCAATGAGCTGGATGTTATTATTCCGTCCTAGAGGACAAATATTACAATAGAATAAGCTTCCCTGTTCTGACAAAAAACAGAAGTACTTGTTCATAATCTGTTAAGTAACTTAGTTGCCTGGAAAGTTCCGTGAACAATTACATGAGCTTGGTTTTATTTGAATTTGTTATTACTGAAGACATTTAAAAATTTGATATTTCAATTGTAAGGACAGATTTCTTACATATTTTTATTTTCAATTTGTGTCAGGAAGTTATATACGGACAACCACCAAGAAAGGGCAAAACTTAGGTATTGAAGAGCCTCTTCCTATTTTATCAGAAGGACTGACTGATATTCTTCCCTCCCTCTCTGTATGTTACTATTTTTAGTGTATTTACATTTTCTCTCTTTTTCGGTTTAAGAATCCAAATATGTTCACAGTTAACATTGAATTGTACATTCTTATCTTGTATTATTTCTAGGGTATGACTGGTAAAACTATAGATAGCTAGCTTACCATCTTTCCATGCCATAGTGATCAATAAATTTTATTGGTATGGTTCTGAATTTTACGGTATATAGAAAAATCACACTAGATTGTGATTTGAGTAGAGTACTCAAACAAACCTTGACCAGTTTGATAAGAATATTTACTATAAATAAACATTGTAATATCTGTGTAATTTTGAACGTATCTGTATGTATGCTTGTGTAGCTTCTTGGGGATATATTACCAAAAGAAACCCTTGTATGGAAATTGAAAATATTGAAGGAGGCATCCTGTTATGTGAACTCGCGCTTACATGCTGTCGCATGCCAAACCTTGATACTTGCCAGGTACTGGATACTTTGATTAAGTGATATATATAATTAGTTAGGATTCACTGTGTATATATTTTTATAGTAGTACCATGTGGTTTAAGCAAAACAAATTAACAAATCAAATCACGTGATTTTTAAAGAGTAACATAACAAAATAAAGTTCAAGACATACTTGAACTGTTGCTGTGCCTTACGATCGAGTGGTGACTATCCTAAAGATAGAAATGTGGATCTGAGCAAATGTGTTGCTGTGCCTTACTTCTCTTTTCTGTAATATTTCTATAACTGATCTCTGATATTTTGCAAGAACCAGACAAACAGTGGTCAATATTATTTAGGATGCAACCAGTACTTATTGACTCTGAAAATAAAAGGTGTAGTCAGTCTTGTTCTGGTACAGTCTGATGTATTTTTGCATTTATAGAACGGTTCTTTTCCCTTAAGTGTATAATTCTGAAGTTCTGTTTTAAACAAGTGTACTTATTAAATTCAGAAACTTACAAAATCTCTTTAGAGATAGCCTTTGATATTGATATCTATATTTTTTAGTGGAAATGATGAAATTCTCCCTAGCCGTGAGGAGGCTGAGAGGCTCTGTACCATTCTACCTAATTGCAGGGTACGCCATTTCAAGGATAGTGGACACACTCTTTTATTGGTAAGCTTTCTTTCTGTTTTGATTATGTTGTTTGGTAATTGTAAATTGTAAAGTATGATATTGGTACTAGCAATATGTTAGACTGAAACTGTAACTGGGCCTAGGACCACTTCAGTAAATTGCCGAAAATTGTCAGAATGCAAAAGCCAGGGGCAGAATATTCAGTTTAGATCTAGTCATTTATAAAAAAAGATGCTTCTGGTTCAACCCAAAGTTTCAAAAAATATTCAGTTTTCAGACTGCTGCTACAAATGTGGTTGTCAAAAATGACATTTATTTTATATAATGTAGGAAGGAGGAATAGATCTGGTAACCATCATAAAAGGTGCTGGTTACTATAGGCGTACTCGGCAAACTGACTTTGTTTCGGACTATTTAAATCCAACTGCCTATGAGTTTGAAAATGTCTCCAACGAGTACAGGTGAACTGGTTTGTGGCACCCATTGATATTTTATAATTTTTAGTAGACCATTCATGTAATCAATTCTCTATAGTAATTCCTTTTTTCATTGAGGTAGTAGCATTTATCAACTAAATTCATTATACTCAAAAGGAGCGCGGAAGTTTATGGGGAGGAGAAAAGGAAGAAAATTAAATATAATTAAAAATACAAGCACCTCATTGCAGAAAAGTAATAAAAGAAAAAAAAAATACTGAAGATAAAGGTTGGGTTTGGAAGAAGGAAAAATTTCTTGCTTTTCTTAGGTGTTCTTTGCATCAAAAAGTGAAACAAATTAATTTTTTCGTTTAATTTGTACAATTGTCGCTACATTTGTCTCTTATTTTGGACTTTTGAGTAATTAGTAGAGATAGATTGCAATTTGTGTTCTTCTGGGCGACGGGGCATTATATGTGGACTGTCTATTTTTTTTGTAGCTTCTTAATCTTTTAAAAAGTTCCTTGTTGTGTTTGCAATAATGCAAAATTTGAGAACTTATTTGCCCGAGAGGTAATCACGCTCATGGTAGCTTCTTTATTCATTAAGTGTCATTGTGTCAGAGACTAATTAATTAAGATAGTTCTTTTGGGAAGACTCGGCATTTGCAAATTGTGAATATATACAGTTTCACAACAATACTAGTTGGTTTGTAGAAAAATCAACCATTATTTTTGCATGCATTATTTTATTTTTGTGATTTTATACTCAGGTCAATTACCTTTGCAACTGATCCTGTGATGCTATCAACCCTAGATGACGGCCGTATCATCAGAGATTTATCGGGCATACCAGATGAGGGACCCGTGGTGCTTATTGGGTATCACATGTTGATGGGCTTGGAGCTTGGCCCGCTTGTCGTCCAATTTGTGAAAGAGAAAAATATACTACTAAGAGGCATCGCACACCCCTTCATGTATGATCGAAATGCAGAGATGCTCTTGCCTGATTATTCTTCTTTTGACAAGTATCGAATCATGGGGGCTGCACCAGTGTCCGGTGCCAATTTGTATAAACTCCTCGCGAAAAATTCCTTTGTTTTGTTGTACCCTGGAGGAGCGAGAGAAGCTCTACATAGAAAGGTTCAGAGTAATATCTTCTCTCCCATTGGAAAATTCTTGTTATACCTACTTCTCTAGCATGGTGTTGAGTTACTGCTGACTTCTTTTGAGACTTAATTTTAGTCTCATTTTGTGTTTAAGCTGCTTAAATTTAGGGTTTTTGATAGCGGAAAATAATGCAAACATAAAAGAAAATGCAAAAACTTAAAAAAACAAAAATTATACTGATAAAATAGTAACGATACAAGATATTTGTTGGAGCTAATCAACCAAAAGAGGACTCACTCAACCCTTAAGGGATTTGCTCACTCAACAGGGATCCTGACTCGCTCACCCAAAGGAGACCCGAGGGGACTCGCTCACCCTAAGCTTAGCATCACACCAAGACAAAAATAAAATAACTCTAATCTAATCTATCCTCTCTCAAAGACTTATTTATAATTAAAGAAAACTAGCTGTTATAAATTCTTGCAAATTAAGAGAATAAACCCGCAGGATTCTATTCCATTATCCTCCAATAATGAGCATGATATCATTCCTCTTAAGCCACATTTCTTACTGTTAATTCCTTGCCAAATCTGCACGGGTTTCCAATACAATTGTAGTAATAATTAGCTGCATCAGTTTTTTTTTATGTGTGGATAATTTAAGCAAAAGTGCACATTTAAGGGTAAGTCTCTGAATTTGTATTAACTTAGGAAGTAGGAACTAATTGCACTTTTAAGGTTAATTAAATCTTTGTAAAAGCTTATGTTTGAGCTTTAAAGTGCAATATCAGGGTAACATTAATGCTTACTAAATCAAGTGTAAATTATTGTTTTATGTGAAGAAATATGTTTAGTCATCTTCCAGGCAAAAAGTTGGACTGAGACAAGATATCAGTTAACTGTATCAGCATGCAACAAACAAGTTCAATGTAAGAAGGGATAGAATTTGGTATACATGGTATAACCTGATCAGAAGTACAGTTCATGTTTGGGCGTTGTTGCAAGTATTCCATTTAGTGTCATATATGCTAAAAATAAATGAAGCTAAAGTTTGATAAATAATTTTACAATTTAAAAACGTGTTTCTAATTGTAGGGGGAGGAGTACCAGTTGTTTTGGCCACAACATTCGGAGTTTGTTCGTATGGCTTCTCGGTTTGGTGCTACCATTATTCCTTTTGGTGCCGTTGGAGAAGATGATTTATGTAATGTAGGTACCAACCTAATTTGTGTCATGCAGTTGTAGCAAGTGAAATCCTGAGTTCCAAATGTTTAGTACTGTAGAGTTATGGTATCTTTGAGACAGTAGACAATTGATGCTGATTGAATTTTATTAGACATTAGTCTGGTGTTATGAAACCAGCCGAGCTACACTGTATAGCATATGTACTTGTGGTTCAGTAGAGACATGCACCAACTGTTTGCATCATACCAGTATTGATATCCTGGGGACATGATTTGTACCTTTAAGCACATATACTGCCAAGTCCAGTCATTTTTCATGTATTGCTAAGATGCCCTGAGGATGTGACTGGTATAATGCCAGTAATGTTTCAAATGCTGATGGCAAAAGTAAGGATTGAATTTTTACAATTGTATGCTTATTTTTGTTTGGTAACACATATTGTGCTGCTTTACTCTGAATTAATTAATATGTTCCTCCAAAAACTTTCACATTATTAGATATTGTTGGACTATAATGACCTCAAAAGGCTTCCCTTCTATGATTTTCTTGACAAAAAGCTTAATGAAGGACCCGTTGGAGCTGTAAGAATGAGGTACTACTTTAATCCATTGCTATCACTTGTTTTTTATTTGTGCAAATTATAACCACTATGTTTTTATTCAGGTGAAGTTAATACGAAGTTGGTAAACTTTTCCTGATGTCACAAGTTTTATATCAAAATTTAGTTTGTCCCTGTAGAACAAATGAAATTTCCATAGGGACAATTTATCCAAATCAAATTACTTGGACAACTCTGTCATAAAAAAGTATAAACTGGTGGCAGTATCACTTTTATATGTCCCCAAAAAAAAATTGCAACAACAACAGTGCATATCTTCATGTGAGCAAAAGATTTTCCAAGTTAACAGGAAGGGATGTCCATGTCAGTAATCTTGTCAATTGCTGTGGTTAGAGATTTAACAGACTGAATTGATTGAGGTTGAATGAAATTCTTTGTTAAATAGCTTGAAGAGGGACAATAGCAAGTTTCACTAATCTTCACAGAAATCTACCCAAGTAATGTTGTCTTGGTTAGGTCGATATGTCATCTTTATCGTTAATTAAACAAAAGAACTGACATTCTATCGGCTCACCAGCATTATTTTTCTATTATTTGTAGATCAAATTATGAAGGAGAGGTGGGAAACCAAGAGTTGCATCCTGTAGTTTTATCTCCTAAGATTCCAGGAAGGTTTTATTTCCTATTTGGGAAGCCCATCAAAACTAAAGGTGTGTCTAACAATTTGCAGTTGAGTCAGTAATTTATTGGATCTTGCTTGTTCTTTGTGCAATCTGCTTTGGGTTTTATACTGGTCAATCCCAAAATATTATAATGGTATTATTGCTTGTTCTTTAGTTGTGCCCAAGGGAGGTTTTAGGAGCTCAGGTTATATATGCCTAAATGTCATTACTAAAACAATTTGGAGAGAAAAAATAAAGCCGATAAATCCAGCATAGTATACATCCTTTTTATGTTGAGTGAAGCATGAACTTTAAGCTGACAAAGTTGGTTAATGAGTTTAATTTTTAGATTTTGAATTTATTTAATTCAAAGTCAAGAGATTAAATTTGAAGGTTTATAAGTTATTTTAATGCATTCAATTTTTATCATTTTTTACCATTGGTTTTACGCTAAATTTAATAATGAACAAATTTAGAATATACGTACATTAGAGTCTCAATGGTTTGAATTTGTAAATTGAAGTTGATCCAATAGGTTTTTGAGTTAAATTCATCAATCACCTTGATAAGTTTAAGATTATACTAGCTTTACTCTTTTATATTTGCTCTCTTCTGATAAAAAATATTCGCCAGAAATTCATATTAAATTAGAAACAATATCTGACTGATTCGGAGTCATATATAGCTTAACTGTTGCTAAGTCCTTTTTTTCTTCCTGCTGTCTCATTAGTTCTGGACAAGAAAAACATTTGCTATTAACTAGTGTTATCTAATTAATGTTGTGTATCTTGGTTGGCTTGTGGAAATTTAAGGGAGGGAAAAGGAGCTTAAAGACAGAGATAATGCACAGCAAATGTACTTGCATGTAAAATCAGAGGTAGAGAAGTGCATGTCTTATTTAAAGGAGAAAAGAGAGAAAGACCCATATAGGAGTCTACTTTCAAGGCTAGTCTACCAAGCTACTCATGGTTTTGATTCAGCGATACCCACATTTGACCCTTGATATTTATTCATGCCATTTTTTATTTCATGATTTTCAACAAAGGAGTTCAGAACATATGATGGAAGTAATAAGTTGGAGTCTTCAATAAATCAGAGTCTTTGTTTTCTTTTCTGGCTTCCTCTCTTTCTTCAATCTGAACTATTTAGTATTTTTCTGAAGATTTTTAATCGTTTCAATTGTGTATATAATGGACTAAAGAATATCAATAGGGTATTTATGTGTATTCTGTGTTGGCCTGTTGGGCATTAAAATTTTTTTTTTGTATCATTGTCACCTTTGTTAATTGTTATGACTGGAATGTTCCTCTTGCCACTGGGGGTGCCAACAGGTACGGTAAGGTGAATGCATTTTCTTATTCGTATCCATTATCATAACGTAAAAAAATCTTTTTTTGAATGCGGTACGGGTCGGGTCGGATAAACAGATAAAAAAAGTGCTATTGACATCTCAATTTGTGCTTTCGATAAAATATTTTTCAAAACAAGAAAAAAAAATGAGTACAACTAATTTGTATTAAGAAAATTTAGTAAAATATAAAACTTTATTGTATCATGTATTATTTTCATACAACTATATATCTATATATATAATTTTATTTTTAAAAATTATCTTACAAGATAATAGGTAAGATGATAAAAAAAATTTATTATCCTTATCCATACCAATAAGCTAACGAAAAAAAAAATTTACATATATCTATTTTTTTTTAATACAATACGGATCAGATAAACGATAAAAATGTATCATTGTCACCCCTACTTGCCACCGTATTATATGGCAGACTGATATGGTCAACAACATTAGTTAACTGCTTCGTTTCAAGCTTCAGGTTCACAATTTGAAGCAAATAGGTAGTGTTCAACACACCCTCTCTAGAGCTCCTTAGAGCTCTTTAAGGGACTAAGGAGTCTTAAGTTTGTCAAACACTTGATCCTTTACAAAGCTTAAAATCACTTTCTTAAGTCTCATTTTATTCACTTTTTTAAGCTTGCTTTAATTTTTAAGCAACCATTCTACGTAGCTTAAGCAATTAAGTCTCCTTAAAAAAACTAAAAACTCACTTTCTTAAATTTCTCTTGCCAAATACACTTTCTTCAGTGGAGCTTAAAATTTAAGTCTAACCAATTTGCCGAACAGATTATATTTGGGCTTGAATAAAGAAATTTGTCCGAATTACTAGCTAGGCCCAAATAATGTCCGGAAGGTCCATCGGCGTATACTTTTACTTTTTCTTTACCAATTTTTTTTTTTTTTGAAATATTGATTTTGTTTTCGAAAAAGTGGTGTGGGATAACATTCAAACGGGTCCCACCTGGAGTAGTGCAGGATAATTTTCTATTGAAACGTTAATTTCAAATTAAAGAATTTTCCTATTAAAAAAAATTATGTACCACTTTCACACTTTTATTTGTTTCAAAATGATTCTCTCTCTCTTTTTTTTTTTTTACATTTTTATTTTGGTATTGCAATTTTATTCGCAAAACACCAACATGTCACAGACTTATATTATGTGTAAATCCTTTATAAATTTGAATTTAAGAATTTACATTTCCAATTACAATGAATCATGTACGTTCGTTTTCCTATTAAAAGTTAACTTGTGTAATTTATTAGGCATGAATTCCGTATAATTTTCTCTGTGAAGTGTGAACCTCTACAAATTCAAATTTATCCAGGATCAAAATCTTTTCAGTGTTTTCACTAACTCGTCAAAAGTCTGGGCACGTGCATTAAGATCAGTCTTTAATTCGTGATTCGGAAATAATTCGGGTATAATTCGGGAATTCTTCGAACCAGAAATCTCAGTTCTGCAAGAAGACAAGAAAAAAAAAACAAAAAAAAATATTATGGGAAAGTTCGGAAAAAAAATTGTGAATAATTTGTAAAATTCGGGAAAAATTGTAAAGTTCGAGAATTATTCGGGTTTAATTCGGTCAAAGTTCAGTCAACTGAATAATTCAGCGTTTGGTTCGGCATCACCAATAAAACGAAATTATTCAGATTTAATTCGCGAATGTTGTGACTATGTTCCTCATAGGTACTATGTAAGGTATTGTAATTGATTTTAAATGCAAAAAAAAAAAAGGGTATTGTAATTGATTTTCTTTCAGAATTGCTCTAAAGGAGCGTTTCATTTAAAGGAAGAAATATTTTTAACAGGATTTTGCTTAAAAATTGAATAAAATACCTTGTTTCGATATCATTTTAGTGTTAAGATCAGGTTAATGTTGTAGTCTGAGAATTTCATTGCAGATATGTAGAAATGAAGACATTTGAAGAAGAATTTAATCAAAGGAGCAACTTCACTAAGCAGTGCAAAATTCTTAGTGAATAAGAAACGACCTAACTCTTGCGGGGAACCCATTTTTACAGCCTTGAGGTTATGAAGCAGTGTTGTGAAAGGGGAGGTAGCACAATTGGCTAGGAAAATGTTCTAGAGTTGTTATACCCAAAGGTCGAGAGTTCGATTCCTCCTCACGAACCTTGGTAGCTACTACCAAGTTTAAAAAAAAAAAAAGAGGTTACGAAGCAGTGCAAACTGCGACAATCTAAAAAAAACAAGGAGATATATCGCAATTCTATGATATTATCTCTCTTCTTGTTTTTATATTTTAAGATGTATTACTTTCATTTAATCCTTATTTTTTGTGAATAAGAGACTAAGTTCACTCTCCTAGTGTTTTGACTTATAAACCCCATACTTTGATGATAGTTTAGTTAATTTTACTCATTATTTGATTTTTGTATTTTTCTCTTGATTTATTCTTTGATATTTTTATTATTTAATTTATGCACATATATATTCTTAATTGGAGATATGTACATGGAGCTCTTGTTTTGATTTTTAAGTGAGCAACTAATTAAACTACAAGAATGTGATAGTATCCGCGAGGGTTACCGTTGGTATACCCTCGCGGATACTTTCGTCGCTAATAAAAAATGCACATTTATGTCGGTATATTTCTGCTATTGTATTTGTTGCATGATGAATGCATGCTTAAGTTATGAGTTTTACATTTATTTATATATAAAGTGGAAGGACTAATTAAAGCTAGATGTTTACAAATAATTTTAAAATATAGCTAATTAGTATAACATGCACTGAAAGTTAATTTTTTTTTCTCGCAGATATTGTTTCATTCTTGTAAATCGATGAGACCAAATATTTGAACTTATAGGGTTTAAGTGACGAACGTAGCTTTGAAGTTTAATAAACTTAATTTACTAGTCTTGGCTAATTAAAGAACTTAATTGTTTAAAAAAGTAATTAAGCCGTAATCGGAATATATCCTTTGCAAAATAGGCCTGTATATATTAAGCCATGCATGAAAGTTATGATACTTAAGGATTTGAAACTCTCAAGAACGCTTACTATTGACTTAAATTAAGAACGAGTAAAATAATTTAGGGAGCATCTAGCTATCCCCCCGTAACAATCCCCCATTTATCCCCCAACTATTAACTACTTAAATAACTACGTACTAACTACCTAGGGGGACCACTTACTATTTGAGGACCACCTAATATTTGAAAGATTTTACAACTGGCGCGCGCAAGTATTCATCTATAATGCATAAAGTATTCACATGTAACATATCAAGTATTCATATCTAAGATATCAAGTATTAAAAAAAAAAACTGGACACGTTTTAAAAGGTGGTTTTTTTTTCTCCGTTCAATCTAATCAATATTTCTGACAATCGGTGAAGAATTTTGCAAATCTAAAACCACGAATGTTTTGTACATAATTTTATCTTTCAAATGAGATCCATGATGATATACTTTCGAGTTGTCCGTTTCACAAGTATTCATCATCACCGAGAAAGTATTCATCCTCATCGTGCAAATGCAAATATAAAAACTGGACACATCACTCATCCATCTATTATACAATTTTAGAGGTGGATTTTTTTCTCCGTTCAATCTAAACAATATTTTTGACGATCTGTGAGAAATTTTGCAAATCTAAAATCACGAACGTTTTCTACACAATTTTATCTTTCAAATGAGATCCATGATGACATACTTTCGAGTTTTCCGTTGCACAAGTATTAATATCTTATCACGCAGGTATTCATACCTAAAATATTAAGTATTCATTTTAAGACATCAAGTATTCATTCAAATGCCTCTATTTTTTATTTTATTTTTACTACTTCAATAACTACTAACTACCTAGAGGGACCACTTACTATTTGGGGACCACCTAATATTTGAAAGAATTTACAACTGGCACGCGCAAGTATTCACATATAATGCATAAAGTATTCATCTATAACACATCAAGTATTCATACCTAATATATCAAGTATTTAAAAAAAAAATTGATACATTTTTAGAGGTGGGTTTTTTTTCTCCGTTCAATATAACCAATATTTCTGACGATCTGTAAGAAATTTTGCAAATCTAAAACCATGAATGTTTTCTATACAATTTTATCTTTCAAATGAGATCCATGATGACATACTTTTGAGTTGTCCGTTGCACAAGTATTCATCCCTTATCGAGAAAGTATTCATCATTTGTCGTGCAAGTGCAAATATAAAAACTGCACACATTACTCATCCATCTTTTACACGTTTTTAGAGGTGGATTTTTTTTCTTTGTTTAATCTAACCAATATTTCTGACAATCTATAAGAAATTTTGCAAACCTAAAATCACGAACGTTTTCTACACAATTTTATCTTTCAAATGAGATCCATGATTACATACTTTTGAGTTGTCTGTTGCACAAGTATTCATCTCTCGTCACCCAAATATTCATCCATAAGATATCAAGTATTTATTCATACACGTTGAAGTATTCATTCATATACATCTATTTTTTTTCAAAATTTATTTTTATGTCATTTCTTTGTAATAAAAAATAGTTGCCGCATGTTTCACTATCAAAACAAAAATAACCTATCAAATTTTACAGATCATTGAATTGAAATGTTACAAAAAAAAACATAGAAACAATGTTTAAAAGAAATAAAACATACTTCATTGAAGTATTAATTCATATGAGTTGAAGTATTCATAAATAAGATATCAAGTATTCGTACATATAGGTTGAAGTATTCATAACTAAGATATTAAGTATTCATCCATACAAGTTCAAGTATTTATTCCTAAGACATCAAGTATTCATTCATACACCTCTATTTTTTTTTTCAAAATTTGTTTTTTTCTGTCATTTCTTAGTACTTAGTACGCACTACCCTAATTCATGAACCCAACTCCTAATCATAATAATTAAAGTTTTGATAACTACATCTCTAAGTATTGATATATATGCAAAATAAGTGTTATTATGTAAAAAACTAATTCTTCCTGATATAATTATTTCACATTGCATCAGTTTTGCAAGTGTTGAAGTGTTCATACATATATTTATAAACAAAAATATACATACATATAATATGTAAAGTATTCACACCATCTAAATAATCACGAAAACACTATACATTATTCAAATTAACAACCAAAAATATTAATAACAAATAATTGTTAATTCGGTATCATTGATACAATAGAGGCTAGTACAATCACAAAATAACAAATAACCAAAAAAAAAATTAACACACGCCTTCAAATTCTAGAACAAATCATATAAAACAAACCAACATTAAAATCTTCATACAAACGATTCTAGTCTAAACTGTGGAGGCACAAAAGAACCCTGTTGATTTTCTTCTCCTTCGAGTTCAGAGGTCTGAATCTTACACAATCTGTTACATTTGACATTTTCACTTTCCGATTTCTTTGCAATTTAAATATCTGATAGTGAAAAACTGAAGCAATTACTACTAACAAGCGCCCAAAGAGAGAATAAGGATAATAGTAACTTTACAAGTAAATTGGTTTATACGTGAGTTTAAACTAGTACCAAATTGTAATTACCAGATTTTGTGAAGTAACTTTAGAAGGTGAAATTTAGAAGGTGAAATTAGGATAGTACTTTATTTGTTTTTTAAGATCAGAAAATAATCTATCAAATTTTATAGATCATGTAATTGAAATGTTACAAAAAAAATAATATTTAGAAGAAACAAAACATACTTCATTGAAGTATTCATACAGATACATTGAAGTGTTCATACATAATATATCAAGTAATCATACATATACGTTGAAATATTCATACATAAGATATCAAGTAATCATTCATACACGTTGAAATATTCATACCTAAGACATCAAGTATTCATTCATACACCTCTAACTCATTAACGTTCACATCCAAAAATATAAAAAAAAAACTAACAAAAAATAGAAGTACTAGAAACATATCCAGAAACAAAAATGGTTAACGTTCACCTCTACCACTTTAGTGATAAATAGTAGGCACAAATACTACTTAATGATCTTTATGTGAAGGGTATCACTTTGGTAATTTCCTTTTTCTAGTTTTGTTTATTTATCTAAAACTTTAAGCATTAATTGAACAGTTAACCAAATGAAACTAGTACTATTCATGTCATGCATACAACTATGTTAGCAAACCTATGCTGGTAAATTGCCTCTGATATAGTGAATAACACACCAATAAAACTATGTTAGCATGACATGCGTACAACTATGTTAGCTAACCTATGCTGGTAAACCAACAATAAGAATGCAGCAAGAAAATCAAGCTAGTACATATAAGGGTCAAACTATTTTTTATTTTCAAATTGGAGAGAGAAATTAAAAAGATAACAAATTATGGACATACGGATGAAATATTTAGTAATTAGATCTTGTTCACACAAAGTATCTGTACAAGTTGACGGAGAGGCATTTCATCAAACACCTCATGGACCATCTCAGGAGAAAGAAAAGAGAAGCAAGGCTATGGCCTTCTCTTTCTCTTATTAATCAATTATTCACTAAAATTCTATAATGACAAGTTAATGAGGCCATTAATTAACTTTCAGAGTTTTGATTTACTCACATAGGTCTTCAGTACGAAGATCGAGAGAGGCAATTCCATTATCTTCAGTTGAAACCACCACGCTCCTCCTTCCCGTCTTCTGTGCGTGAAACACTACATACTTCACCTTCCCTATGTACGAAAATTGCAGCGGCAATTCCGAGAGAATTAAGCTCGAATGGGCGAGGTGGCGCTCTAGTCCGCCGTTGCTGGTGGAGGAGATGGGAGTGAGCTCGATAGGCTTTCGCCGGAGAGCAGCAGAGCAAAGGGAGGAAAACAAGGCGCACCAACACCTCAAATAACGAAATAGCCCGGATTCGGAGAAAAACACAGATCTGATTTGATGTGATCCGAGAGAGAGAGGGGGAGTGCGTCTGATCGGAGAGCACAATAGAGAAGAGTATGTTGTTCGATTTTTGTTCGATCTGGAAAGAGTGCTACGCGGAGAGATGCGGTGATCTGAGCAGAGATGCGGTGATCTGGGCGGAGGAGAAGAACAAGAGAGAGAGAGAGGCTGTTGTTTTTTTTTTTTTAAAAGAGAGAGGGGCTGCTGGAGGAAAAGAAATGGAGAGAGGCGGAGAATTGAAATATTAATTTATAAAGTCGTTAGACTTTGATAGTTAAGAAGTTTGTTAGTGTGAAACTAGTTCGGGGGATAAACGGGGGATGGGAGGATGGAGGAAATTATAATTACCCAATAATTTAAACTCTATATTATTAAGTAGTGCGGTAAAGCGGTTAGTCAAATTCCCTATGAATTTGCTGTTGATTATTGGTAAAGTGCCTATAGCTAGCGCTTGGCTATATATTAGAATGGAGGTGCAATATATAGATATTTGATAAGAAAAACAAAAATATTCCCTAGCTATCATCTTTTGATTCACACAATAATTAAGTAGCTAATTTAATTCGTTTTTTTTTTTTGCCACAAACAATCTTTTAAAAAAATTAATATTAAATATATAGTACCTAAAAAATTAAAACCTAAAATATATTTTATTGGAAGTTTTAATTTATTTAATATTCTTAATTAATTAAACCTAAAATAATCAATATATAGTACCTAAAAAATTAAAACATGCAAACTATTAATTGTTATGTTCTAAGTAGAGTTTTTTTTATGCAGGTTAAATCTTCCAACTTAAAATATTCATAAAAAATTTAGTTAGTTTTTGAACATGCAATCTTTCACATAATATCTTAGTACTAGATCAAATATGGTTGTTTTTCAAAATCTAGTTCAGTAATAATGAGTACAAGACATGCATAGATCATGCCTATATATGTTATGTGATTAGGGCTGCGCAAAAAGTTCAGAGTTTGTGATTCGATTTGAGATCGATTCGGAAAGAGTTTATAATTAATTTGATTCAAAATTAGTTTGTTCTGAAACAAAATCAAATCAGTTTGAATTGGTTCAAATCTTATTCAAACTCAAACTGGGTATAGTTCATTAGAAATTGGTTCGTGAACTATTTAGATTCGAATCTCAAATAATGCAACTAATGGCTTCAACCATCAATCTTTAATAATACCGAAACCAAACTTATATAAGAGCTCAAAATTGTTAATATAATGGTAATTTATAATAGGAAAATGCTTCAGCAGCATAAGTTTCATTTAACTATGTCCATGCCGTGATTTTAATCAATCCAGCAACGTAAAAGGTAAGGAAATTTTGGGCTGGTTCATAATTCATCAGTGTGAATTCGTGAAAGGTAAAAGGTAAATGGAAACCGTGTAAATTTTGTTTTGCGTGAAGAAAACTAATGCATAAACTACCAGTACGTGGCTGCTAAAAAAATCACAATTAATTCGTTCGATTGAAGTTCATTATGAAATAAATCAACTAGTTCGGTTCGAATCTTATTCAAACTCAAACTCAAACTGAAGTAAAGTTTGATTTGGTTCGATTCGTTTGCAGCCCTATATGTGATTTTGAATTTCCTTCCAAAAAGTGCTTCCCTACATATTTCTTCATATTTAATAAGTTTTTTTTATTCAAATTAATGCCCTGAGGCTTTGTATTTAATAAGCTTATAGAAGGTTACATGTCCTTTTGTACGAAGCAGAAGTGTTAATTTAATTACTAAAATAACGAACAAAAGCAATCATGCCAAAAGGGGAAGGAAAAAGAGATCTCGAGGTTCCATGCAATTATAACTTATTACCATATGCAAACCTGATCCCGTACAAGCACGCTACACACAAATCACGCACACACGCAAGCGCAAACAAAAGCACTCAATCAATCATAAAATCACAGCAGCAAGTCTTCATCTCAGAACCCTAATTAACCATATCATGAGTTCAACATAGAATTGCCAGATATATATTTTGTGAAATATATACTGTACATCAGAATAAATGGTGGAAAGATGAACGAAATATGAAATTCTGTTTGAAAAATTATGAAAAGAGAAATTATTCAATTAGTATATGTACATTGTTCAACATAAAGATGCAGTAAAATTTCAGAACCAACCAAATTAATTTCATATTTTGTTGCATAGTTGGAAACCACTAAAATTTACTTTAAACTCAGTAGAAACTAGATAGAAATTGTTTGACAACATAACCGAGAAGGTAAACAAAAAGAAGAATCAGAATAAAACACTTGAAATTCAAAGTAAAATTAAGCCAAAGAAAATGCCATTAATTCCTGCTTATATTCACATCGATCAACAGCCAATATATTATGTTAAAAGAAGAAAATCATACTTCTATTAAATCCAGAACTGACCATATATAACTCTTGATAAAAGAAAAAACAAAGATCAACTAAGGAACCTAAAGAGATTTTATCTAAAGTTCTAAACCAATATAAATTGATCTATAATATTAGTCTATCTATCTAAAACAGCCAAAACCTAACCAGTTAAATTCGATCTCTACTTCATAGATGGAGGGACAGATCGAGATCCCCCTCTCCAGTTCCAGCTCTCACTCGAGCTGAACCCTCCCCTGCTACATCAACCCCCCTCATGGACTCCGCCACAGGATCATACAAATACACGTATCGATATGAATACATATCGTGTGTGTCAGGACTGTACCTATGCGCCAGCTGGTTGATACGACGAGCTCGAGCTGAGGCAGCTGCACGTTCACGCTTGTGTGCGTTCTGGTGGCCTCCTAGCGCCTGGGAGTTGGTGAAGCGGCGTGAACAGTACGCGCAGGGGAAGGTTCGGTCAGAAGAGGTAGCCGGAGAGGTGGTAGAGACAGTCACGGAGGTGGTGGTGGTGGTGGAAAGGCTGGTGGGAGAAGGAGAAGATGAGGTGTTGTTGAGAGAAACTGGCTTGATAAATTCGAAGAAGCCATTAATGGCGTTGCTGGTGCTTTGATCGGCCATGAAATGCTCGCAGAGGGGAAGACTGAAAGAGAGAATTGCTTCTGAGGTGAGATAAGCGCGCTGAGCCTGAGCAGCAGGGTTTATCTGACCTTATAAGGTCGGTTTGTTGTGAAAAAATAGCAAAAGACCAAAATGCCCCCATAGTTTGAACTACTTGATCAGGTTCAGTGCTTCATGCTCAGTTCACTTCAGTGTTGCCTTGTTGGGACCCACTGGTCAGTAATGATCATTTACTGCATGGACCAATGAGTTTGAAAAATAACACTGAAAAGTGGGTCCCTTTCTGAAAAGATTCTCTGTTAAGGAACCGATCGAAGCTTCTCAAATTAGGAAAGCAATCATCAAACGGTATATATTGCAAATGGATCATCTTTTCACAATTGGGTCCCCCATTTATCTGTTCGTTGCCAAATGCCAACTAAGATCTGACGATTGGTCTCCTGTCAGATAAGATAAATGATCCATCCTCTATTTATTGACACATAATTAATTTGAAGTTTGACACTTTTCACCTCCCTCCCTGAATTTAATTATATAGCAAGATCAATTAAATTATTAATTATATGTGAAAGATATATCAGCATTATAATTGTAACTATATAATGCTGATATATCTTGCTGATATATCTTTCAATCAGTAGCACACATATATACCAAACAAAATAAAAACCAGAGCTATATCATATACTAGCAATGAAGTTTGAATAGTTAGTTATTTGCTAGAGAAATATATATTCCAACTTTTCAAACTTATCATGCATTTATTACTTTAGTAAAACAAATTATTTTAACTAATAGAATGTTTTTTTATCAAACAAAAGAGGTGAATATTTGATATCCGACAGTGACTCTAAGAGTAGAAATTTTCTGCTCCCAGAAGTGCAGGAGATTCGGTTCCCAGTCTGTCTTTATACTGCCGAAAGACATGACTAGACTAGTACCCAAAAAAATTATATATATATATATATATATATAAATTTGAAAAAGCAAACTTGTTCAATTTTACAGTTTAAGAAAGCTCAACGCTACTTTTTTTCTCTCCAATTTTTTATAAAAACTGTAATTTTTTTTTAAATCTAACTCTTTTATGAAAGCAGCGGTGCGGTAACTTGCTTTTTCCTGAAAGTACGCGGTGGTGTTCATTCAGCTGGCGCAACCAGTGTGAGGGGTAAAATGGTCCGAATAAGTTCACGTACACAGGAGATGATTGCAAAAGGCGCATGGCACCTAGTACGGGAGAAGGACATGAATCAGTCCCTGAAATGACGATATTACCCCTCCAGATGCCCTTTGCCCAATCGGTTTGCAACGATATGAAAAGTTCGCGTAATTAAACCCGGTTTGCGGAATGGTTGCTGCAAATTTTGTCAGAAATATTTGAAAGAATTCTTTCGTAATTATTCAAAATAATATCGTCAGCAATTTTATTTTATTATCGTATTTTAATTTATTTATTTATTGAGGTATAGATAATTCGGATATAATATAGGCCTACGGGCTTTCATGACCAAAAAATATATATATATGGAGTTCAGTTAGTGTGATATCAGTGTCATTTAAGTTTATATAATACTAATTTCAAAATTTATTGAATAGACTTTAAACGTTGAGTTCAAACTGTTCAAATTGATATACTTCATTAGTAATGCGTTTATATGCAAAATTTATAATTTTTTGAATTTATTTAACACCAAGTCAAGCAGTAAAATGTGATAGTTTTTAACTTAATTTTAATGCATTAATTTTTCAACATTTTGACCGCTTGACTTGATACTAAAATAATTCGACAAAAAAATATTTTTTTTGCATGTAAACACATTACTCATAAAGTAAATCAATTTGAACGGTTTGAATTAGTCGTGTGAAATATATCTAATAAATTTCGAGAGTCGATGTCATATGACACTAATGCCATACTACTCGAACTCTGTAATATGATAATCATTAATTTCTATTAAAGAGGGATAATAAAGGAAAATAAAAGTTGTGGAGGTAGGGATTAGTAAACAAGTCAGAGATGTTCAGCTATGAAATTTAATTAGAAGGATAGATGAATTAATGATTACTTTTTATTCGTTATTTAATTTGTTAGATATATGAGATTGAATTGAAAGAGAAATCATTTAGTTGATGTTGATGTTAAAGAGTTTATATAGGCTAATTAATTAGCTATTATAATATTTTCTAAAACATTATTTGTTATATCTCCTAATTAATACTAATTGGTATCCAATTGATTTTGATCTGTCTCTATGATTAATTATATCTTTCATATTATCATATATATAGATACTAAAAATAATGAGGAGGGATCGGATGACACCGTTTTTTGGTGACATCGGATGACACCGTCCATTTTCAAAGTCCAAACAGTTGATTCAAACCGTTCAACTTGATGGATATGTTAAAATGTGCTTGCATATCAAATTTTACATTTTTCTGAATTTTTTTTGGGTTTATTCAGATGGGTACAAAAATTCAACGGTCCGAATATAGCGATTTTGTTAAATACTTAATAAATAGTAAAAAAATTCAAAAAAATGCAAAATTTGATTTGCAAGTAGATTTTAATATATCCATCATATTGAATGGTTTGGATCGACTATTTGGACTTTGAAACTTCGAAAATGGACATTGTCATCCGATGTCACCAAAAAACGGTGTCATCCGATCCCTCCTCAAAAATAATTACTTATTTAGTTAGCGGACTTGTTCTTTGAGCAATATTTATTTATGGAAGCAGCTAACAGTTCCCCAACTCCAGTCCCCCAAATCCTGTAAACATACAATACTAAATCCTATAAACATCAATACTAAATCCTGTAAACTAATTCAACAAATCCTGTAAACATAAAAAACGCGTGAAAGCTGTTAAAAATGCGTGAAAGCTATTGAAAACGCGTGACAGCTGTTGAAAACGCGTGACAACTGTTGAAAACGCGTGACAGCTGTTGGGGACCACCTTCTGTGAACATACACATAATATCCTGTAAACATACACATATTATCCTGTAAACATACACATATTATCCTATAAACATACACATATAATTCTGTAAACATATATATTGTACTTGAAATTATAGCAGTTGAAATTATGGCAGTTGTGGCAGTTAAAAACACGTCAGAACTAAGCTAAAAATGGAAAGCTTTTATACACGGAGATTTTTGGGGGACTGTAGCCCGAGGGACATTACCTTTTCTCTTTATTTATTGCTATCCGATCTTCATAATTCATCCTTCAATTAAAATTATATTAATTAGATGTTTCATTTCGTAATTTAATTATGTTTCATCTAAAATCTCTAAAACTGATAAATCTATAAATTAATCAAAATTCAATATAATAATGGCGATATAAGTATTAAGTGATAATCTTAAACCCTAATTAAGCTAAAGCCTTTTTTAATTTTGAGACGGAGTAAAACAAATTCATCTTGATAAGTACACTAAATTTATAGTTCTTAATAACTTTTATCCTTACTATTTACTTCTTCTTTTTTAAATACACTAAATCAAACGGTTTTGATTCAAAATTAAGATTCCTTTTGAGTTAATGCAGAGGATACGCATTCCTCAATCAAGTACTTGAGCGCCCTTGCCAGATCGACAGATCATCACAAGCAGCAGATTCCGTCCTGAAATGACGATATTACCCCTCCAGATGCCCTTTGCCCAATCGGTTTGCAATGATATTGTACTGACACCCTTACCTAATGAGTTCTTGCCTCAACTCTTTTAAGTATGCACGCCTTCCTTTTGTTATTCGTTTTTTTTTCCCTGTTTTATTTGTAATTGCCATCACCTCCAACTCCAATAAAATACTGGCGCTTTAACAACCTTTTCTGGAAGCGACACAAAATTTGGAAATAGTAACCACCGTTCTCAAGGGCAAGGCAACCTAAATTTCACTCGAATATTCATAAAGTGAATTCTTCATTAATTAAATTATTACAAGCTTGCTGTCTTAATTTGTCTGTCGCTCTCGCGGTAGATTATGTCCGTACCGTGACATAGATCTTCATGGATTACAGGACTATCCAACGCTTTTATATACCTCGGACTTATTAAGTAATATATATATAGAACTTAATTTATATATGTTGAAGTCAAAATATATCTAGGACGTACTACCTATTCATATTATACAGAGGTGAATCTAGCCTATAATCTACCGCGAGAGCGACAGACAAATTAAGACAGCAAGCTTGTAATAATTTAATTAATGAAGAATTCACTTTATGAATATTCGAGTGAAATTTAGGTTGCCTTGCCCTTGAGAACGGTGGTTACTATTTCCAAATTTTCCAAATTTTTTTGAACCGAACAGCGAATTATTCGCGAATAAAAGGAATAAAACACGTCAATTGCCGATCTCCAGTATTGAATTAATATTAATCCTGGATGCACGCCAATTGCCGATCCTGACCTCTCATGATCTGCTCTCCCCAGTTCCCGAACCACCTCCTCTGCATCAAGTACTGTTTCTTTGGAAAGCTGGTCAACTGATGATTATTCTAGATTTCTAGTATATGCTAGCTGTTCATCATGCATATATATAACTAATGTTATGTTGTTGTTTCAATTGTTCCTCTTAGCTATATATGTAGGATTCTGTCTTCATAATTAATTTCCTTCCTTTGCAGATGCTAACTGATGAAATTATAACCTCCTTCAAAATGCACCTTCCACTGTTTCCGCACCCAACAATGCCTTTTGAGTAGGAAAATTGAGGGGGATTTGTAAGAATGATCGCAAATGGTTTGCTACATATTTGTATTTAGATTTTAGAACAACCAATTTTTAGCAACTGAACAATTTAGTGTATGTCGGCTTCAGGTATCAATTATATATATGAGAGAAAATGATATATTCTTCTACCATTAAAAATATTTAACGAAAAATTAAATATTGTTAAAATCAATTCGACATTTCCTAGGCCATCCATGCCAAATTAAATCCAAAGAATCTAACACCATGAATTCTTCACAGATCTGATTATCATGGAAATTATCTCACTAAAAAAACATGGTTTTTGCAAAGTAAGAGGAGTTCAAGGTTGGCTGTTTCACGGGCCTCTCCTATTTCAACAAAGGGAATGCGTATCATCTGCATTAATTCAAAAGGGATCTTTTGAGTTAATGAATCTAAACTGTCTGATTTTAATCTAATTCGGCACCTGCTTATAACATAGGAGAGCTTTCAATATTAGTACAGATCTAGTCTGCACGAATCTTAAGACAAATTGGACGATTGAGATTCATTAACTCAAAAGATTCCTTTGAGTTAATGCAGAGGACCAATTTCATGTTTATCCATCAATAATCTCAAAATTATCTTATGTTCCTAGGGGTGTTAACGGGTACGGTAAGGGTTGGGTGGAAGCATTTTCATACCCGTATCTGTCACAAATTATTCTTACTCGTACCCTACCCTTACCCGTTACAAATTGCCTTACCCGTATCATACCCTTACATGTTGTAGTTGTCGGATAACGAAACGGTAGCGGGTAAATAACGGTTAATACTTGTATAATAATTATTTTTATTATTTATTGAATAAAATACTAAGACACATTTATTTGTCACATATGTAATCACATTACTAATATGAAAATTAATTCCAACTAAATTATTTTTTTATCAAAACACAAATTCAAAAAAACAAATATCTATGTTCTTTAATTAAAAAAAAATCAGGCATTCAATTAAAAACAAGATGGTCAATTGTTCGAGTGCTTTAACGATGAATTATATTCACACAGTTACATAAATGGTCGATTGTTTAAGTTAAAAAATTTAAAAATTTTATTTTCCAAGATCAAGAGTAGCTGTCAATTGGACTGTTAAAGATGGATAATAATTCAATGTTCATTAAGATATATAATATATAAAAAAAATTATATAATTACCCGATCGGGTAACGGGTACGAAATAGGTTTTACCCGTACCCTTACCCATTTTGATAACGGAAAAAAATATTTACCCGTACCCAATAAATTTACGAAAAAAAATTTTTACTCATACCTGTCTTATCGAATACGGTACGGATAGAGTAAATGGATAAAAGGATGTCATTAACACCCCTATATGTTCCTTTTAAAGTTCATAATATCATATTTATTCTTTTAAATTTTAAAAACTATTACATTTACCAAATAAAAAGCCATTGAAACTTAGTTACTTTATATATATAAAGTTTCCTTTACACTCCATTACAATGAAAAATATGTAGTATTTGCAAATGAAATATTTAGTCTTCTAATCGTTGATTCTTAGAGGCATATGGTAATTTTATATTTATTAATTACATACACACAAGCTTATGACTAAATGCAATTAATTTATCAAGTTTTAAAATTTGACAGAGTTAATAAATTGTATTACCAAAAAAAATTTGCCGAGAAAATAGAAAATCAAACCTCTTAATATGTTCGAATCAAACTCAAACTCAAACTGAAATAAGTTTGATTTGGTTCGATTCGTTTGCAGCCCTATATGTGATTATGAATTTCCTTCCAAAAAGTGCATTTCTACATATTTCTTTATATTTAATAAGTTTTTTTATACAAATGCCCTTAGGCTTTGTATTTAATAAGCTTATATATAGAACGTTACATGCCTTTTCGTACGAAGCAGAAGTGTTAATTTAGTAGAATAACGAACAAAAAGCAATCATGCCAAAAGGGGAAGGAAAAAAGAAGTCTCGAGGTTCCATGCAATTATAACTTATTACCATAAGCAAACCTCCCATACAACTATACAAGGGGTGAGGATTTTAACAGCGAAATTTTGACTGGAGGCAGCGAAGAGGTGAGAGAAACTATTTATTTGGACCATTATGTCCATGATTTATAAAAGGAAATTAATAAAGCAGCACAGCATTAATGGAGTATCACATCTGTAATAGAAATTTTCTTCGAATAAATTTTAAGATATATACGATGAAATTTGAAATGTTGTATTACATTTTAATGTTAAAAATTCAAACATTATTTTTGCTAAAAATGACGATTCGTTCATTTCTATTAAATATTGAGTTTAATTTTGTTTATTCTATTTTTTCTATAGTTGTTGTTTGTCAACATCATATAACAAAAAGTGCTATTTTTATTTTTGTTTTTGTACAATTTAAAATTTTGAACAGTACAATATTTTGTTCTTTTTTCCTTTTGATTTTGTAAAAAGTACAACATCATAAAGCAAATAAGTTGATTTTAAAAATAATCTTTACTACTGCATGCCTTATACTTTCTCTAGATGAAACTATATATTATCTTTAAGACTCAGTTCTATCAAACGAGTTAGCATTTCAATTTTTTTATTTTTTTTATTGTAATATCAGTTTAATAATATATCCACCAACATACCACGTAAAGTTTTTAAACCGTTATAATCTATACATATAACGTAGTAGCATAAAAATAACAATCAATATTCCTAAAAACTTTAAAAAAAAAACTAAAAGCTTAAAAAAAATATACCGAAGTAGCAGAAAATTCGAATAGAGTTTCCGATCAAGACATTATTATTATACTAACAATAAAACTTAAAACTTAAAATAATAAAAAATTAATTTAAATTAAGCATATTAGTAATATTATTCTCATATCATATTAAGATCTTCATTTGTATTCACCGCTACATTGGCTTGAGGGGCTTCATTGTTAGTGCATTAGTTAAGTTTTTTTCGATGCTTCCGCAATTTCAAATTTTAAAAGGATAATTGATCCAACAAGTCCTGTTCTTTTTTTTCTTTCATCGGAAGACATACACTGTGCATCACAATATTTACCACCTCTATTACATTGTAAAACCACATAATTTTCAGTTTTGAACTACAAAAAGAAATGTGTAACCTTCAGCCAAATAAAATGCTCTAACATCATTGAGTAGATCTTTGTGAGTTTCATACTTGAAACCGAGTAATTCAAGTTTTTTGGTCTCTTGTTCAAATAAAATTGCCGACTCATCAATATCCATCTATTAAACAAAATAATATGTAAATAAATAAAGTAAAATATCATATGGTCTCTTAAAATAAAAGTTTTGTCACATTGAGATGATAAATTGATCTTAATTTGTTATGTCCCCTTTAAAATAAAATTGATAAGTATATGAAATTACTTTTGATTTGAGAATTGAATAGTAAGTGCATGGTCAAAAAAGAGAGAAATATTGTACAACTTAAAGCAGCAATTTGTTTTCTCACAGCAAACTTTTTTGTTATGCCAAAAAAACAAGAATTGACTGCTAATTAAAGAAAGAATTATATATCAATTGATTATACTCAATCAATGAAGTATCTATTAAAGGAGTAAGTGGTCATTTTCAAAAGTTTCTCTCACCTCTTCGCTGCTTTAAGCCAAATTTTCACTGTTAAAATCTACGCCCCTATACAAGCACGCTACACACAAATCACGCACACACGCAAGCGCAAACAAAAGCACTCAATCAATCAAAAAATCACAGCAGCAAGTCTTCATCTCAGAACCCTAATTAATCATATGATGAGTTCAACATACAATTGCCACACACACACATATATGAAATTCTGTTTGAAAAATTATGAAAAGAGAAATTATTCAATTAGTATATGTACATTGTTCAACATAAGGATGCAGTAAAAATTCATAACCAACCAAATTAAGTTCATATTTTGTTCCATAGTTGGAGACCACTAAAATTTACTTTAAACTCAGTAGAAACTAGATAGAAATTGTTTGACAACATAACCGAGAAGGTAAACAAAAAGAAGAATCAGAATAAAACACTTGAAATTTAAAGTAAAATTAAGCCAAACAAAATGCCATTAATTCCTGCTTATATTCACATCAACAGCCAATATGTACTATGTTAACAGAAGAAAATCAGACTTCTATTAGATCCAGAACTGACCATACCTCTTGATAAAAAAATAAAAAAAAACAAAGATCAAACCTAAAGATATTTTATCTAAGCCCATATAAATTGATCTATAATATTAGTCTCTCTATCTAAAACAGCCTAAGCCTAACCAGTTAAATTCGATCTCTACTTCATAGATGGAGGGACAGATCGAGATCCCCCTCTCCAGTCCCAGCTCTCACTCGACCAGAACCCTCCCCTGCTACATCAACCCCCCTCATGGACTCCGCCACGGGATCATACAAATACACGTATCGATACGAATACATATCGTGTGTGTCAGGACTGTACCTACGCGCCAGCTGGTTGATACGACGAGCTGAGGCAGCTGCACGTTCGCGCTTGTGTGCGTTCTGGTGGCCTCCTAGTGCCTGGGAGTTGGTGAAGCGGCGTGAGCAGTACGCGCAGGGGAAGGTTCGGTCAGAAGATAAGGTGGTAGAGACAGTCACGGAGGTGGTGGTGGTGGAAAGGCTGGTGGGAGACGGAGAAGATGAGGTGCTGTTGAGAGAAACTGGCTTGATAAATTCGAAGAAGCCATTAATGGCGTTGCTGGTGCTTTGATCGGCCATGAAATGCTCGCAGAGGGGAACTATGAAAGAGAGAATTGCTTCTGAGGTGAGATAAGCTGAGCCTGAGCAGCAGGGTTTATCTGACCTTATAAGGTCGGTTTGTTGTGAAAAAAAAGAGTAAAAGACCAAAATGCCCCCATAGTTTGAACTACTGATCAGGTTCAGTGTTTCATCACTTTCATGCTCAGTTCATGACTTGACCTTATGAGTGGTTGTCCTGTTGGGACCCACTGGTCAGTGATTATGGACTAGGACTATATAAGGTACTTATATTACGTATTGATCATTCACTGTATGGACCAATGAGTTTGAAAAATAACACTGAAAAGTGGGTCCCATTATAAAAAGATTCTCTGTTAAGGAACCGACCGAAGCTTCTCAAATTAGAAAAGCAATCATCAAACGGTATATATATTGCCAATGGGTCATTTTTTTCACAATTCGATCCCCCATTTATCTGTTCGTTGCCAAATGCCAACTAAGATCTGACGATTGGTCTCCTGTCAGATAAGATAAATGATCCGTCCTCTATTTATGATTTTATTCACACATAATTAATTTTGAAGTTTGACACTTTTCACCTCCCTCCCTGAATTTAATTATATAGCAAGGTCAATTAAATTACTACTATTTGACACTAGGAGCAGAGTCAGGCTTTCAGATAATGGGGGTCGAACTTGAGTGGAGTCGAGTATATAAATTTTTTCTACTATAAATTTTGTACTGTCCATAATATTTTAATTTAAACTATATTCAAAATATAGTCTAAATGTAAAAAAAAATAAAAAATAAAAAATAAAAAAATAAATGGGATCAATTAATTGATCTCATTCATTGACTGTGTATTTGCCTTTGCTTGACACACTGAGTATAGTAATTAAGAGAATTAGTCAATAATTCGATTAATTTATAATTAAAACAATGTATGTATATATGTAGTCATATCATAAAACATATAATTGTAATTATAAAATGATGATATATGTTTCAATCAGTAGAACACATGTATACCCAACAAAATAAAACCAGAGCTATCATATACTAGCTAGCAATGAAGTTTGAATAGTTAGTTATTTGCTAGAGAAATATATATTCCAACTTTTCAAACTTAATTATCATGCATTTATTACTTTAGTAAAACAAATTATTTTAACTAATAAAATGTTTTTTTATCAAAAAAAAGGTGAATATTTTCATACACTTGTGTGTGTGTGTGACAGTCTGTCTCTATACTGCCAAAAAACATATACGACTAGCAGACTGGTACCAAAAAAATATTATATATTTGTAACTAAAATTTGAATAAGCAAAGTTGTTCAATTTTACAGTTTAAGAAAGCTCATGTAATGAACGACAGCGCTACTTTTTTCCTCTCCAAATTTTTATAAAAACAGTATATTTTTTTTTTTTTTAATCTAACTTTCTTATGAAAGCAGCGGTGCGATAACTTGCTTTTTACTGAAACAGTACGTGGTGTTCATTTAGCTGGCGCAACCAGTGCGAGGGGCAAAATGGTCCGAATAAATTCACGTACACAGGAGCTGATTGCAAAAGGCGCATGGCACCTAGTACGGGGTAAGGACATGAATCAGTTCCTGAAATGACGATATTACCCCTCCAGATGCCCTTTGCCCAATCGGTTTGCAACGATATGAAAAGTTCGCGTAAACCCGGTTTGCGGAATAGTTGCTGCAAATTTTGTCAGAAATATTCGAAAGAATTCTTTCGTAATTATGCAAAATAATATCGTCAGCAATTTTATTTTATTATCGTATTATATAGATTAATTACATTTGCGTATGCATGTATGCAATTAGTTAATTTATTTATTGAGGTATAGATAATTCGGATATAATATGGAGTTCAGTTAGTGTGATATCAGTGTTATTTCAAATTATATAATATTAATTTTAAAATTTATTGACTCGACTTCAAACATTGAATCCAATCTGTTCAAACTGATCCACTTCATTAGTAATGCGTTTATATGTAAAATTTATAATTTTTTGAATTTATTTAATACCAAGTCAAGCAGTCAAATGTGATAGTTGTTAATTTAATTTTAATGCATTAATTTTTCAACATTTTGACCGCTTGACTTGATACTAAAATAATTTGAAAAAAAAAAATTTTGCATGTAAACGCATTACTCATAAAATAAATCAATTTGAACGGTTTGAATTAGTCGTGTGAAGTATCTAATAAATTTTAAGAGTCGGTGTCATATGACACTAATATCATAATAGTCGAACTCTACAATATGATAATCATTAATTTCTATTGAAAAGGGATAATAAAGGAAAATAAAAGTTGTGGAGGTAGGGATTAGTAAACAAGTCGGAGATGTTCAACTATGAAATTTAATTAGAAGGATAGATGAATTAATGATTACTTTTTATTCGTTATTTAATTTGTTAGATATATGAGATTGAATTGAAAGAGAAATCATTTAATTGATGTTGATAGTTAAAGAGTTTATATAGCCTAATTAATTAGCTATTATAATATTTTCTAAAACATTATTTGTTATATCTCCTAATTAATACTAATTGATATCTAAAACATTATTTGTTATATCTCCTAATTAATACTAATTGATATCTAATTGATCTTGATCTGTTATCAATTAATGCAATGGATACTTGAATAAATACTTCTATGATTCTATCTTTCATATTATCATATAGATACTAAAAATAATTACCTATTGGATCTCCAAGCAGATTTTCAAACCAGCTTAATAAATAATAAAAAAATTCCAAAAATGTAAAATTTGATATCCAAGCAGATTTTAATATAGATTGAACATCTAATTGTTTGGATATGTTGTTTGAACGTCAAATACTAAAATATGACCCCGTAAACACCTCGGTCGAAGTGCTACCGGTAGCAATTTAGCCATACTCTATATATATACTAGTATCATACTTGTGCGTTGCAACGGGACATATTATAAGAAACAAATATATCAATAAAACTAATAACTATTTAAAAATTAAAACACATGTTAATAGAAAATTTATATGATTATATATTTTTAATTAACTTTAATCTTGACCTCTGATAACAATTTGATGATGTGATGATTCTTTATTTTTAAGTACCAATGGTATCAAATAATAGCTCGATTTGAATCTAATATTTGATAAGCATAAATTATATACACATTTGATCTAGATTTTATCATAAAACAACCGCAAATATCTTGTATTTATAATATAAAGTGATTAAAATACACCTGGAATCAAGTTACTGCAGTTATTTGGCTTTTCATTACAGGAAATGATGAAAAATGGCGAAAATACCTCTCAGTGCGGATCAACCACACGCACTGCGGATCAGTGCAGCCGCACTGGGTACTTAGCTGCATTTCCAACATCCAAGCGCTGTGCAGGAATTTTTCCCGAGCCTAGTGCGGACGCAGTTCCACCCGCACTGCGGATGAGCCCAGCCGCACTCAATACTTAGCTGATTTCAGAAACTTCAGAAAAGCGCAGTATCCACCCGCAGTGCGGGTCATCCATCCGCAGTTCCACCCGCACTCAGAATAATTCACAGAAGTTAAATAAGGAAACTTAGACTCAGTGCGGGTGAGACCATACGCAGTGCGGATCAGCCATCCGCACTAGACCCGCAGAAAGCCAAAACTACAAAGTTTGACAGTTTTTCTATTTTTGGCGCAACCTGAACACGTTTTTACAGTCAAACCTGGACAAGGCATACTGGGAAACAATCCAAAAACAGCACCCACTCACCCCACAACTATGTCTCTTGATTGAGCATAGTCTCTTGCTATAAAAGGAGGGGTTATTTCCCATTGGAAAAGGCGGATTATCTCATTCTCTCTCTCCACACACACAATACTTAGGGATAAATTCTGAAGTAAGGAAAGCTTTCAAGCAAGGAGAAGAAGGGTTTCCTGAGCAAGATTCGGCAAGATAGAGGTTTTTGATTTGTTAAAGGGTGTAATTACTTCTTTTATTTCATTTCTTCTTACTTTGCCAACTTTTTGTAATGGATCTCTTTAGGGGTTTAGGTCAATGCATGAACTTGTTTAATTCTATTTTATTCGGTTATTTGTTTTTATTATGATTGTTTTATGGGATTTGATTGTTAATTTCTGTGATTTAATCATTTGTGTTAATTACATAGTTAGTACTTGAATTGTAGTATCCCGTTTTGGATTCGAAAGAATCAAAATTGACTGTGATCAATAGGATAGTACCAAATTATGAATGCAAATACTCTAGATTTAGATTAAGATTGTAACCAATTTAATCTAAGCCGGAACTATAGAAATTAAGGTTAGAGACTTGGTGAAGAACCTAACCGTGAAGTCAAACCCTAATTAGGACATCTCAAATCGAATCGAATATTGGTATCATTAACTTAATTGAGAAGTACCAATATTTGAGGAGATGAGAGACTAACAAGAGTTTATGGTCTAGGTAGCTAGGGTGAGGGACCTAATCGAGAAGTCCAAATTACCTAGGCACGTTATTAATTTACGAAAGTAACCCTTAATAATATATTAGGTTAGAAACCTCGTCAAATCATACATGAATTCAAACAAATACCGAATAAATAGAGTTAGCAAGGGATTGTAGACCAAAGACCCCTAGATCTCTAAATCTTGAAAGCAAACCAATTCCTTTATTTTACTTTTATTTACAATTATTGTTTCAAACTCCTTTCTTTTGGGTATTGAACCCAACCTTAGGAATCGTTATAATACCCCCCCCCCCCCATTTACTTTATTGCACTTTACTTTCTTCCTTTTTTGAAATTTTTTATTTAAAGTTTAAGCATAGTATTTACCATACTCCTTGTGGTTCGATACCCGATAATATACTACACGGTAGGATTGTATACTTGCAATCTGAACCAAAAGTGTATTTAGGAATAAAAGGTACACCTTGTTGTACTGAAGCTTTTTACCATACCCTTTGGACATATCAATATTAAATATCATACAATAATTCAATATCAATATATAATATGATATCAAAAAACATAAATAAAAAGTGTTATCGTATGTATGTATAGGATATATATATATATATACACACACATATTATAAGAGAAATATATATTCACACACACGTTCCAATTTATATTCTTCTTTGTTTCTAATTTATATTCTTCTTCTTATTTGTTTCCAATTTATAGAATATATATATATACACACACATTGATATATTCTATATTGAAAATATATTCTAAATTGCCCACACCAATATGTATAGAAATAAAGAAAGAGAAACGAAGAAGAAATAAGGAAACAAAGAAATAAGAAAATGGAAGGTGGAGTCTTCTCAATTGAAGAGAAGAAATATGAAAACAGAGAAATAAGGAAACAGATAAATATATCGCTAAATTTCAGAATTTGTTCAATTTTAATTGTAACGTATCGTGTGGTAGCACATGTGATGGGTATGTTTTTAACTAAATTTAGACTTCTATACATAAAACAGATGTATTTAATCAAAAGAAGACAAATTATGTAATTGGAGGGCTGAGATTAAATCCAAAGTTTCACCTTTCAATCGTAGCCGTTGGCAAATCGGACACCCAACGTGCTTAATAATAGAATGGAGATATATATATATATATATATAGAGAGAGAGAGAGAGAGAGAGATGAGCTACGCTACTCCATGGAGTAAAACACATTGGTGCTCCATGGTACTATATTTTTATTTTAAAATTTAAACGACCGATCTGAACTGCTCAACATGATCTCCATATTGAAATGTGCTTGGAGACCAAATTTTACATTTTTTTGAATTTTTTTTACTATTTATTAAACAATTTTGAAAATCGATCCGATGGTCCAGAAAAGTACATGTATTTTGACCGGATCATAAAATCATTTGCATCCCTCAATCAAGTACTTGAGCGCCCTTGCCAAATCGACAGGTCATCACAAGCAACAGATTCCGTACTGAGCAATCGTACACCGTCCGATGTATGTACCTTTTAAATCGGACGATGATCAAGGAATGATGGCATGGGCTTTTTGAAAGGATGGCATCTAAATCGTACCGTACTGCATCGGAATTAGCGTGACATGCGAGAACTACGGCTCTCCTTGTACAACCTTTTGTCCACTTCTATTTTCTACGACTCTACACCGTCTTCAATTACATTCCTTGTCGTTGTTCCCGTTGGACTTTATGTGCAAAGAGTCGTGAGATCAGGAAGTACAGATAGAGTGGGTATCTCCAATTACCTTGAATTTGCCTCTTTTGTTTATTGCGTGCTGGTTTGGGATTAACTCAAAACTGAAAGTTCTCAAAAAGTTGGCTTGCATGGTGATTTATTTCCCCATCTGTTCAAAAAATCCAAAAGAGAGGAATAAGTATAATAAACCTGCATTGACCATTTTTTGGCCACTACAACAAAAATTTGTGTGGTTCATTTTTCGCTAAACCCCTCACATTTTATAGATATTCTTTGGCAGGAGACTACAATTAAAGTTTTATGATATATATTTAAGGCAAAGGCTTCTATGGACATAAGGACCTATTTGTAAAATAAACATATTTTTATTTTCAAAGTTCAAACAGTCGATCCGAACCGTTCATCTTGTTCTCCATATTAATATGTGCTTGGAGACCAAAGTTTACATTTTTCTGAATTTTTTTACTATTTATTAAGATGGGTACTAAATTCAATGGTCTGAATTTGATATTTTTTATACCCATCTTAATAAATAGTAAAAAAAATTCAGAAAAATGTAAAATTTGGTCTCCAAGCACATATTAATATGGAGAACAAGATGAACGGTTCGGATCGACTGTTTGAACTTTGAAAATAAAAATATGTTCATTTTACAAATAGGTCCTTATGTCCATAGAAGCATCACTCAACCAAAGGCGGATCTAAAATTATAGTCAGGAAGAGATAAAAAAAAAATACTAAATCGGATTTAAATAGTTAATTGGGTTTAAACCCATTAGCTAATCGGGTATTAGATAAAAAATAATGCTTTAATTTTTAATTTCCAATGCTCTGACTTCTAATTCTATTTACCAATTAGAATTCAAGAAATTTATCATAATTTTAACTCTAAATTTAACATTAATTACAGACTAAAAGTCCAGAGAGGGCAAATAAAATTTCAGAGGAGGATAAAGTAGACCGAACCTATAAATTTATATTAAATTTTAAAATTCAGGAAGGGGCAGTCCCCCCCCCCCCCCCCCCCCCCCCCCCCCCCCCCCCCCCCACTACACTGGGTCCATCCATGTATATAACCGTTATTAATTAGTTCTTTCAAGAATCAGTTTTTGGTCTAGTGGCAAAATATAGCATTCTTCGTGTAGGAGGTCGTAGGTTCGAAATCCAGGTAAAATATTATTTGTAGACATTTAAATAAAAATTGATAGGTTAGACCTTCATTTTTCTATCTAAAAATAATTAGTTTTTTTTTTATTTCGTTATTACGTGGATGACATGCATGAATGAAGTGCTTACTATACAATTAATCTACTCAATGAATGCACAACCAAAATTGGTTCATGGAATTACATATGCAAAGCTATCTCGAATTTATTTTGTTTAGTAATTATTTGCCGATTTATTAAATTAAAAGCTTATCATGTTGCTCATTAATTGTAATCTGAAGATTCACAATATTTGGAGTTAATATTTCCTATCTATATCATGATTTTATATATTTAATATGTATTGGCAAATTTAATTTGTGCATGTTAATGCAGTAAGGCTGTAAAGCGGTGTGATACCTATAAATAATATATAAATAAATAAAATCAGCAAAGCTATAATTCCACTAATCATGTCCCTATACCATTTACGGCCCAAAAGGCCCATAACACATAGAAAAAAATCTGCATATAGGCCCAAAAATAGATACAATGCATGAATAAGCATTTTTGTTTTCCTTCTGAATTAGCCGAACAACAAGTCATCAGAATATTTTAAAAATGTCACCGATATATTATTTCATTTTTTTTTTTTATGATAGTCCGGAGGCAGATTTTGTTTTTTTTAATAAAATCAAATTTAAATATTTCAACGAAACAAGCACACTAAATTTTATTTTTATAAAAAACATGGAGGCAAAAAAAGTAAGCATAGTAAGCATGCACAGCAAGCATAGTAGCTGTCTTCATCGATCCTCAAAATCGGTGAAGTAGTTTTGCATAAAAGCCAAGTTAACTTGTTTGTTTCGTTGAAATAATTAAATTTAATTCTATTTCACAAAAAAAATTCAAGAGGCGCTACCGCTCACACATACAACACACTCCACTCACTCCTCACGTAAGAGGACTAATGTCTGTCCGGTTGCCCTATGCCTAAGGCTTATATGCAACTAAAGGAGTAAAATATGTGGTTAAAATAATAAAAAAATAAATATACAGTAAAAAATATGAAAAATAAATGTATTAAAATTAAATTATAAATATTGGACTTTATATAAAATTAATTCAAATTGTATAAGTTTGATATGTAAATACATTGCTCGTTAAGTATCAGTTTTAACAGTTGCAATCTATCATCTGAAGTCATTTTGATAAATTTTAGAATTTAACTATTTGATGAACTTAAGAAAAAAAATATCTCTAAAACATAAAAATTCTTATATTTAACTTTCTAAAATCTTAAGATTATATACTTTTGTTTAATATAAACTCTCTCTCCACCTCTTTCTTTGTCTCTCTCTCTACCTCCAACTTTTTTTGAGACAACAATTGAATAGGTCAATTCAATTAGAGTGAGTCTATGGTACTGATAAGCATAAATTATATACACATTTGATCTAGATTTTATCGTAAAACAACCTCAAATATCTTGTATTTTTAATATAAAATGATTTAAATACACCTAGAATCAAGTTACTGCGGTTGTTTGGCTTTTCGTTGCAGGAAATGATGAAAAATGGCTAAAATACCCCCCAATGCGGATCCAGTCACCCGCAGTGCGGATCAGAGCAGCCGCACTGAGTACTTAGCCGCATTTCCAACATCCAGGCGCTGCGCAGGAAAAAGTCCGAGCCTAGTGCGGATGAACTTCCATCCGCAGTGCGGATGAGACCAGCCGCACTCAATACTTAGCCGATTTTCAGGACCTTCAGAGAAGCAGAATCCACCCGCAGTGCGGGTCAGCCATCCGCACTGCCATCCGCATTCAACTAATTCGCATAAATTAAATAAGGAAACTTAGAGCCAATGCGGATGAAGACCACCCGTAGTGCGGATCGGCCATCCGCACTGGAGCCGCAGAAAAACCAAATTTACATGATTTCAACACGGTTTCTATTTTTGGCACTTCATGGACGCGTTTTACAACCAAATGTGGACAAGACATCCTGGGAAACAATCCAGATATAGCACCCACTAACTCCACTTTCTAGGCTCTTAATTGGGCATGATCATTGGCTATAAAAAAGGGGGTTCATTCTCTCCATAGGACACATCTCTTCCTCTTTCATTCTCTCCACATACACAATACTTAGCGATAAATTCTGGAGAAAGGAAAGTTTTCAAGCAAGGAGAAGAAGGGTTTCCTGAGCAAGAAGTCGGCAAGATAGAGGTTTTTAATTTGTCAAAGGGTGTAATTACTTTCTTTATTTCATTTCTTCTTACTTTGCCAATTTTTGTAATGGATCTCTCCATGAGGGAGTAGTCCTCTCTCTAGGGGTTTAGGTCAATGCATGAGCTTGTTTAATTGTATCTTATTCGGTTATTTGTCTTTGTTATGATTGTTTTATGGGATTTGATGTTAATTTCTGTGATTTATTATTTGTGTTAATTACATAATTAGTACTTGAAATCGCTGTAGTCCCGCTTTGGTATCTCTTTGTCAAAGGATCCAAAGAAGTTAGGACGAGAGGAGAGTACCAATTATGAATGCAAATACCCTAGGTTTAGATTAGGATTGTAACCAATTTGTAATCTAAACCGGAACAATAGAAATTAAGGTTAGGAATTTGGTGAAGAACCTAACCGTGAAGGCAAACCCTAATTAGGACATCTCAAATCGAATCGGGTATTGGTATGAAGGACTTAATCGTGAAGTATCAATATTTGAGGAGAGGAGAGACTAACAAGAGCTTATGATCTAAGTAGCTAGGGTGAAGAACCTAACCGTGAAGTCCGAATTACTTAGACACGTTATTAATTCACGAAAGTGACCCTTAATGACATATTAGGTTAGAAACCTCATCAAATCATACATGAACTTAAACAAATACCGAATAGATATAGTTAGCAAGGGAATGTAGACCAAAGACCCCTAGATATTCTCATCTAGAAAGCAATCCAATCTTTCTTTCATTCATTTACTCTTATTGTTTTAAAAACTCTCTATTCGGGTATTGAACCCAAATTTAGGAATTGTTAGAACAACCCCCCCCCCCCCCAATTTACTCTTATTGCACTTTACTTTCCTTTATTTTCTGAAATTAATTAGTAAAGTTTTAACTAAGTTTTTATCGTACTCTCTGCGGTTCGATACCCTAAATACTACTTTGATATAATTGTGCACTTGCAATTCAACTCAAACACGTATTAAAGGTTTAAAAAGTACATCGTTGTACTGAAGCTTTTTACCATACCATTTGGACACATCAGGTACTATGCATATCACGGGTTGTTACCGTGCTACGGCTCTATATTCGAGTTTTCAAATCCTAACGGTCAATCTAAACCATTCATCTTGTTCTCCATATTAATATGTGTTTGGAAACCAAATTTTACATTTTTTAAAAAAAATTTACTATTTTTTTAGATATTTAGAAAATCACTTGATCTGAAAATTCTGGACCATCCAAAAACAGTGATTTTCAATAAATATAAAAAATAGTAAAAAAATTTCAAAATATATAAAATTTGGTCTCCAAACACATATTAATATGGAGAACAAGATGAACAGTTCGGATCGACCGTTAGGATTTGAAAACTCAAATATAGAGCCGTAGCACGGTAACAAATCGTAATATACATAGTACCATAGACTCACTCATTCAATTACATTAACTTTGAAGTCTTGGTTCAATTGAGTTTTGAGCGGTTAAAAATCTTGCACATATGGCTTTAGATCAACACAAATTTCAAGGTTAATGTACAGGTGGCGTTGAGTTTCGACTTCCGAGTCATCCGACATGAATTTCAGGTCATCTTAATTTAGGATGGGTCGTTTCTGAATCGATTTGATTTTTCAAGATTACTAAATCAGGTTGCGTTCAAATCTGCTGAAATTCCTACCCCTATTTCAGAGTTCTGAAATCTTTCCTCTCTCTGTGTCTCTTCTTTCTCTCTTCTCAATTTGAGAAGAGAGAAAGAAGAGAGATAGAGGGAGAGGAGAGATTTCAGGACTTGAATTGAAATCTGAGTTTGAAATTTCAGCTGATTTCAATTCAATCAGATCGGGTTGGGCTCAAATTGGAATCAGGTGAAGTTCTTTGAGTCATATAATATTCAACAAATCTAACAAGAAAGAACATGAAATACCAGCACACTAGAAAATACCAACAAATCTCAATCGACGGTAATCAACAAATATATAGAAACAATTATAATTTGTTTGCAATTAAGTTGGAAAACTGTGGAATACTAATTGTAAGAAATTTATATGTTTTATAATATATATTTTTTCTGTTGTACAATTTATTCATCACAACTCTCAATTTCTTATTTGATATTTTTTTTTTACATTTAAGAAATTGTAAATATAAAGGTATGTACAAAAAATGACAAAAAGGTCTGCTAGTCGGCTAAACGCGTGCATTTCGTATTTGGTTGGTGTTGCAAGAAAGCTCGTAGTTCGTGGTTCGATCGTGACTTGCATTTGATTCGCTCGCTAACAACTTATTTGTTATGGGACCTAGCTGTCAACGAGCCAACTCATCACTAACTTGGTCTTGAATTAACGAGTTTAAGCTGAAGTCTAGCTCACGAACTTGCTCGACTAGAATTTGTGAATTTGTGTGCATTTTTTACTGTCTAGCTCTGTCCAACTCAGACAAAAAAATTTATATAATTAATTTTCTTCTTAAAACAATATCCTGTCAGATCCAGCGTGCCAACTTGCGAGCTAACTCAGTCTAACTCGTGACGATTTCAAGCAAAGATTTCAGTTCAGACCTGTAAAGTCAGCTCGCTCGTGACTCGGACGAGTCAGTTCGTAACAAGTTCAAGCTGAACTCAACTCGTTGCCACCCCCATTTGGCCCTGTTGTATGGTGCTTTGCACATGACATGGTCACATGAGGTCCCGTGCTTAGGCATGAATTTTCAGAAGAAGACATGACATATCATCTTTTACGTGTCAAATAATGTACCAGTTACCAAACTTTACCATGTCAAATGGGCGATGCGTGCCATCCAAATACATGACACGATGCGCTAATTAAATTTCATTAGACTCAAGAGAACTTACTTTTTATTTGTTAGTTATATATAAAGTGCCGATTTTTTTTTCTGATTTAAAAAGCTTAAATTTGATGACATCAAAATTTTATATTTATCGAAATACTCCATATACTGTTGACTACAACATCTCATTGTAATTTACAGCATTTTTAGAAGACCTAATTATTTCTCAATCATTTTTTCTGTACGGGACAAAAGCACGGAATTCCTTGCGAGACATTGGTTTTAATGGAAATTGTTTATTTATAGAAATTATAAAATTCAAACGTACAGAAATAGAAAGAGTATCTTGTTTGTATCAAATATAGAACGATCGGACTTATTGAATCTGATCCATAGGTTTTTTTTTTTTTAACTGTGGCAGCGGGAAAAAAAAAATTATGGATCTCAGTCAATGATTCTGATCCATAAAGGAGTTGATTTTCTGTGATACAAAATCCTCTGTAACCACTGATTTTTCTACGAGAGGATTTTGCGCCGCAGAAAATCAACCCCTTTATAAATCAGAATCATTGGCTGAGATCCATAATTTTTCTAATTGATTTTCTGCAGCACAAAAATCTCTGTATCCGTAGATACAGAGGGTTTTGTGCCACAGAAAATCAACACTTTTATGGATCGGAATCATTGAGTCCAATCCATAAATTTTTCTTTTTCTCTCTACCACAATTCAAAAAAAAAAAACTATGGATCGAACTCGATGAGTCCGATCTTACTATATTATCGAGTCTGACCTTACTATTTTTTATACAAACAAGGTACTATTTCTATTTCTATATGTCCGAATTTTATAATTTCTACGAATAAAAAATTTCCGGTTTTAATACTAGTTTCCAGATAATTATACAATTCTATAAAATATATAATATATTATTATTATTAGCAATTATGGTAATTTTTCATTGATATTCTGAAAATTTATTTGCCGATAGCTATAACTCACTATCATTAGAAAATAATTTAATTACCACTTATTCAAAATTTGTAATTTCGATATTTATTATTTTATTATTTATAAAAAGTTAAAAACAAATGACGAGATTAGATAACTATATCATATGTTGTTATAATAATTAGTGTACGGCTATCAGAAAATAAATTCTCATGACTATCAGTAGAAAAGCTATCATAATTTATAATAATATAAAATTACCAAACACATTGCATTTTAAACATAAAAATACAATTAAACCACTACTCCAATTCTTTTGTCCCATAGAATAAAAAGTTATCTAAAAGGCAATAAATAAAGAGACTTACTGTTAGGGGTGAAACGGATCATATATTATCTGTTCAAATTCTGATCCGTATCCGAAAATTTGATATGAATATCTGATATCCGACTATTCATACAGATACATATATAGTTTTCAATTCTAATTATAGAGGGGGGATCCACTTATATCTTTTTTGGTGACACTAGATTACATTTTCAAAGTCCAAACAGTCGATCCAAACCGTTCAATATGATGGATATATTAAAATATACTTGCAGATCAAATTTTATATTTTTTTAATTTTTTTTTACTATTTATTAAGATGGGTTCAAAAGTTCAATGGTCTCAGAACAACAATTTTATAAAATACTCAATAAACAGTAAAAAAATAAAAAAAAATGTAAAATTTGATCTGCAAGCACATTTTAATAGATCCATCATGTTGAACGATTTAGACCGACTATTTGGACTTCGAAAATGTAAGATGTAATTCAGTGTCACCAAAAAAGGATGTAAGTGGGTCGCTTCCCTTATATTTATTCAAATAGTATATATATATCATGAAGGATTAAGTTATCACAACCATTTTCTACATTTTCAAAGTCCATATCGTCGATCCAAACCGTTAAATATGATCTCTACAATAAAATGTGCTTGGAGACCAAATTTTACATTTTTTTTTTAAATTTGTTTACTATTTATTAAGATGGATACAAAAACTAATCAAATTCAGACTATTGAATTTTGTACCCATCTTAATAAATAGTAAAAGAAATTCCAAAAAATATAAAATTTGATCTGGAAGCACATTTTATTGTGGAGATCATGTTAAACAGTTTGGATCAAAGATTTGGACTTTGAAAATGTAGAAAATTGTTATGGTAACTTGTTGTAACTCCAAATTTGTTGTAACTTGATCCCTCCTCATATATCATATAGTTTAATATATATTATGAATAAAATTATGTTATTTACCATTATAATTAGATAAATATTATGAACTTTGATATTGTTTGATATTTTTCAAGGTTCTAAATAGCGATTATAGCGGCATAGCGGGGAGACAAAAAAAAAAAGCTATTGCGAATAGCGTAGCTATAGCGGAAGCTATCACACATAGCGATTTTCTCTTTTCAAACTTTATATTCTATATTTCTACTAATTATCAACATAATCAATATTAGAGAATTTATGTAACAACTAAATGACAACTAATCTAAGTCTATACTTTTTATCAATTACGCAAATAAGAATGAAAAAAAATCTAAAAAGTAACATTATTTAATAGTTTATACTTCATGGTATTACATATTATAATAGACAAAGAGCAATTAATTTTATAAGGTAAATGAAGTCAATATACATATTTAAACATTTTATAATTATAATAATAATCAAAATCAGCTTTCAATTGAAACGAACGATAATAATTTTACAAACGAATACTATAAAAAGAGTAATCAAAATGAATAATTAGTATTTGAATATTTCTCGATATAGAATGATAGAATAAATCACAAATAAAAATAGAAGCATATAGTTTGGTTTAGTATACTTATCGTAGAAGACCATGTAGCATTAGAAATAAGAATAGAAGTACAGAAGTCCATATAAATTGCAAAAAAAAAACCATGTAGCATAGCGGTAGCTATAGCGGGTATCATATAGCGGTAATAGCGGTCAGCTATTATAGCTATAGCGGTCGTAGCTGAGTTAGCGCAATTTTATCTCATAGCTTAGCGTTTATGGTCCGGAAAAGCTATGGCGCTGCTATAGCTAGCTATTTAGAAGCCTGATATTTTTTAATAATATTTTAATAAATAATAGTATTGAAAAATGGATATCCGATCCGTTTGCAACCCTACTTGCTGTGTTATCACAAATCCCAGTTTCAAATTAAATGACCTATGGATTGTTATGTTGATAACTTCAAAGGACACTCCCCTTTTAGTTTTATGAGCAGTTTGTGAAGCAATTTTAGAAATGACAGATTTCATTGAATGAGAAAGTATCTGTACAGTTTTTGTTCAAGGCAATAAATAAAGAAACGAAGAAAGAAAAAAAGACGACACAGTCAGTGTGATATATACAATACCCGACCCCTACCAGTCGAGTTTCTGACAGACATACAAATTATTTCAGTTGCTTATGTCAAAGTATTTTGGGTCGGCTGGGAAATGATGCTCCACCTTTAACTGAAAACCCAAAGATAAAAATGGAGAGATTTTAGACCCAGAAGTAAAGATCAAAATCTGATTTCTGACCAATAACAATACATGGCAGAGCATAGTTACAACATAGTACGGAGGAAGCACATTGAGAAAAGATTTGCATACCTTGCCCTCGTCAGAGTCAGAGTGGCGTTGTGGGAAGACAACTCGAAAGTCGTTATACAAGTAATATCTCCTCTCCTCCATCTCTGAAACAACAGCTGATGAGCAATCTGATTTTGTCCTCTGTACAGATCTTACCGCACCTTTTTTCTTGATTGCAGGGCTGAGGAAGCGTAGGTGGAGTGCATATCTCAAGGCTCCACTACTGCCAGGCGTCAATCCCTCATTGGCTTTCATGGGCATTTTGCAAGGGGGTCCATTAGCTAGATGGATCCTATCCATATTTAGGTCTGTAGTCGTGACATTGACTTTTTCTCGAGAAGAGAAATCTGTTGAGGATTGAGTTAAAAATGTAATTATACAGTTGAATGTTGATGTTTCTCAAATATGTATGCAATCATACTATGATTTACTTCCAATGTTGAAAGGCATCTTATTAGGTTTTTGCAAATGGTTACATTTGATGGCAATGTCTCTCACTCTTCTTTTTCCTAGTAGAATGCAAAAACTATTATTGAGAGAAGGGATAGCAAAGGCTTACAAGTAGAGAAGTCACTGTTGCAATCTGTAGCTCCATTAGTTGACAACTTTTCACACTTTGGCCCCCCGTCTTTACCAATATTATTAGGAGAAATAGGCGAAGAAATAGTCACCTTTTGCCTCATGAATGTCTGCCCTAACAATTATGTAAACACCATATATGAAAAAAATGTAGTATACATAAATTCTAGTCACAGGTAATACCAGTTGGAAATTAGTTTAATCATTATTTTCCCAGCTTTTGTAACAGACGAGTTATTACCAGTGGCAGTCAGTACCATTGCCTCTATTGCTTTAGGTGACTTAATAGCTCGTGCATATAATTACTACAAAGATACTCAATACCGAAAGAGAAAAAAAAACAACATAAAAGACCAAAAAATAAAATAAAGTAGACAACCTTGGTGCCTGCTGGCATGTCGGTGAGATCATAGTTAGAGAAGAAAGTATGAACAGGCGTTTTTTCTGGATTACTTACAACCTACCAAAAAGTAAATAAATTAAATTTTACAGTAATGATTTACTTGAAAGAGAAACAAATTTACAAACCGGCACTCGGTACATACCAGTTGAATACGTCCCTTGACCGGTATGCGCAAGCGGCTCTTGGCAGATCTTGACTCATCATTGGCACTAAGACTCCTCCTGAATTTGGCATTAGGACTAGAATTAAGGTTACGGTTTGTGCTCTTATTTGGAGATAACCTCCCGGCTAGGTCAATGGAGGCATAGTATAACAATGAAGTGTCACCGTCTATACTTGTGACAGAGAAAGGTAGTTTCTGTGTTGGAGGTGCGAAAGTACCACCTGTTATGTTTAGTACCGCCAGAAAACCATCTATGTTCTGTTTTAAGAAACATAAAAAAAGGGAGAGCTAGAGTTAAACAAAATTACAGGAGTTCAAAGTACAAATTGTTTCTAGAACTACTTCCATTTGATACATTTTCATCCGCCGTTATTATAGCACCGGTCAGGTATACATGAGCACCTGTTGGTACCAATCAGCACATTTATTTTACTTTTTTGGATTTTTCGACCTTTTTTATGTTATTCAAATAAAGTTTACTTGGAATTCTCAAATAGAATTGTGTTTGTAGTAGGAGGTCGTCTGTACCTATGTATTGCTGGATAACCATCAACAATCTGTATGTTTCCTGTCTAGAACTGAGCTTACTCGGTACGGTATCATGGCGGTACCAAAATCCATACTTCACATCTCATTTAAAGATGAAATAAATGTTAAAAAATAAGGGACCTGATTTGTGTTCCCTGAAGAGAGACGGCCCGACAAGAGAGACTCCTCAAATGAGCCAACCAGCGACCTCCTCACATGACATTTTGCAGGTGAGCCCACAAAATTAGACATATATGCAGCACCACCCCTACCCAATTCCCCACCACGAGGTGTGAACACCTCAAACTCATCATGACATAATAAACTAGGGCTCTCTTGACCATCTTCTTCTAGAATTTCATCCTCCTCAAAAGGAAATTTCTCCTTTAGCCCCTTTGCTTCTTGCAAATCCAAAAAATGGCCCTCAAAGTTCAACCCTCTCACATTTCTCATTCTATCATGAAGTTTGGGGCCGAGTGGAGAGAGAGATGGAGGGGGCGAGTGCTCTTGCTTGGTGCTAAAATCTCTCTCTACAAATATGGGTCCATCTGTGAATGAATCAGAATTTTGAAACCCGAGATTTCTGAACGAACCAGAATCACCGAAATACACCTTTTTACAAGAATCGGTACTGAGCCTTCTCACCGAATCACAATTATTATCCAAATTTTGTGTACTGCTGTTCGAATGAGAAATATTCAATAAATCACCATAGAATTGCTTCCTTAGGACAGTGTTGAGAGGAGAGAGGAGCCTCTTTCTGACAAGGTGGGGACCAACATTTGTCTGGCTGGGTACATCTGAAGACGAGCTAGACCGGGATTCAAAACCCACAACTCGTACTTTTGGGAGGTGTTGCCTCTCATTCGAATTGAGTTTCAATTCACCGACTGAAGGGAGTGACATTCGACTAGCTGTATTGGAATTGGAACTTGAAACTGAAATTGAATTTAAATTTGAACGGACGGAGGTTGAGATGAAGGTACTCAGTGCCATTGCTGTACCTCCGTCAGATTGACCTGAAGAAACTTGAGGTAAGCCCATAATTCTATAGCCTTTTGCCCTTTCTGTACTCTCTAACGTTCAAACATGCAAATGCTATCTGAATGTTCTTCTATTACACCCCTCCTCTCCAAATTCCTGGAAACTGAAAGATTCAACTGCTCAGGTTTGAAATGTAGGTTTTCTGTTGAACCAATACCCTTAGCAATTATCCGTCAACCCCAATATTTATTAAAATTCCTCCATTGCTCAATGAAACTTTACAACATCAGGGAGATTTCTACCTAGTCCTTCCTTTTCTTTAAATTCCCCTTCTGTATTAACCTTTTACCTTCTCCAAATTCAGAGTTTTTTCAATCACTTGAAAGCACTTTGGGTACAAATCTTCCTTGTTCAATTTTAGCCTAAATAAATCTAAAAATACTCTTAATGTGCCTAAACTAAAGTTTCAACAATGAAAAATTCAGAAATCTGCTTAAGTACATCTGTCCACTTCACCGCATATCAAGTTCAGGCAAAATGTGTTTCGGTATATCATGATCATTCCTTCCATTACAAGTTGCAAAATCAAATTTTGATTGGTCTTCTGCGCTTTTTGATGAAGAGCAAATGGACTGATTTATCATCTTACCAGAAAGAGAGAGAGGTAATAGATCCTGAAAATGCACAAGAAAAAAAATGACAAATAAACAACCTTATTTTCGAAGTCAAGTAAAGCTTTAAGCTCGATTGAGCAATTGAACAGTTAATATAAAGGAACACCTGGTATGTAACAATGTAGACACTATAATGGACCTATTTGGTACAACATTTAACTTATTATATCTAATTATAATGTAAAAAAATACTAACAAAAGTAAGGAATTTGAAAGCTTAAAAGTCGGATTTTATATCTTCCAAGAGGCAATGTATTTCATGGAAACTAAAACCAATTTGTTGTTCTTTTTCTATTCACTGAATAATTTTAACTGTGCCGTTCGCCGCCATACCTTTTTCTATTTTCCCTCTCTTTAGGTTGTTGTTAAAGAAGTGTTTTATAAGAAAGAATAGGCAATTATTGAACTAAGAAGTACACCAAGATACACTTCTAAAACAAAGAAAAAAAAAATTCACACAATTTTTGAACAAAAGCACGATTAGCTTCAACCAACTGTCAAAAATGTTTCCCAAATCATGAGTATTTAGAAAATTTTGGCTGATCAGACTAAAAACCAATTAAATCGAGACTGGAAAATTATCTACAAAATATTTTTAACAGTAAATCAAATAGTACCAGTTAGAACTCCCAATTAGATGATGATTTTACAGAAAAAACCGCAATGGTTCAATCTGATGTATTCTTTTTTTTTTTTAGAGTTGTTTGACAGTGGCAATCTGATGTATTCAAAGTTCTCCCAGACGAACTAGAAGAGGGGAAAAAAAAAGAAAAAAAATCACAAAACTAAAAAGGCGCAATCAGAATGAAACTGGATGAGCAAATCGATCAAGGATTTTAGTCTCCTAAATCAACAACTTGCAACCAGAAATTTACCCTTTTAATCCAAAATAAATAAATAAATAAAGCAAGAAATTACGCTAAGAACCGTAATCAATCAATTTTCAAATTATATCGATTCCGATTATACAAACCTTTCGAATCAAAAGGCTATGGTCCTAATGTTCACCCATATTTTCACTATTATCGCTCTTTTTCTCATTCGTTAGTTCTTCACCTCTATCTAACCTTTTTACAATATCTCTCTCCTCTCTCTCTCCTCTCTCTGTAGCTATATATATTTTGAACCAATCGTTTTAAATAATAAATAAGAAAAAGAAATGGTACCTTTTTTTCTCTGTTTTTTAGTTGGCCTTGATTTTGTTAAAGAAAATAATAAAAATGGGGGTGGGTTGCTTTCGGTGGAGACGCCAGAAACATTACAGTTCTGTCTGAAAATTGATTCCGGTCCACCTGAACCGGGTCCGGCCCAAATAACATTTTTTTTTTTGATTAAAAACCTTAGACAGTTTTATTGATAGAAAAAAATTATAAAGGAGTTGTTACATAAAATTAGACAACTAGTATCTATAAAAAATATACAACTAAAGAAAAAACTCAAGAGATGTGTATCCTGTGGATGCAAATGATCATTCTTACTTGATTAGTGTGATAGGAGTCTGACGATGATTTTTTCTGAATAATTATCCTTGCTTGATTAGTGTGATGGTTTTCTCTACATGGAAAAAGAACCAATCTCGGTTGCTTTTTCTATGCCGTGAGCTGCCTACTTCCTTCTAATGACATGAAAAGACAATTAGCCCCCCTAGTTTTGGAATAATTGATGATAGATTACATTACAACCTCTCTAGTCTCTAGTCTCTAGGCACACACACCACAGCATGTGCAAATGAACCCAGAGTCAAAAGTCAAAACTGCGGTATTTTCTGATTTTACAGCCTTCCAAGAGACCAAGACTGCGTCGATTACAATAAATTATTTTACAATTAAAGTTCCTTCCAAGTGGAAATTTTTTTTCCATAAAAATTAATAAAAAAAAGTAGAGAGAGAAAACAAAGAGTATATTATGATTTTGATTGGTAGAAAGATTAGTAGGAATTCTACCGATATTAAAAATTAAAAAGTTTTGAACGGTATAAAATTCACCGATCTTAACTCCGATCAGAAAAAAAAAATGTTTTGATCGGTACTACTCAAACCGATATAAAAATATAAATATTTTAATCCAATTATATATTATATTAATATGAATCATGATTGATTCAAATTAAAACTTGCCTCAATGTTTTGATCGGTAATTTCCTTACCGATCTATACTTCAAATTTGTTTGTTTCTGCATTTTTGGCTAGTGTTGGCATGAAAAAAACCTGAAATGAAAATAAGAAATGAGTTAGGATCGGTATATTTTATACTGTTCTAATTTTTTTTATTTTTAAGATCGGCAGAATTCGTGCCAATCTTTCTACTAATTAAAATCATGATATACTCTTTCTGTTTCTCTCTCTACCTTTTTATTAATTTCTACGGAAAAAAAAAATTCCCTTCCAAATTCCAACACTGGTCTCATAAAAGAAAATTAAAAATTTATAAAAAAAAAATTATCGGTTAGCCGCATAAATTATTACGGGGTGTTTGACAACAAAGGATTAAGAGCTTAAGAGTACTAAGGAACTGATGTTTTGTTATCTTAATCTGTGAATAAAAGCTAAGAAAGCTAAAGAAAGGGGTAGAGGTGCCTTAAAGTCTGGACAAAAGGAGACTAAATGAGGTATTTTTAATTCACGCTAAGGAATCAGTGTTTGGCTACAGAAGTTAAAGAAAGCAAATTAAGTCTTAAGGAGACTTAATCCTTTGTTGCCGAACAGCCGTACAATTTTTAAGTTATCCAGGTTTTCGTGTTTTTTCGAAATCTATCCAAATTGCAATTTTTTTTTGCTGCTTTAGACTGAATTACCGTAATTTTTTTTTTTTGCAGTTTTGAAATTCCAAACCACAATTTTTTTTTTTTGCGGTTTCAAAAAGAAAAGAAAAATAGCACTTTGTGTTAAATGCTCAAACATAAAATAACACTCCAAATCAACGCTATTTTTAAGTTAACACTAACCCAGTCTCATTCAAACGGAACATGCACGTTATATAATATAAGTTGTATGCAATAGAAAGTGTGATAAAAGATATAAACAGTGTAAGTACATGTATGTGTTTTGAGAAGTTTTAAAAAATTTACAATTTAAGTATAATTATTTAGAAAATTTTAATTGAAAAGAAGAAAAATACAGTAATATAATAGTATAATTTTGGAATTATTAAATAATAGAATCTGATCTTTATTTTATATGCCTAAATGTATGAATATTTTGAAAAGCTAGTTTTTATTATTTAATATACGGTGCAAACTTTTGTACATGCAATTTTGTAACCGAAATTTTTATTTTTAAGTAAAGATTGAAGGTAAAGCACCTAACTATTTAGGGGGGATTTCATGTATCTCCTTCAAAAACTTCAATATTACATATTTCCCCCTCAAAAATTTAAAATATCATATTTACCCTTCGAAATCATAGAAACTCACATATTTACCCAAAAATAATAAAATAATAAAACTTAACACCTAAATTTACCAAACAATATTAATTAATTAAAAAAGACCATCATACCCCTCTTCGTTCTCTCCTTTTCTCTCTCTAGAATTCAGATCCTCCCCTGTGCCTTTCCATTTCCTGGCGCCAAACAAAAATTGCTCCAAAAGAAAACCTAGCGCCTTGCTCCTCTTGCATATGGCATCCTCGCCCCTATCTTTGTATGTTCTGCGCCTCTCCGATAGTGCATCAGACTTGAATCGCTCCTTTTTGTCTGCTCTGCCCAGTGTCGATTCCTTTTTGTACCAGTAAAAAGTTTCATGGTTTAGAAGTAATTACAGTAGTATGTTTTTGTTGAAAATAAATAGAATAAGTGTTGAAAATAATAAATAGGATTAGATAGGATTAGGGACTCGATTAGCCTCAGCGGACCCTTTTTTAAGGTATAATCATCATAGGCTAAATTAAGGCAATAAAGGGAGCAACTAATTATAAAGTTACTCAACCTTTTTTCCTTTACAAAAAAGTTACCGTTACTTTTCTTTCCAACAGCCCTTTTTCACTTTTGACCATATAAATACCCATTGTAACAACTCAGCCAATATTAATAATATACAGAATTTTTCTCTCAATTCTATTATCTCAAAATTACTGAAAAACATCATGGTATCAGAGCAGGATTAAAATCCCAACTCAAGAGAGAAAAATCAGCAACAGCACAAGCAGCTATAAATCAGAATTTCCGAAATCAAAATTCTTGCAACAGCACAAGCAGCTGTAAATCAATACCAGTAACAGCACCAGTGGCTGTAAACCGAAAATCACAATGTCACAAAGTCATGAGAAACTCACAGGGGTAATGCTAGATGGCAGAAATTACCATGTGTGGGCAAGGCAAGTAATTTTCTCCTTAAGTGGCCGAGAAAAGAGTGAGCATATAGATCCTGAGGGCAAGACTCCTAAACAATCAAATCCCCCAACTGAACCCGAAAAGAGAGCACTTGCAAGATGAAAAGTGAGCGATCATACCGTCATCACTTGGTTACTTGCAACAATGGAACCAAAGGTATCTGAGTTGCTCTCTTTTAAAGATACGGCATTAGAGATATGGCAAAGAGCCGAACAACTATATGGCCATAGAAAAAATTACTCACATATCTACCAAATTCAACGTGATTACCAACAAGCAAAACAGCAACAAGGGCAACCAACAATGGAATTATACGGTTACCTTCAAAAGAAGAAAGATGAACTTAGGGTATACCGGCCTCCTACAACCGATCTCGCTGAAATTCAAAAGCGAGAAGAGTAAGATGACATTTTTCAGTTCCTAGCAAGCCTCGATTCCACATATGAGGCAGTGAGGTCTCAAATTCTGTTACTAGCCGAATTACCAACCCCAGATGAGGTGGCAGCCATGGTAGATAGGGAAGAAACGAGAAGGGCTGTCATGGTGGTTCAATCCCCCGAAAAAATTGAAACCAAAGCATTCTCAGTAATGGCGAGACCAAACCCTAGCCACAGGTCGGAGGTAAGAGGAGACCAAGCACCGGTGAGGTGCGATCATTGCCGAAGAGAGGGACATAGCAGGGACCGATGCTGGTATCTCTACCCTCACCTCCGACCCAAGTGGCACAAGAAAGGCGGAGCCGGAGATCGAAAAGAGGAAAGAGGCGGCTGGGAACGGGGCATAGGCGAAAGAGAGAAGAGAGAGTTTTTAGCGGATGGAGAAGGCAGCGACTGTGTCGCTGGGAGATCTGGACTGTCCGTTGAAATCACCACAGCTTCAGACCCACGGGATCCCATGAGGCATTTGATCCAGCAGCTCTCCATGTTGCTAGATAAAAAATAGGAAAAACAAAAGACCTCTGGTATGGTTTGTGTTACAAATCTAACTTATTTTTCAAATAATTCTAAATGGATATTGGATTCGGGTGCCACAGATCACATGACCGGAAATAAGAAATTATTATCCTCTTTTAGGAAATACGAAACCAAAAAATTTGTAACTGTGGCAAATGGTGATGAAATGGAAATTATTGGAGAAGGCTCAATAATTATTTTCTCAAAAATAATACCAAATGTCTTGTATTTAAAAAATTGCTCATCCAATTTATTATCCATTAGTAAAATCACAAATGAGTTAAATTGTGAACTCATTTTTTTGACAAAAAATGTGATTTTTCAGGATCGGATAACCAAGATTATGATTGGTGAAGGATTTCTAGAAAATGGGCTTTATTATTTGAATGAAGAAAAATTCAATCTCAATACTACCAAAAATGAAGAATTAGGAGTACTTTGGCATAGAAGAATTGGGCATCCTTCCGACAAGATTTTAAAGAATGTTTTTAATTTTTCAAAAATAGATAATAGTAATTGTGAGACTTGTAAGCTAGGAAATCATACTAGATTGCCCTTTAAATTATCAAGTTGTAAAAGCGGGAAACCATTTGATTTAGTCCACTCGGATGTATGGGGACCTGCCCCAATTAACTCTTATAATGGATACAAATATTTTGTCATATTTATTGATGATTTCTCTAAAATAACTTGGTTATATTTATTGAAAGATAAAAGTGAAATATTCTCACAATTCTTAGATTTTTATAAATTCATAGAAAATCAATATGAAGCTAAACTTAAGATTTTTAGATCCGATAATGGAACGGAATTTGTAAATCAAAAATTTTCAAAATTCTTTAAAGAAAAAGGAATTGCACGTCAAACAACATGCGTTTACACACCTCAACAAAATGGTGTTTCCGAGAGAAAAAATAGACATTTACTTGAAATGACTAGAGTACTCTTATTTCAAAATAATGTTCCAAAAACTTATTGGTCGGATGCCGTTCTTACCGCTACATATTTAATAAATAGATTGCCAAGTGTTAACTTAGAATACAAAAGCCCATTAGAAATCCTTTACCAAAGAAAACTTAATATAGAGCATTTGAAAATTTTTGGTTGTACATGCTATGTACACAAAAATAATAAACAAGACAAGTTGGATCACACCTCAATTAAGACCATTTTTTTGGGTTATTCATCACAAAAAAAGGGATACAAATGCTATGACCCTAAGAACAAAAAATTATACATTTCAAGAGATGTAACTTTTGTAGAAAATGAGCCATATTACAAAGAAAAAATACATGAGGAGCCTATTATAGAATCTTTCGAAGAGAATATTTTACCCCAATCCAATCCTTTGATAGAAGAGGTAAGACCAATTGAAATTGGAACCACAACCGAAAATGAAAATGAAAATGACAATGAAAGTGAAAATGAGGAGGAATTAGAAGAAATTTCATCAAGTGAAGAAGGTCAAAATATAGAAGGAACACCTTTGAGAAGGTCCGTCCGAACAAAGAATCCTCCAACAAGGCTAAGAGATTTTATAACGTACAAGGTACAATACCCTATACAAAATTTTATTTCGTATGGTAATGTCTCCTCCAACCATAAAGCCTTCTTGACCTCAATTGAAAAAGAACAAGAACCAAATGATTATCTTGAAGCCGTTAATAACCCGGTTTGGATCAAAGCTATGAAAGAAGAGCTAAAAGCTCTTGAAAAAAATGAAACATGGGTAATCGTACAATTTCCACAAAATAAAAAACCCGTAGGGTGTAAATGGGTATATAAGATTAAATATAATAGTAATGGAATCATAGAACGGTACAAGGCTCGCTTGGTGGCCAAAGGATACACACAAACCTACGGTATAGACTACTATGAGACGTTTGCACCCGTTGCCAAAATGAATACCGTACGAATTTTATTTTCAATTGCGGTAAATCAAAATTGGAAACTATACCAAATGGATGTCAAGAATGCCTTTCTTCAAGGAACTCTTGAAGAAGAGGTATACATGAACTTACCACCCGGCCATGAAAAAGGAGATGATAAGAGCTTAGTTTGCAAGTTAAACAAGTCAATTTATGGATTAAAACAATCTCCAAGGGCATGGCATGGAAAACTAAGCTCCTATTTAATTTCTTGTAATTTTAAGATGAGTAATGCCGATCATTCCTTATTTGTTAAAATTATAGGTACTAACACTACTATTGTACTAGTATATGTTGACGACCTTATAATCACCGGAAATAATCAAGAATAAATTAAAAGAATAAAATTGCAATTAAAAGAAAAATTTGACATCAAAGATTTAGGTTATTTAAAATATTTTTTGGGAATAGAAATAGCATATTCAATTCAAGGGCTATTTATCTCGCAAAGGAAATACACCTTAGATTTGTTAGAAGAAACCGGTAAATTGGGTAGTAAACCGGCCTCCATACCAATAGATGGCAAATACAAACTAAATACCGAGGATGGTGAACCATTAGAAGACATAAACCAATTCCAACGACTTGTACGAAAATTAATTTATCTTACGGTAACTCGTCCAGATATTTCATATTCCGTAAGTCAAATTAGCAAATTCATGCATAATCCAAGAACACCACACTTAGAGGCCATTGATAGAATATTAAAATATTTAAAAGGAACCCCCGGCAAGGGAATTTTTATGAAATGCAATAATTCTAATGAAGTGTGTGGCTATTCCGATGCAGATTGGGCCGGAAGCTTCGATAGAAAATCGACAACCGGTTTTTGCACCTTTGTATTCGGAAATTTAGTCACATGGAAAAGCAAGAAGCAAAATGTGGTGGCAAGATCAAGTGCCGAAGCGGAATATCGTGCCATGGCATCTACCGCAAGTGAATTAACATGGATCAAACAATTACTTTCGGATGTTGGGATTCAAGCTCAATTGCCAATGCAAATGTTTTGTGACAATCAATCGGCTCGGCATATTGCATCCAACCCGGTGTTTCATGAGAGAACTAAACACATTGAAGTTGATTGCCATTTTATTAGAGAGAAGATTCAATCAAAAGAAATTGAGACTCCATTTGTAAGAAGTGGAGACCAATTAGCGGATGTCTTTACGAAGGGTTTAGATCCTAAACCATTTCAACAAAATATAGACAAGTTAGGGTTAATTGATATTTATACGCCTAACTTGAGGGGGGGTGTTGAAAATAAATAGAATAAGTGTTGAAAATAATAAATAGGATTAGATAGGATTAGGGACTCGATTAGCCTCAGCGGACCCTTTTTTAGGGTATAATCATCATAGGCTAAATTAAGGCAATAAAGGGAGCAACTAATTATAAAGTTACTCAACCTTTTTTCCTTTACAAAAAAGTTACCGTTACTTTTCTTTCCAACAGCCCTTTTTCACTTTTGACCATATAAATACCCATTGTAACAACTCAGCCAATATTAATAATATACAGAATTTTTCTCTCAATTCTATTATCTCAGAATTACTGAAAAACATCAGTTTTGAACATATGTTTGGGAATTGGAGTGATTTGGCGCCAGGCAATTGAAAAGGCACAGAGTGAGAACGGAGAGAACTTATGGGTATAATGGTCCTTTTTTATTAATTAATATTGTTTGGTAAATTTAATTGTTAAATTTAATTATTTTATTACTTTTGGGTAAATATGTGATTTTTTATAATTTTGAAGGGTAAATATGATATTTCAAATTTTTGAGGGGGAAATAGGTAATATTGAAGTTTTTGAGGGGGATACATGAAATTCCCCCAACTATTTAATACCATTTAATACCAGGGGTTGTTCAACAACACCTCTTAATCCTAGTTAGGATTAAGTCTTAAGGAAGCTTAAGGAACCGATGTTCGGTTGTCTTAATCTGTGAATGATAGCTAAGGAGGCTAAAGGAAGGGGTAGAGGTGCCTTAAGACCCGAGCAGAGGATTAAGATCCGGGCAAAAGGAGGCTAAAGGAGGTAATCTTAATCCGTGCTAAGGAACCGGTGTTCGGCAGGATTAAGAGACTAAGGAAGCTAAATGAGACTTTTTAGTCTTAAGGAGGCTTAAGGAAGCCTTGTCGAACAGCCCTACAACAAAGGATCTCTCATCCGGGTTTCGAACCCATGACCTCTCATATAGAGACCATGTGCCTTTGCCACTAGACCAAAGGCTGGTTCTTGTAACCGAAATTTTTATTAATACCCTTCTAAAAAAAAAATAAACAAAAAACTTCTAATTCCAAATAATTCAAAAAATACTCAGACCACAACAATAAATGCATGCCTTCCAGGATTGGAGCCATCATTTATCATTGCGGCCCTGCAAAAATCCAAAAAAACTCAAACAATTCGTTGTTTTTAATTGATTTTTGGGTTTTTTCGGAGCCGCAACAATAAATAGCGGCTCCCAAGAACAGAGCCACAAATTGTCAGAGCGGTCTGGATATTTTTCGAATTCTCTAAAATTGGAGATTTTTTTGTTTATTTTTTTTTGGAAGAGTATTAATAAAAAATATGGATTTGATAATGCATAAACATGTACGATCAGATTTGAAATCTATAAAATCTTTCGTAGACATTAAAACGGTTGATTGACTTAACCTTCAATTTTACTATTAAAAATAAAATAAAAACATATACGATCGTGCCACATAAAATACTTCACCTATGAATCATCAACATGGTTATAGTTTAATATTATAAATATAATGACGCCATTATATCATTATTTAACACATCTTTCGATTCAATTCAGACATTTCAAATCAGATAAAATTCAGGCCATATTATACAATCACATAAAAGAAGTAAGGCAACTTTTATATTTTTTTAGAGACTTTTTTACTATTCTTTTTAGCATATTTCAATTTATTTGTTTGAAACTAAAAAATTAGCTGTTGTTTTACTATTTTTTTAGATAGGAAGAAAATTTCCACTTTCAGAGGGTTTAGAATTTTTAGATTAAGTGATTTCTTATCTATTTAAGAAAATAGTAAACAAAATAAAAAAAATTGTATTTTTTTTTATATTTCATAAAAAAATCATATTAAATGATTCAAATTGAGTGTTTGAACTTTGAAAATAAATATATATACATTCATAATACATATCAATGTGCAGTTGTGCACTTAGGCACTTAGCTCTTGACATTTGCATTTAAAAAAAAAAGGTTATTTTGACAATAAACTCAGAACCGACAAAAAATATTAAAATAAATATAAATAATTTTATATAGATTAGATATGTTGCAAAATCACACTAATTTCGGCCATTTTTATTAATAACCCACAAAAAAAAGTTTTTTACAAAAATAACCTCAAAATCTAATTTTTTTCAAATATAACCAAACCGCCAGGGTTGCTGGCGGTCCACTTCTATAGCGGACCGCCACTATTCCTGGCGGTCCACTTTTTTTTTTTTTTTTTTTTTTTTTTTTTTTAGAGATCTGATTTTTTTTCTTAATATTTTCATTTGTGAAATTTTAGTTTTTTTTTGTTTAGGGTATTTGTCAAAAAATTAAGGACTTGGCATTTATTAAAATTTTAAATTTCAAGTTCTGACAGCTTGGGCGGTCCACTAGGGACCAGACCGCCAGTATCCCTGGCGGTCCGCTAGCTGTCTTATAAGCACGTTTTCTCTCTCTCTCCATCACACAGTCTCATTTGTTAAACCACAGAGAAGAAAGAGAGAACAATTTTGGCGATTTTGAAGCGATTTTAGGCGATTTAGAGGCGATTGCTACAGGTATTTTATTTTTTATTTAATTATTTTCTGTTTAATTTTTAATTAATAATTATTATACCCGCAGTATGTAAATACTATAAATTAGTCTTTAATTAATATTATAATTAACTTTTAAATTGCAAAAAATAATGAATCTATTATACTGTAATTCTTATGAATTTTTTTTTTAAATGTAGTTTGTTAAGGAAAAAATGCTGGTTGCACTGTACGTGGGCGGTAAGCTAACTAAGGGTGTAGAGGGCGTGTATTACTCGAAAGATGCCTCATTCGGCTTGCAGGTTAATGAAAGAACCACATTTATTGAACTTAAGCAACTAGTATACGAAAAGACTGGTGTAAACCCCAACCGGTATGACTTAGAATTGGCTACCCGAATTGACACACAACGGGCTGGGGCGGGTAAACCTTACTTTGTGAGTTTTCCTATAACAGATGAGGAGTTGTGGAAGGCTGTGTACCAACAATTTGAGTCTAGGGGGGTCGCGATGATAGACTTATATTCCAGGAGGGTTCCCCAGGCCGGGGCTAGACCTTTTAGTGCGGCTGGGGCTGGACCTTCTAGGGCTCCCCCTGTTGGACCTTCAGGTTATGACAATTCGGCTTATGACAGCCAGGGGTACCACCACTCCCCTCATGACAGCCAGGGGTACCACCACTCCCCTCATGACAACCAGGGGTACCACAGTCCCTGTTATGACAACCCGGGGTACCAAAACTCCTGTGAGTTTACTGAAGTTGTACCACCACCACCACCACCCAGACAGGCACCCATAATCCCTACATTTCCAGCTATACCAGAGTCAGTACCGATACAGTTATCCGTTAATCGAAATGATACTAATATTGATGTTGATGCTATTGATGCCATACCGGAAAGAGAAATGGAAACTGGAGATGAATACCAAGGAATTTGGGAATCTGATGACTTATCAGATGGTGATGCAAATGTACCAGGTTTGTCCAGGGAAGAAAAATTCCCAATCAGGGGTCGGGGGAATAGGCATCCTGTCGCCACATTCAACGATACCACAGCTTTTGAAGAGGCTGACATTAGTTTCTTTGGTCCTCGTGTTGTATACAATCGTGAACTTGCCCCAGGGCAAGTCTATACCAACATAGATGAACTTGTAAAGAAAATTCACGAGACTCACGTTCACGGCAACTGGGAATGTATATTAGAAAAAAGGGAATCAAAAAGATTGGTTGTGATATGCAAAAATGCCCCTTGTTGCGAGTTTCGCCTTTATGCAACCCCTGCGGGTTCGGGGGAAGCATGGATAATTAAAAAGTGTGAACCACCTCATACATGCAAGTCTGCGTCCACAAGGACAGACCATTCAAACCTGACAGCATCACTAATTGCCGATGCAATTGAGGCAGACATTAAGTTGGATCCATCGATGAGCATCAAGGCGGTGGCTATGGCCGTCAGACACAAATACATACATGTAATCCCAAAATATAACAGGTTGTGGAGAGGTCGTGAACTTGCGATTTGCAGAGTATTCGGTAGTTGGAAGGATTCATACAACTATCTGACACCATTGCTCCAGGCTATGGCAAGTACAAATCCTGGCACCGTATTTCAGCGGTGGCATGGCCCCATTTATGACAAGAATGGAGTACTAATAGAGGGAGTTCAACAATTCAAGGGCATAGCATGGGCTTTTGGTCCTTGTATCCAAGCTGTGCCATTCATCAGACCCGTTATCAGCATTGATGCATGCTTCATGTCTGGCCGTTACGAGGGGAGGCTACTGATAGCATGTGCATATGATGCTGAGAACCAGTTGTTGCCTTTGGCGTTTGCAATTGTTCGGAAAGAGGATGGTGAGAACTGGGGATTCTTTATGCAGTTTTTAAGAAGACGGGTGGTTGGGCCAACAAAGTTTTTCTCTGTAATATCAGACCAGCACAAAGGAATAAAATATGTTTTTGATCGTGAAGAATACGGTTGGTCAACACATACTGGCGAGTGTGTGCACAGGTTGTGTATGCAACACGTTGCGGAGAACCTTAGCAAGGCAACCGGAAACGATAGCTGGGTCCTAGAAACATTCAGACGTAATTGCAAAAAGAAGAAGCCGAGAAGGGTGGAAGAGATGAGTAGAGAATTTGCAAAGGTATGTGTTTGTTGATTGTTTACATGTCTTATTGTACTTTGTTAACATATTTTTATTTTAATTGTTTACTTATATTATTTTATTTCCTTATTTATATGTAGTATATGCCGAAAGCAAATCTCTACTTAATGAAGGTGGGCAAAAATAACCCCAGAGATGTCGAAGAGCCACCAGCATACGAGAAAATATTTCAAGCACGTGATGGAGGTTACCGTTGGGGAATTATGACCACCAACGGTTCTGAATCGCTGAATGCAGTCTTCAAGGAGAGCCGGACGTTGCCTGTGGCTGCAGTTGTAGAAGACACTTTCTACAAGTTAAATACCTGGTTTCAGGAACGGCGTGCTAAGGCCGCAGAATTAATAAGGATGAACCAGTCATTTTCAATAAGGGTGGAGGAGAAACTAAGAAAACACAGGAACAAAGGTGCAACTATGACCGTGATCCCGATGGGTAATGATGGTACAGAATTCGAAGTGCACAATCCAAATGAGTACGTTCCTTCCAACCGTAGAGCAGATGGCACTATGGAGTTTGTGAAGAGGGCTTTCAAGTACGTAGTGCAATTCCGAGAGGCAAGAGAGGTGACATGTACATGCCAAGGACCCCAACTAACTGGAATTCCTTGTAGTCACGTGATGGCGGTATGCCGAGTGAGAAACTTCTGCGAGGATCACTATGTCGCTGACATGTATCGTACCGATTACCTTGCTTCTACTTGGGGTGGATCTTTCCATTCTTATCCTAACCAGCATGAGTGGCCTGCGTATGTCGGTGATAGAATACTCCCTTCAGAAGGATGGATAAGGAAGGGGAGGAGGAGACACAAACGTGCTATAATGACCATGGACGAGATGGGTGGTAGGAGGCCATCGGGAAATCAGGCTCGCCGTTCCGTTTCTGACAGGCGCAGGGCAGGTATGTAGCATTTTTCGGAATTAATTTATGATTTTATTATATTAATAACTGAATTCTGTTGTTATGTTCAGATGCCATAAACGAACACAATGAAAGAGAAAATGCGAGAGTTGTTGCTGAAGCAACTGGTAGAACACAACCACCTCTTGCGACCCAATCATCTAGTAGCCAAGGGTCTACAAGTACTGCTGCTCCTGCAGCTGACACCAGAAAATCTTCTCGTCTATTGGGTCTATTCCGACGTCGTGAAAGATGAACTTATTATTTTGCTTAGGTGAACTAAGTTATGAATATTTGTGAACTTCAGTTGTATCGTTGAACTTTAATTGTATTTGTGAACTTATTATTCCGACGTCGTGAAAGATACGTTGTAATTTCAGAAGACCATTTCGATGTAAAGCAGAAAAAACATAAAAACCAACATGAAATATAAAATAAAACTGCAATCATAATAAAGAGCTACAGTCCAAAATACATCATAAAAAAACTGCAATCATAATAAATACATCATAAAAAAACTGTATATGTATATATGTATGTGTATGTGTATGTGTATATGTATGTATGTATATATGTATGTATGTATGTATGTTTGTATATATGTATATATTATACATATATTATAAAAACCGAAAAAAAAAGACCAACAAGCTGTCAGAACTTGAAATTTAAAATTTTAATAAAGACCAAGTCTTTAATTTTTTGACAAATACCCTAAACAAAAAAAAAAACTAAAACTTCACAAATGAAAATATTAAGAAAAAAAAATCAGATCTCTAAAAAAAAAAAAAAAAAAAAAAAAAAAAAAAAAAAAAAAAAAAAAAAAAAAAAAAAAAGTGGACCGCCAGGAATAGTGGCGGTCCGCTATAGAAGTGGACCGCCAGCAACCCTGGCGGTTTGGTTATATTTGAAAAAAATTAGATTTTGAGGTTATTTTTGTAAAAAACTTTTTTTTTTGGGTTATTAATAAAAATGGCCGCACTAATTTTAATACAGGAATTTATTTAAATTACAGTAAAAAAAATATCAAAATATTTAATTTTAACTTACAGATTGATTGCAGACGGGTGACGTATTTAATTATAATGGGCGAGAAGGGTAAAACGGTCATTTCACAAAACGGAGCCCACAAAAACGCATCGTCTGCATCTAACTCAAAAGAGCATCTTTTGAGTTAATACATATCATCCGTCCAATTATAATTCGCAGTGATCAGACGGTCTAGATACATTATCTCAAAAGAGTCTTTTTTGAGGTAATGCAGAGGATACGAGCTTGATCTATTCCATTAATTAGGCCGAATCTGCACCGTTGGATTCATATCCTCTCTACTTGTCCAGATATACTGAATCTGAATCTGTAACGGAAAGACCGGTACGTGGCATAATAAGGCATTAAAGATTAGAGACACGTGTCGGGTTAGAGAAGGTGCGTGTCACGCGGCAGCCAAACTGGGGTTACAGGTGTACGGCTGTAATTTAAATTTAAAAATTTGCTATTCATAATTGCATTTATTAATTGGGATTGATGCAGCGTATGGGATTAGGACTCGTTGCTTCCTGTCACGAATTCCAGATAATTTTAAAAATTGGATTAAAAAAAGATGGAAAAAAAATTCGATGATTTTTTTTTTTTTTATAAAAATCCGTAGATAATTGTATTGATAAAAAAAATTATAAAGTAACTGTTACATAAAATTAGACAAATTAATTATAAAAGAAATATAATTTGATCATTCTTACATCTTACTTAATTAATTAGTATGAAGAAGTATAAAATTAATAATTAATTTCCAATTCCGGTCAAAGAAGAATAAAGAAGAATTTGAGAAGTAGAAATAAATATGATAAAAGGAAGTATGGATTCAAAGCAATTCAGGTCAAAGAGTTTTAAAGCTAAGGAAAATGGATTAATGCAATCATATATATTTTAATTAATTTCCAAAACGGTCTTTATGTTGAATTCATATATATCCAGTCATGCATGTACCTAACTAATATTGACATGGTAGAATGAGACCCGAATCAATTATTTAAATCTAGCTCAAATTTTAAAAACCAAAAAATCTAGTACTTTGTGTTGAAATCTCAATTTCTATCTTAGATTTCAATCTTTCTTATGAAAAAAAAACGGTTGCTATAGTAATAAACAAAAACCAAAAAATCCAATCAACATGAAATTTGGTCTTCAAAAAAAATATATATATATCCAAATCGAATACAGATAATTATTTAGAACCGAACAAATCAAATGCATGGTTCTCCCAAACTCGTGGAGCCCATCAATAATTCAATGAGGAATTGAGGATGAAATGTGTATCACTTTGTATGGCTGTACCGACGCCATGATTAATTGTTTAATTCAAAATTTAAAATCTTGAAAGAAATTGAAAGAGGGTTCATGTCTTATTCAAAGACAATGGTATCAAATTCATAAAAATATCTTTATAAAGCAAAATATTATCAATTTTATAAGAAAAAGATTTCTCTTTATTAGTGACTTTCTGTATTTTAATAGAAGTTGGTAGGCTTTTTTTTTTATCTCAAACATTAAATGAATAATGGTAAGTTCTTTTTTTTTTCAAATTATGCAAAATTTATCTACACAGAAATATTGAAGCACCAAAGTGGACATAAACTTAAAGCATGTTTCTAAATTGCCACAAAATTATTATCATTTACCAAAAATAATATTTGTTCAATTCACGTTAATTAAATGGATTAATTTGGCTCATTAATTTATAATTCATGTCATTTTAAATTTCAATCAATAAACAAACCAATTTTAATACAAGCTGGTGTTTAATGATTCTAAACGAATAATACAAAGTATAAATAGTTTAGCAACCTTAGATGAAGTAGCTATAAACAAAAAATGGGAGATGTTTATTAATTCTAAACAAAATCATTGGAATATGGGTACCAAATATGAATAGGGTTTCTCCTGTGAGTTTGTGGACCTTTTCTGTCACATGCCAACAGCTTTGGTTTTGACCTCCTCTTGCCTGAAAGAATAGTATCATCTGCGGAGTCGTTCTGTGTAGAACTATGCGGAGCTTTTAATCTGGTCTGTTCGTTTCAGATCGGACGAAATATATCAGATTTTGTCAGAATTGAAAAAAAAAATCTCAAAATTTGTGGAGCTTTTAAACTGATCCGTCCAATCCGAAACGAACAAATCAGATTAAAAGCTCCACACGAAACAACTCTGCAGAGGATACTATTCCCTTGCCTGAAATGGTCATCAAGTGTATTTTAATATAGTATTTATATTTTAAAATTATATATCTATATATAGAGAGAGAGAGAGAGTTGGTCTATGGTGCATTGCAATGTATAGCCCCTCTTGTACATTGGACTATAAACCGTTGGATTCTAAGTTCAAACAGTTGATCTAAAGGGCTCAACATGTTCTTCATATTAAAATGTGTTTGGAGACCAAATTTTATATTTTTGAAAAAAATTTACTAGTTTTTAAAATTTTTTGAAAATCGTTGTTTTTCAAAAAATTTTGAACTATAAAAAAGACAGTTATTTTTCAAAAATTCTAAAAAAATAACAAACAATTTCCAAAAAATGTAAAATTTTGGTCGCCAAGCACATTTGAATATGGATATCAAATTGAATGGTTTGGATCGGTTGTTTGAAAATAAAAACCAACGATTTATAATCCAATGTACAAGAGAGACAACATTACAATGCACCATAGCCCATCTCTCTCTCTCTCTCTCTCTATATATATATATATATATATAGGTTGCCATGCTTTGCAAATTAAAGTGGGTATTTTAATTTGCGCTCATATCTCTAGTTTCAAAGTTCAAATAGACAATCTGAACTTCTCAACATGTTCTTCATATTAGGGTCGGCCCTGGTGCTGGGCAGCCAGGGCGACCGCCCCGGGCACCAAAAGATACCGTCAAGCTATTAATCGATATGTGGCCAGCTAATCGAATTATGTCGATGATTTTGAATTTTTATTAAAATTGTGTGTGCGTGTGTGTGTTGTGTGTATTCATAATTTATTAAAAATAATTTATTTAACTCATCAAACTTATCAAATAAACTTAATTTAACTTAGTTCTATTATTATAATATGACACTACGCTTAACAATACACACACTTTACATGTGCATAACATATATATTTAATGATTTTGTTTTTAGAATTAAGCGTTTTCAAACACCAATAATATATTATTTGAAAGACATGAAACATTACAACATAAAATCACAAACATCTTAATTTTATATATGAACATGTCGTACTAATTGAAAAAATTAATACTAATAATATATTATTTGAAAGACATGAAACATTCCAACATAAAATTACTAAATTTAGTTATGAACATATTGCACTAATTGAAAAAATTACATCAATAAGTAAGAAAAAATATATGGTATATAAAGAATAGAGAAATTAATCAATTAATTCAAAGTAAGTAAGAAGAAAATATATATATATATATATAGAGTTAGGCTGGTGTGCTATGGATAGCATAGTGGCCTCTATGCTACGGCTCAATATTCGAGTTTTCAAAATCCAAACGGTCGATCCGAACCGTTCATCTTATTCTCCATATTAATATCTGCTTGGAGACCAAATTTTACATTTTTCTGAATTTTTTTACTATTTATTAAGTATTTTACAAAATTGTTGATCCAACGGTGGCTGCACAAAACAGTAAAACCGTTGGATTAGCGATTTTCAAAGTGACTTAATAAATAGTAAAAAAATTCAGAAAATTATAAAATTTGGTCTCCAAGCAGATATTAATATGGAGAATAAGATGAACGGTTCGGATCGACCGTTTGGATTTTGAAAACTCGAATATTGAGCTGTAGCATAGAGGCCACTATGCTATCCATAGCACCCCAGCCTAACTCTATATATATATATATATATATATATGGAATATGCTAGCATGCTATGCATAGCATAGAGCCCCTCCATGCAATGGCTCGGATTTCTAATTTTAAAAATCCTAACGGTCGATCCGAACCGTTCATCTTGTTCTCCATATTAATATGTGTTTGGAGACCAAATTTTACATTTTTTGGAATTTTTTTACTATTTCTTTAGATTTATTGAAAATCGCTGTTTTTTTATGGTCCAGATTTGCTGAAAACAGCGATTTTCAATAAATCTAAAGAAATAGTAAAAAAATTCCAAAAAATGTAAAATTTGGTCTCCAAACACATATTAATATGGAGAACAAGATGAACGGTTCGGATCGACCGTTAGAATTTTGAAAAGTTGAAATCCGAGCCGTTGCATGGAGGGGCTCTATGTTATGCATAGTATGCTAGCATATTCCATATATATATATATATATAGAGTTAGGCTGGGGTGCTATGGATAGCATAGTGGCCTCTATGCTACGGCTCAATATTCGAGTTTTCAAAATCCAAACGGTCGATCCGAACCGTTCATCTTATTCTCCATATTAATATCTGCTTGTAGACCAAATTTTACATTTTTCTGAATTTTTTTACTATTTATTAAGTATTTTACAAAATTGTTGATCCAACGGTGGCTGCACAAAACAGTAAAACCGTTGGATTAGCGATTTTCAAAGTGGCTTAATAAATAGTAAAAAAATTCAGAAAATTATAAAATTTGGTCTACAAGCAGATATTAATATGGAGAATAAGATGAACGGTTCGGATCGACCGTTTGGATTTTGAAAACTCGAATATTGAGCCGTAGCATAGAGGCCACTATGCTATATATATATATATATATATATAGAGTTAGGCTGGGGTGCTATGGATAGCATAGTGGCCTCTATGCTACGGCTCAATATTCGAGTTTTCAAAATCCAAACGGTCGATCTGAACCGTTCATCTTATTCTCCATATTAATATCTGCTTGGAGACCAAATTTTACATTTTTCTGAATTTTTTTACTATTTATTAAGTATTTTACAAAATTGATGATCCAACGGTGGCTGCACAAAACAGTAAAACCGTTGGATTAGCGATTTTCAAAGTGGCTTAATAAATAGTAAAAAAATTCAGAAAATTATAAAATTTGGTCTCCAAGCAGATATTAATATGGAGAATAAGATGAACGGTTCGGATCGACCGTTTGAATTTTGAAAACTCGAATATTGAGCCGTAGCATAGAGGCCACTATGCTATCCATAGCACCCCAGCCTAACTCTATATATATATATAAATTGGATATATAGCCAAGCACAAATAAAACTGCAATACAGAATTTATGAGACTTATTATCACGCAGTCATAGAAAAAAAATATAAAAATAAATAATCACTGGAATAAACAAAAATAAATGAGAATAAACAAAAAAATAGACGATCAAACGAGAATAAATAGAATAATTGAGAATAATCGGCCGATTAATTGGAAAAATCCACTAATATATCTTTAATAAGTGTATTCGTAACGATTTGACCGCCGTTCACGATTAAACATGCATATAATAGACCGTGAAGACCTTTTTCACAACATTGATATATATAAAAGGACCCAAAATTTTCTCCCGCCCCGGACCCCAAAATCTTCAGGACCGACCCTGCTTCATATTGAAATGTGCTTGGAGACCAAATTTTACATTTTTTGGAAAAAAAATTACTATTTTTTTAGAATTTTTCAAAATCAGTGTTTTTCATTAAATAAAAAAATTCAGAAAAATACTGATTTTGAAAAATTCTAAAAAAAATAGTAAAAAATTTTCAAAAAATTTAAAATTTGGTCTCCAAACATATTTCAATATGAAGAACATGTTGAGAAGTTCGAATTGACTATTTGAACTTTAAAACTAAAAATATGAGCATAAATTAAAACACACACTTTAATTTTCAAAGCATGGTAGCCCCTCTCCCTATATATATATTATTAAAATGAAGTCCTATTGATTGCCGTGTAGAAAAAATATTGGGTCGTGCAGTGTCATGTTTGACACACGTGTCGTTATTTATGCTACATAGATATGAAAGCCATGCATAACTTTAATTTACTGATTATAACGTTACTAATCATGTAAAATCTCTAATAAAAATAATGATAGAAACAAACTTAAATTGACCAATTAATTAAAAAAAAAAAAACTCATGCCTTGCACAATGGGGAAAAGAAAGCGCGTCATTTTGACAAATTCACCTCTGATTGGGGAAGAAAGAAGCTTTGCAAGGCTGGCCAAGCCAAAGCAACAGACCAAAGGCTGCTTTGCTTGTAAGCTAGTCTCTTACAATTAATACATGCATTGCATGACCATTTATAATTGTCTTCTCATTGTAGGTTTATCAAGCCCCATCACCTAATTATTTCGTTTTTGATACTTTTACTTTTACTATGCCATGTCCGAAAATAGACGTGTATGGTGTACCGGGTTTCATGAGACGTACCAGTTCAAACAGGGGTGGAAAATTACTGAGGTAATTGGTGCTAGCTATAACATAGAGAAATGATGTAATTGTATAGGATTTGATGTTAGGGGTGGATCTAAGGCTTAGTCGAAGGTGGCTAAGTCACCTCTATGATTCTAAAATTTTAATTATTTCGTTTTTGATACTTTTACTTTTACTATGCCATGTCCGAAAATAGACGTGTATGGTGTACCGGTTTCATGAGACGTACCAGTTTAGACAGGGGCGGAAAATTACTGAGGTAATTGGTGCTAGCTGTTACATAGAGAAATGATGTAATTGTATAGGATTTGATGTTAGGGTTGGATCTAAGGCTTAGTTAAAGGTGACTAAATCACTTCTATGATTCTAAAATTTTAATTATACGTATAGAAATTTAATTGAATTTTATCTTTTGTAAACTTTCTACGTAGTCTAGTCATTCTTAAGAAATGACAAATGTTTAGTTGTAACATAGTGGTTAAAGTTTTATTTTGTGGTTGAGAACTTAATACAATTATACATTTTAATTTTCAACCACTCCTATTAAAATTGTCTAGTTCCGTCCATGTTTGATGTTGTAAGCAAATTTATCAATACAACTTTGATAGTCACTACAAAATTATAAAATAAAAAAAAAAAAGGCGTGTATGTCATCACAATGTTTAGATTTTGTGATAGAATAGCTTGCTTGGAATAAAGTTTTAAATTGATTAATTTATGGAACTATATCAAAGTATTTTTTTTCTTTTCTTTTTGGTTTTCCCTAGAACAAAATTCTGATTAACCCAATTTAATAGATTCGGATTAATAGATTAAACACTTCTATAACGCTTCATTTTTTTTTTTTATGGTCGGCTGGCAAGTAGCTAGCTGACAATATTTTAATAAAAAAAAATTATTTATATTTACATTCTCCAATGGAGCTCCTCTATAGTAATAACGCTTCATTATTAAAGAAGGCGAAATTCCACAGCTAGATGTGAAAGCGATTGGCACTTTTGCGTGCTTTTTTATTCTTTTTATAATAAGAGGCGCAAAAGAAAAGTTACCACAACAACAGAGAAGAAAGGTTGTAATGTAACCTTCTTTTATATACAAAGTTAAAAAAAAAAAAAAAAGCTTTATTCTTGATAGAAGAGTTTGGCAATTTGGTTTTTCTTTCTAATTTTTTTTCCTGTTCTGCCGATTTAATAGTTCAAGTCAGAACCGGACTCTCATCATTTTCCTTTAAAAAAACAAAACAAAACAGAGGAGATATCATGGTGTGGTCCTTTAATAGAATAATGGATAATGAAATCAATATCAAGTTTAAAAATAATGATCAAATTGAAGAATATTATGACCTCAAAACTAAATTTTGCAATATATGCAAAAAAAAAAATCAAAGTCAGAGCACGTATTAGAATAAGAACTTTAGAGAGGTGTAATTGCAAGTATAATATTCTATCTATCAAACAAAACCATGGGCCTGGAATCAGGGATGAAAACGGATCTATCTATCAAACGAAACCATGGGCCTGGAATCAGGGTTGAAAACAAATCAGATATTATCCAACCGAATTCGGATTTGTATTCAAAAATTAGATACGGATATCGGATATTCGAATATCCGTGTGGATAATGGTACGAATATGATTTTGAATTTTAATTATCCGTATCTGAATAGTAGATATATAACATATAGTTTAATATATTTTATAAAAATATGTATGTATATATCTACAGGTTTTCGATATCCAATCCGTATCCGTATGTATCCGTCTAATATCCAATTTGTATCCATATCAGGAAAAAAAAAAACAGATACAGATATGATTTTACCACTATCCAATCTGTTTTCACCCCTAGCCTGGATACACTCTCCTCTAATTCAAAGTCTTCAACAAATGGAGTGGTGACAGTTTGATGGGCATCGGATCAAATTCAGTCCGACGTCCGGTTAGAGCCGTCCAATACGCATTAAGATTCATGCATACTTGATAAGCACGAATCTTAAAGTTGTACGTGCATCTTGATGCATATCAAACTGTTTCAACCTGATATCAAATCAAATTTGATCCGATGTCCATCTGACCGCCTTCGATAAAACATAGAATCACTTATTGCAAAATTAGCCTCCTTAATGATTTTATTGCCATGGAGATAGGAGTAGTAGGTCCAATGGGCATGGAACGTACTTTTAAGTTCAATTAGCTCTAACACCGTACGATTAGCATTAAGATCCGTGCGCACGAAAATTGATACAAACACACACGGATTTTAATACGAAGAGCACGGATCTTGATACAATTAGATAGTCACTACACTATCGAACCAAAGTAGATCCGATGGGCATCGACCTACTGTAAACACAGTGCCATGCCCCCCACTTTCCTCTATAGTTCACGGATGAACTACAACATGGGACCATTGTCTAATTTCTTATGCATGTATGTTTATATTGCTTTTCAGATGAAAGGTTTGATAGCTTTTGAATTTTAAATACCTTTTTAGAGAGGAAAAGAAAGCAACTTAAGCTTATCAGTTGAACTTGTCACACTGAAGACAACCACTTGATGTGATTCTTAATCAACTATTCTATTATCTTAAATACTTGCGTTCTTATTTTTTAAATGAAAGGAATGATTGTCGCCAGCCCACAAGTTCTCAGAAATTGAAGGACAAAAAAAATCCTAAAAATGAAAATAGAATTAGGAATCTCTTCTACCAACAAAAGAAGTACCAATCCTACGGTTCCAGGAAGTTCACACAAGCATTTATAGCATGAAGAATGTGTATTCTTTTTTTTTTTTTTTGGGGGGGGGGGGGGGGGGGGGGGAGTACAAGCTGATAGCACAAAATATTGCAAATAAAATGGATATTGTCAAAATTTAAAAAACAGAAAATTATATTGATAAATAGTAACGATACAATATATTTTGTTAGAGCCAATTAATCAAAAGAGGACTCACTCAATCCTTAAGAAACTTGCTCATCCAGCAATAGATTCAATGGAAACTCACCCTAAGGCCTAAACTTAACATCACACTAAGACAACAAAAATTAACTCTAATCTGCCTCTTCTCTAATCAAAAGGCTTATTTATAATAAACAAAAAACTAGTTATTATAGAAGTTTGCAAATATGACAATAAATCCATCAAGATTTAAATGGATTTCACTAATTACTATGCACGATATCCTCTTTTAATTGGCGTTTTATTATTGTTATTTCCTGCCAAATTAGACCAAGTGTTCTTATTTGATTTTGTATGTATTGGCTCCACCACAAGCTCACAGGTATAAAGTATAAACACTCCACATACAGAACTGTTCGGAATTTGGTCATGAATCTTCATACAAGCAGGCATTTATAGCATGAAGAGTATATTATTGCTCTATTACATGTATATAATTGTTTTAATAAGGTTCAAACTTTTCCTCCATGAACTACTCTTTTGGGGATGTGAATCAGCGCAGGTCTTCAATTGAAATCATGAATAATATACAAGAATCAGTGTAATATAGACATAAATATTAAGAAGATGGTGGTATACTGTAGATTGGCACCCTAACCCTTCTAATTAATGGTCACAATAGTGCGCCAATTATCGTCGATACTGACATACTGTAACCAACAATCAATGGTAAGTTATCAAACACAGGCACACACATGCGACCACGAACCAGAAAAAGGGAACAATAAGAGTTAACCGAAATGCGTGTTAAAAGAAATACCGTGCATCTCCTTGCAAATGGATTAACGGAAATGCGTGTTAAAAAAACAAAAAAACAAAGTAGAAAACAATTTGTACGCATTTATTTAGTAGACCAGATTATCAGCAATCATTAGTTATTACTAGAAAGAGAGATTATTTGTGCAGGCTAACTAATCTAATTAACAACTAATATACAAAAGCCAAATAAACTCGAGCATCGAACTATTTATCTAACACTTAATTTCTATCTCGGCATGCTGGCACCTGTAATGAAAAGACAATGACAAAAGACATTGATAAACAGTAAAAAAATTCTTTTTTGCCAACTCAATGAAACTAAAAAACAAGACCGAAGAATGACAACATATATTCACCTTATTTAACTGTGCCAGCTCTCAGTGCCTACTCAGAATCTGTGCATAATTAAGGTACATTCCTTAGAGCAATTGGTGTGAGAGGTGGTGACTCATCTTTTCTCAAGTTCATCTCCTTGAACCCCTCAACCAATTTTGCATCCATGCCCCCATCTTCTCTCCTATTCGTGACCCTTGATGGTATCGAGTAGCTGCGCGCCATAACAGCCCCCACTACCGGTGGCGCTGGAAGAGGTGATGGTACATTTTTCGACGCACCAACTGATGTCACTGTTGCTCTCTTCTCCTTTTCTCTTTCTTGGTTTGGTTTTGAAACCAGAGGTGCTGAATGCGGAACAAGAATGGGAGAGGATCCTGGAGAACGAGCTGGAGGGGGCCGTGGGAGCTCGTGAAGTTCACTAATCTTAGCCTTCTTAGTATCAGAATCATAAGAGTTTCTATTTCTATTTTTGGGATTAGCAACGTTGCTTTCCTTTAAGGGTAATTTTTGTGGGGTTGGCAGTAAATGTTCATTTTCCTTTGGGCTCTTAATTGTGACATTAGGATTTGGTTGCAGTGGGGAGGAGAACCAGAGAGGTTGAGACTGAGAAGTGCGGTCTGGCTTAGAAACAGAAGGACGGGGGTGACTAATCTCTCCAGTTGGGGTAGGGAGTACATACGAATTGGGATTTCTTTTAACAGACGAGTTCCTTTGCAACATTTCATTTATGCGGTCTGAAGGGTCTGGACTTTTGTTTGGTAGGAGAGGTTCTGATTGGCTAATGATTTTATTAGGTGCTCCAATAAAGGAAAGAGTATCAGACTGGTTACTGTCAACATGCTCCTGTAAGAAAGGAGCATTTTAATATAAACATACAAACATTTAATAGAACTATGACAAAAGAAGAAAATATTAGAGAATTCTGTCAATGATAATTAGTGCTGGTCCGGGTCCAGTGCCATTGGGGCACGTATTGGTGTGGTTGGTACCAACTAACATGTAATTAATGCTGGACCCAGCCAGATCAAAATAGGCAGGCCCTACCGGAAAGGGAAGAGTTCAGAATTGGAAGAGAAACTAACATTAATTCTGTCCAGAGGATTCTTTTCAGCAGTACAGTACTGATTCCAATCTGCTGAGTGTGGTACCAATTAAATATCTTACCTCAAGTGACTTCCTAGGAAATTGAGCAGTAGCATTGCTAGCCCTTTTGCACTGACCATAGTCAAAACTCAACTCACTGCCGTCATTGCTGATATCATCACGGCCATCAGGATACATGTCTCCATTGTCATCGTCGTCGTCGTCATCCAAATCATAATCGAGTTCAGTGAAATGGTAATCGATGTGCTGCAATTCAGCCACTGCTTTCACCTGTGGCTCTACTGCCTCTAAAGAGCTTACCCCTTTTCTGAAGAAGTTCAACTGCACCATGGTGCAAACCAGCAGTTAGCATATCTGTGGTTCCACGCATGTATTATGCATTTGGGAGTCCTTTTGCTGCTATTTACTACCTTTAATTCGCTATATATAATGTTTTTTCTGACACAAAGGCCACTAACGGCCCCCAGAAAAAGGTCATCATACTTTCATGAAACCGAAAGATTCCACATGGTAGAACAGTGCACTGGATATAAAATGGATACCACACCAAAAATAAAAAGATGAGCTTATTTTAGTCAAAAAAAAATAACTAAGATAAAGAAAAAAGAATGTGATCATAGGCTGAAATCGGAGCAGATATAATCCATCCAAATCAACCCTCATATCCATGTGGGATGCAGATATGGATGCAGACATATATAAGATACGGTAAAAGGACGCAGATATGAATAGAGATAATTTCTAGTACCTTAAAGATTGATACAGATATGGATATCTCAATCTGTATTTGATCCTACCAAAACTATAATTTTTCTTTTAGTGGTTGAAAAAAAATCTAATATTTTTGTATGTTTGTTATCTATAATGCAAATAAAAGAGTACATCCCTGCTCGCTATTCATCTTGCAAATGAAAAAATTATAAAAATGCTTATTTTGTTGTACCTGCATTATAGTTATTAGTCAAGATCCATGAATAAATTGGATCATTTTTTAAATTCATGTCCAAAAAATCCATTCGGTATCCACACCCGCAATTAGGGCAGATAGGAATCATAAATTGCAACCTCTGACTAATATCTGATCCATGTCTGTTCAATGAAATGCAGAAATAAAAGTATTACCCGCTCCATTTTAACCCTGCAAACTTCATGTCAAAAGGTACTTTGACATGAAAAGGGCATATAGATTTACCAGTGCTATGTTATTGCCAGACAACAGTTGCATGTTAAAACTCATACATGCAAAATTAAAGTAGACAGAGAGAGAGAGAGAGAGAGTCATGCAAGGGTCCGCAGGCACCAGCATGTACCCATGCACATGCACACAAGAACATGCAGGAACAATTAAAGAGGCGGGTGGCACTTACAAACAAATAGAAAGATGATATATAACCACAACCAGAACACACATGCATACAACACTGATACATGTGACAAAAGGTTAGAGCAAGAGACCTGGGCGGCATGGTGGCGAGTGGCTTGTGTGAGAAGACTCCGAAACTGGCCCTGTTTAAGGGACTTCAACCGAAATACAAAAAGCGTTGCCTCTTCATTGTACTCATCTTGTGCTTGTTTCACTTGCTCATAAGAGAAGCTGTCTGCCCCCTTCCCTTGTTTGCTACTTGACTTCCCCCCTTTGCTGTTGGTGTTGCTATCCCTGAGTGTTTCTTGCATGAACTTGTACAATTCCCTAGAGGTAAGAATATACAGTTTCAATGATTTCAAAAGGGGAAAATCATTGTCATTTACGAGACATGGGTTGTTTCTTTATTATTTGGAACTTGTACAAGACACTACAGATATAATCATGAGTCATTTTAGTGAGAAACAAGAGACTTCCTGTATAATATAACCATCCATCTGTTTGTACTTCTTAGTATTTATTATTATTATTGTCATCATTATTATCCCTTGTGGTTGCAGGAATTTTGCATAAATTTCTTCAGAAAAAGAAATAGAGAATTAAAGGCTTATTTTCCCTTTTTAAAGAAAAATGGAGGACAATTTCCAATCTACCCTAAACAAAAGGTCAAAGAGACACTCCCATAGACCTGCTACCCCTCTTTAAAATGTTCCAACTTTTCTCCATTCTCGCTATCCACAGAGAAGAAGGTCAAAGTGGAGATAACAATGCCAGGCTCGGCATCTTACAAAAGATAGGCAAGGGATGAGATTTCAACAATTTGGCTTGTCTATTATATTTGAACTTTTTTCCAGAAATGCGAGGATAATGTGAGTAGAGTAGTTATTTCTCTCTCTATATCAAAAATTTGAGAGAGTGATTGTCTGGGAGGGGGGGGCAGCACCCTTTCGTCAAATCAAAAGTGAGATTGTCTAGGAATAGACAGTTCCCACTTATTACAAAAACATAAATGCTACTTTATATGAACAGAAGCCCTGGAAGTGACGAAAAATAGTTCCTGTAGTTTGCCCAATTACCCGTACAACTTAGTTGACAAAAAATGTAGAAGTGGTATGAATAATATGTACCTTTTATCATCACATTGCCGCTTCATCTCCTAATTAAAAAATATGACAAGAAAATTTGCATTAATAATTAGAAAATAGAGACCTTGTATCTGTTATCATGTCCTCCATGCATGTTATTTAATAATAACATACATATTTATTATGTATTATCCTTAGTTTTTCTTGGCTTGTTTGGAGATTAATTGTACAACTGAGGCTATACATTTGCAAGATTGAGGTCTCTTTTTAGATCAACATTGGTTTCGTTGTCAACGGGTCAATTGAGGACTTGGATAAGTTAATAGAGACAATTTGCATAACAGAAACTAAATTGGGCTAAAGGTGGATGGTCACTGTTTTTTAACATTCAGGCTCCTCACCTGTGTACCAACCAAAATTTTTGGTGGATATTCGGCCTCTTTACCTGTGTACTGTCCAAAATTTCAGTACATTCACTAAACTAAAACCTTGGGTAAAACCAAACCAATATTGACCAGCTGGCACCTACCATACAAATACTGGTACAGTAATCCGAGAGAAAGAGAAGAGACCTCGACAGTTTGAAGCTCTCTAAGAAGAGATTCTGATGGGGTGGTTATGGTTTGAATGACATGGGCACGCTGCCAAATAGGAGTTTACAATATTAAAAGAAAATTAAAATTATCAGCTAGATTTTTAAAGTTAGAATAATAAAAATATATACTAAAAGCAATGTTACATACATAGCTATTTACAAACTTCTGAAGCTCAAATTGTGCTTTTCCCAGCATCCATAGAACTTTACCTAAATTTTATAATTTAGATATGAAATACAAAACATTATGAGAAGAGAAGCTCATAATATATACTTGATTGAACAAGCATCTCAGTTTGCATTTATGTACTGCTAATGTCTAACAACTATGCATCATTTGTGAGTATGCACCAGCATTCCTGCATCACTGTATTAAGGACATGGAGACAACAAGCAGAAGCAATAAGAAAAAAAATTTGGAAATACTACGTATAATACATGAAATAACTTACATGATTCATCATCATTGTTCAGTGTGATTTTTTCTAGGAGGCATGAACCCATTTCCCCCAAGGCTTCTGAAAACTCTACAATCAACAAAAAGGAATAGGTAAGAAAAGCCACATTGATAAAATATTAATCACATAAAAGTTTCAAAGTTGATAGTAATAAGTAACGGAAAACAACTAAATTTTGTTTCAGAACAATTATAGTTGTTGTAACTCAATCCGTGTCGGAGGGCTAGTGAAACATACAATGGATTTCTTCTAACTTAAAATCATAAGCAAGGAATATTGAAAATTAAATAAAAGAAGAAAATAGGAAATAAAATGAAACAATTACCATATGCACTATTAGCAGTGGCAGCAGCAGCGGAAAACAAACTATCATACCCATTCTTCATGTCTTGCATCTCCTAACAATACATAAATTTAAGGATAATTCAGGGTTTTGAGCCAGTGAAGGTGAATTCCCCTAAAAAAAACACCTAATTGGCTACAGGACTCAGGTTACAATGAGCCTAGGTTGATTATTTCAGAAAACTCGCACAGTAGCTGACAGTTGTGATCCCATACAAATCAAGCTCGGTACCAGTATCCGTTACTCAAAAGCATAAGATTCCAAATATGATTAGTTACAGGTGCCAAAAATAGTATCCAGCTTGTTTTTGAGATTTGCAATATCAAAATTGAATGGTTACGAACAAGTTCATTCCTTGAATCAAGGGTAAAGTGCATAATTTAATCCAGACTCAATTCTAACCCCACCCCTCCTCCTGCCCCAAAAGGCACACACACACACGACAAACACAGTGACCCCACACCCCCATGCCTCGAGCACAAAGAAGAAGAGAAACGTGAAGCTTGATTCTTAATGACTTGAATTCGATCACAAACTTCTTTGGAGTAATTTCTACCCAAGCCTCAGCCAATATCCTAAAAAAAATTGGAACTTAGTTCTCAAAATTTTGAGTGTGTTCTTGAGATTATCTACAGTCTAAACCCGAATTGACACTGCTTGAATACAATTACGATTTTTATCCCAGAAAAAGAACTCAAATCTTCAGAGAGAGAAAAAAAAAAAATGAATGAAACCTTGGCAGCTTGAAGGAGCTCTTCGTGAGGAGAGACTGGCATGTGGGGCCCATCTCTCTTCTTCGAATCCTTGGTTTGGTCGCCTCTGTGCAACGCAAAGTCGCGTATCTTCTTCAAAGACGACTTCATGACCTCCAAATCCCCAGTTCAATTTCAAAATCAGTGATATACTAGTTCGATTTCAAATTAGAGATCTGAAACCCTAGAGAGAGAGAGAGAGAGAGAGAGTGTGGCGGGTGTAACGGGAGCAAAGAGAAGGGGATCTCTTTCTCTCTCTCTGGGTCTCTCGCACTAGGTGAGCTAGGACTGTAGCTGTCTGTCTTCCTTTTTGTTTTCCTCGTATTTTTAAGATTTTCTTACCGTAATAAATTTGCTTTTCCGTTTCTCTTCATTTCTTTTATTATTATTTTTATTTATTCCCGCAAAAGATGGTGAACTGGAATAACTCACAAGTTATTAAATCATAACACAGTAACGTGATTCTGACTAAGCAATATTATAACTGCAAAAATATTAAAATAATTAAACAATATTGTCGGTTATGGAATTAAAATCCATGGTTTAGCGTAACATATACATTGCACGGCTGGTGGAGATTTCTGAATTTTGTTATTAATTTGTACGTAAAGTTACTGATTTTTATTTTAACACCTTTCGATCAGTGTTGTAAATAACGGTATGCGGTCGTTGGACAGACAGGGTACCGCCAAGCGATTAATAAAAAATAATCAGTCAATTAGTCGGAAAAATCTATAACGGTTTGGTCACCGCCAACGACTAATTGGTCTATTAATAGGCCCAAACGAATGTTTTTTATGACATTGGTTTGGATGGAGAGTAGAGGAAGCGAGGAATGGAAAGAAAAGAAAAAATTTCGTTGAATCGTGTTTGGTTGACAAAATTATGTCGGAGATGAAGAGTACATGAAGGGAATAATTTAACATTGTATCAATAGAATCGGCTTCCCTTTCAATTTAGAGTATAACGAATGGAAATAAATTTTGTTACAAATATTTTTAAAAAATAATACAAATGTCCAACCATATATCTTACCTATATAAATTCATACATATTTTTTTGTCACAATACTACAACAGCTACCGAATTTCTCATTAACCTTCTAAATTTTAATCAAACAAATATAAAATATGACAGAGAGGAAAATTAAATTTATTTTTCTTCATTAATCATTCAAACACAAAAATATTAAATACATTCATTTTTCTTTCTATTCTCTTTTATTCTTCGCCTCCCTTTCTGTTCTCTACTCTCCATCCAAACAAGGTGTAAAATAAATGAATAAAAATTTCTTTCCCCAGTTTATTTTCCCCATCCATCCCCCAATCATTAATTATATGAGGGGACCGCAACTTCCAGCACAAAAAGACAAAAAAAATGCGTATTAGTCACTAATAATGTGGGGGACCACTTATATTTGAAAAACTTTGCAACTGATGCGCGTAAATATGTATACTTATACACGTAAGTATTAACATTTAATATAGTAAGTATTCATATGTAAGATATCAAGTATTTCCTTAAACAATTTTTCTTATCACATACTCATTTTTTACACATTTTTAAAGGTGTTTTTTTTCTTACTTAAATGTCGTCCATATTTCTGACAATCTGTGAATTTTTTTTTGCAAATCTAAAGTCTCAGACATTTTCTACGCAATTTTCTTTTTCAAATGAGATCCATGATGAAGTACTTTTGAGTTGTTCGCCGCGCAAGTATTTATACCTCGTAGTGCAAGTATTCATACCTCGTCATGCAAGTATTCATAACTCGTCGCGATCCCGATCAGACCGCATCACCTCCGACTTTTTATCCATCGGCTCCTACTAATCCACCGACAACAAGGCGATTTATGAATATTTTCCCAATGAGGCATGAATACTTGCATGACGAGGTATTAATACTTGCTCGACGAAGTATTAATACTTGCTCGACGATGTATGAATACTTGCTCGACGTGGTAGAATACTTGCTCGACGTGGTAGAATACTTGCCCGACAAGGTATGGAACTACATGACGAGATATGAATACTTACGCGACGGACAACTCGAAAGTATGTCATCATGAATCTCATTTAAAAGAGAAAATTATGTAAAAGACGTTCGTGATATTATATTCACAAATTTCCTCACAAATCGTCAGAAATATTGGCGAGATTCAATGGGGAAAAAAAATTCACCTCTAAAAACATGTAAAAGATGGGCGTGACGTGTCCAGTTATTTTTTTTAAATGCTTGATATCTTAGGTATGAATACTTGATTTATTATATATTAACACTTGCGTGCATATGTATCAATATTTGCGTGCGCCAGTTGTAAAATCTATCAAATATTAAGCGGTCCCTCAAGTAGTTAATCGTCCACCCAGTAAATGAGCGGCCCCTCAACTTAATAATCGATAATGACGCATTTTGTTTTGTCTTTTAGTGTTAGAAGTTGTGGCCCCCCCTCTTAATTAGTGGTCAACAAAGACAGTTATTGACTAGGAGATAAATGAGAGAAATGAATTGAAGGATAGTTAGTTGATCCCAAAAAAATATAGGGATTAATTCTGCATAAGACACTTATTACTAAGTATGGGAGTCAAATATGTCTGTATTTGTAGCATTTTTATCTAAACACGGAATATTAATAAAGAATTAAAAAAGAAGAATGAAGATTAATTGACACTGACAAGTTGGGCTTTCAAAAAGGGAAAAAAAAATCTAATCTCTCCTAAAAGAAGGGAAAAAATGAAAAAAAAAGAAAGACAGAGAAGATCTTTGTATCAATAAAATTATTTGAAGAAGATGGCAATCGACAAACAAGTATCAAAATAAAAATATGGAATTATAGATACATTTATCGTAATTAAATAGATTATTTATTAAATTTAATGCAATTTAAAAACCGTTTGATCAATGATATAAATCTGAACTATTAATATTAGAATAATTTAATGAATAAAAATTATTGAGTGATTCTATGGTACTATGTATAGTATGGATTGATCTGTAATACATATCAATATTTTCGTTTTCTAAATTCTAACAGTCGATCCGAACCGTTCAATATGATTCTCATATAAATATGTACTTGTAGACCGAATTTTATATTTGTTAGATTTTTTTTGCTATTTTTTATGATAGGTTGAAAATAACTTGATCTAAAAATTATGGATTATCCAAAAACAATGATTTTTAACTATCTTGGAAAAAGTAAAAAATATTATGAAAAATATAAAATTCAGTATACAAGTACATATTCATACGGAAATCATGTTGAACGGTTTAAATTGACCATTAGAATTTGGAAAATGAAAATACTGATCTATATTACGAATCAATCTGTACTATGCATAGCACCATAGACTCACTCAAAATTATTTATAAAATCAATATCAAATTAATATGCCAACTATTTGAATTATAAAATTATATTGTAATTTTACCTTTCTTGCTTGATAACTAATTGATAATTTATTAAAATTGTCTAATAAATTTATCGTTGATGTAAACATGATCCAATTATTTACAAGAGTGAGGCTATGGTGTATATTGTTGTCTGCGATGTGAATTTAAATTTTCAGTTTAAAAATTATAACTGTTGATCTGAATTGTTTATTATGGTCTCCATATAAATATATATTTGTAAAGTAAATTTTTATTTTTTTTAGATGGGTAGAAAATTACTTAATATGAAAACAATTTACTATCCAAAAACAATGATTTTCTAACCATCTAAAAAATAGTAAAAGAATTCTAAAAGAATGTAAATTTTAGTTTATAGTTCATATCCATATGAAGATCACATGAAATGATTTAGATCGATTGTTGAAATTTTGAAAACAAAAACAATGATCTGTAGTACACACCAATCTACACTATACATAGTACATAGCCTCACTCTATTTACAATACAGTTCAGTGTTACAAACAAGATCAAAGAATATAGAATTAGTTAGTGTTATGGATATTCTTCTCGTAAGAAATTAAAACAAACAACAAAATTAATACTAAATATATACGTTTTAATATGAAGATCATTTTGAGCTGTATGAATTGATTGTTTGGACTTTGAAAACGGTAATATTGATGTAGAATATGATTGAAACATGAAATTAATAGTGTATTTTAACCTTGCTCAATATTCATAGCATTAACTTTGTCATCTCGGCTTGTAGATGAATAAATTAGGAAAAACAATAGATCATTTGTTCTTACAAAATAAAAGTTTTTCAGTTGTCTAACAAATGTTTTCTTTTAAATCTTTGTAAACACTGCAAAATCATAAAAGAAATTAAACTCTCAATCTTTGAGTAATTAACTGTGTTATTTTTCCTTTCTCTCGTTTTCTAACAAATGTTATTTTCTTTAATTTAAAGAAAACCATTTTGCCATTATTAATTTTGAAAAGAAAAACTTCATCAATTTCTATTGCGGGTCACGTTCACCAGCAAAAAAAACTTCGGTGTAATTTGAAATCACTTGGCCGAACTATTCTCATACTCTAAGAAAAAGAATGTCCCCTACTAACTACTAAGATTCGCCAACAACGAGAAAGGGGAGGTAGCACAATTGACTAGAAAAATGTCTTAGAGTTGTTATACCCAAAGGTCGAGAGTTCGATCTCTCCTCACGAACCTTGGTAGCTACTATCAAGTTTTCAAAACAAAAAAGATTCGCCAACAACAAAGTTGAATTATACATATTTTATCGCATCACATACATTGATTATTTGGCCACTTTGACCAGGTTGTATTTTCTCTCTCTTATAATTTGCTACTGATCTCATATATTGGTATCCACTTTCAATGACAAAGTTGAATAGACTCAAAGCATGTAGGATGATAACACCGTTTGTTTGCATGTGTACATATTAGTATGATATTAGTGTTATTCCAGTCTATATAATACCTATCAATTCTAAACTTATTGAATTAATTTTAAATAGTGAATTCAAATCGTTCAAAACAAAATATTTCATTAGTTGTGAATTTTCATGCAAAATTTATAATTTTTTGAATTTCTTTAGTATCAAGTTTAGCTGTTAAATGTGGGAGTTTTTAAGTTAATTTATATACATTCATTTTTCAATATTTTTTACCACTAATTTGATACTAAAATAACTTAAAAAATAAAAAATTTATGTGTAAATGCACCACTCATAAAGTAAATTGGTTTGAACGGTTTAAATTAGTCGTCTGAAATCAATCAAATAAGTTTTAAAGTTGATGTCATATGACACCGATGTTATACTAATTGGATTCTATATGCATATATAGTTCAAAACTATTTATTTTGATATGAAAACTTGTGACCTCAAATCGACAATTTCTAAGAAATCGAAGGTTCAATTACAGTGAAAAAATCATGATATTGTTGTAGTACTTAACGGCACTTAGAGCGTCAGTGAATTATAGTTTTAGAAACTCGTTCGATGTTTTTCGGTTTTTAGGGATATTTGACACTCAGGATGATAACGAAGTTCAACTTAAAATGTCTACGTCTCTGGGGTAGAGCAACCTTGTCGGTGTGCCTTTCCTATTACCCAATAAAGAAATGATATAGCTAGCGACACGTGATCCCAAATCATGTGGGTTGTCATGGCCAACTTCGTGTATAAGGGTGGGCCTAAAAGCTGCAGCTGGAGAGTCCTACGCAGAGGGTCATCACACAACTTTAGGTGTATTGAGTGCAACAGCTCATGCTAGTGCACTCCTTTGCGTCCTACAAGCAGACTACACTAGCGGGGATGTAAAGGCTCTAGAACTAAATCCTAGACACTAAACTCTCTCCTAGAAGAAGATAAGTCGAGTAGATTTGAGACTGTTGAGAGGATATTGAAGTTATAATACTCAACAATTAATGGAAGCCTGACAAAAGTTGCAACTTAATACATTTTGAAATGTGAGAGGCGACTAGCTTAACAAATCTAAAGTGGATTGATTGTAGTGGGGGATTCAGACTTGTTAGATCCAGTCCAACGGGAAGAATTTACTCCCGTTGGATGGATGGTACAGATATTGAAGTTTTAGGGGTTTTGCCTTTTTTTTAATTCAAATTGCATCTGACAATTCCGTACATTTATGCTCATGCAGAACGGTCAATATACTTTGCCTCACATATTACATTCATATTGGATGGAGTCAAACTGGAACATATTGATTTTTTTTTTTATTAAAATTGGTTCCATTATTTGATCCATTCAATATGAATGCTCCAGAAATCAACAATGCTCAAATATACTTTACTTAACTACTTGTTACAAATTATATAACTAAAGTAAAGATATTGTTGACTTCTCCAATCCTTGCGAAAGAGTCTTGAAATTAATCGCTGCATGGACCTTGGTTCTTCTTTATGAATCTTGAAATTAAACTTGAACTAATTTTGAATTCTTTATTATAGATCTTGGAATTAAACTTGAACCAATCTCAGATTTTTCATTATAGATAATTCAATTTAAGTTGATCCTGCAAACTCATCTAAAAATTACTACAAAGGTTAAATTCAAATAATGTATATTTTGCAAATTCAGTTAAACATATTAATAGAAAATTATATAATCCAACAATTGTTAGTAAATCACTTTCAATTCCTTTATCTTTTGATATATTTTGAACTTTAAAAATTTCTAACAGACTTGGAGAAATTATCAAGTTATAGATAAGCATCGGAATTAGAGAAAAAGAAAAATTTGAACACGTGTCATATTGATTTAATTAATATTTTACCGTGACATAATCAAACGGCGGAATTAGAGAAAATAAAATAAAATTGAAGCACTAAATCATATAGACCGGTTCTATGTTAAATTGTGCCAACTGCCAAGATCCAAACAAGTACCTACGTATTGGATGCTGAAAGTGAGACCACCACTTGTGACTGGAATATTTCCAAAACAGGAACAGGAATAATATATGGTCTCTCTGGTTCTCTTTTTCTATGTAATAGATTCATTTGCCTAAAAATCCTTCAAAAATCTTATTTTTACTAAAAAGTCCATATTTACATTGAATTGCAACAACAAAAAAATATACGAACAAGGCAAATATAGATCTACGATAATGAATAATAAACCTCTAAAGTAATTTCATAAGAGTAAGGATATGGTAATATGCATATTATACAATGATCCGCGATGTAAACTCATATTTTTATTTTTAATGTGAAATAATTGATTCAAACTGTTCAATATAATTTTTATATGAAAAATGCACTTACTAACCATTTTTTTTTAAACTTTCTTTTTACTATCTTTTAGATATGTTAAAAAATTATTTGATCTGAAAATTATGAATCATCCAAAAACAATAATTGTCTATCCATCTTAAAAAATAGAAAATAGAACAAAAATACTAAAAATGTAAATATAAACTACAAGCATATTTTTATACGAAGATTATGTTTAACGGTTCAAATCGGCTCTTCATTACATTCATGTTTAACGGTTCGGGTCATTCCAATGACACAAGCTTGTCAATTTTTTTATAATTTGGGAAATAAAGTCTCTCTTTTACTTTCCGTCTATATCTTCATTTTGAAGATGCGAATAGTCGATTCGAAACGTATAACACGATCTCCATATTAAAATATGTTTGGAGACTAAATTTTACTCTTTTTAAAAAAATTTTTACTATTTTTGTAGAATTTTTAAAAATAAGTGTTTTTATATGATAAAAAAATAATAAAAAATTTAAAAAGAAAGTATTTAATATTTTAATGTGCCTAAAATGCAACAATATACTTAAAATAATGCTACTTTATTTGTTCAAATGTTATTCTATTTTTAAACAATATTTAATTAATAATACATGCTACTGTTATTGCAAGCAATCTTCTGCGTTGTTTGACTAATTTACAAAATATATAATTATTAAATTTTATAGTTTTTCTGTTTGAGATGTATGCAGATTTAGTAGTTACGACCAAAGGTCAAGCAAGTCAATGATTCATGTCATGACAAGTTGGCGTAACAAGTCGGAACGTGACAAACTGCACAAGATAATCTGTTGCATGATCTCCTTGAGCTACAACGAATGCTTTGATAAATATGATATAATGGAAGATTCACACGAGCCATTTGGAATGCCGGATATTGAAAAGATGATGAATCGAGAAGATTACAGAAGATCATAGAAGATCAAGATCATGAAGATTATGAATATCATACTTTACCATTTTGTTATTAATTTGTATTTATCTCCAAAAGTATGGTAAAGTATATCTTAGGTTGAGACCACCGAGTTTAGCCGTTGCATGGCTGGATATCAAATTCAAAATTCAAATTACCAGGTTTGGTCAATACTGAAAACTAAGCTCAAGCAAAATAGGCTAAATCATTATGTTGTATCTTGTGATCTGCATAGAGCCGTTGGCTCTCTTTTGAGTTCCACTATAAATAGTGGGCTATGTCACCTGTTTAAGTTGACGGAGTATACTCTAACAAAACTTGCACTTTAGAATCCTTTGAGAGGTTTAGCCTAGCAGGGGTGTGGAACTAGGAGGGTGCAAGGGGGGGCCAGGCACCCCCCATAAAATCTGATTTGCTTACTGGAGTGGTTTTTTTCATATGATTTTTTATAAATGCATACCAATTGGCACCCCCCAAACTTATCAAATGAACTAACCCTGGTTCCGCCCCTGCCTAGTCCATTATTGCTTGAGCATAACCTTCAATTATCTATCCAGCAACCTTAGATGTACTCGAGCTAAATTATTCCATTGTGAGATTAGAGTGAGAGTAGTGGTTGTCTGGACCGGACTTAGAGCCTGTGAGCTCGCCTATGTTTGAGCTGTGGTGCTCACCTTTCACTCTTCAAGCTGTTGTGCTCATTTGTCGTTTGTGTGGACTGCAGGAGTGTTGTCTCGTACCGGTCACAACTTGTATTTCTTTCTTCATTAGGTAATAGAAAGACACGCCTCTTAAAGTTGCGTTGCTTCAAAGATGTAGGTCCTTTAATGTCCGAACTTCGTTACCAACTCATGTGTCAATTTCTTTAACTCTATCTATTTACTTTACTGCACTTTAATATTTATTTAATTGCTATTTGATTTACAAATTCTTTATTTCACCAAAAACTTATAGTAGATATATTACTTAAACACAGAAACGAATTTCAAACTTATATATCCGATAAATAGTTATAAGTTGTAGTTAAAGGTATGCGTGTAATTTTAATATAATCCTTTATCCCTATAATAAAATTCGAGCAAACCATTAATATTAGAAATACGCAAGCTAAACTCCTCCGTTAACTCAAGAAAAAAATAGAAAATGTTGTGAGAGAATCATTATCGCAGACTTTTTTTTGTTAAAAGTAGCAACTGCCCGTTTCATTAATGAAACCAGTTAACTTTAAGTTGATGTTGTTCTCCACTAATCAATCATGATTATATGTTTGAAGTATAATGAATATTTTCAAAATTCAAGACACTACAGCAAAATGATTCATCTGGGACCGGGTTTTGGAACCGATATGTTCGCCGGACGCAGGAGACCTCCTGAAAAACAAAAAAAAACCAGCGGGATGGATTTGGCCCCCAACCTTCTGGGACCGGCGCCCACACCTTCTGGGACCGATTTGGCCCGGTCCCAGAAGGATCCCCTGATAAATCCCGCGTCTCTCTGTCTCCTGCGTTTCTCTCTGTCTCGATTTAGGGTTAGCCAAAAAAAAAACATCCACGCTGCCAGCAGTGCCTCTCTCTCTCTCTAGCTAACCCCCGATCGTGGATTTGGTCCACGATCCTTCTCTCTCTTACCGCGCTAGCAGTGTCTCTCTTTATCTCTCTCCCAACTTTTCTTCAATTAGATTTGATAAGAGCTCGATTTTTCTTCAATTTTCCTCAATTTTGTAGATTTTTCTCTGATTCGTTCCGTGATTTTGCAGTTGTCACCATGGAAAGACCTAAGAAAGTTTTTGTTTTGTCCTTTTCCAATATACTATAGATTATTCTGGGAATTAGGCATTGAAGCCTTCTCACATAGTACATTAATATAGGTTTGATCATCATTATGCTACATGATAGCATAGCAAATAGAGTCTCTAGTATGAGCTGTTTATTTCTTGCTATTGCTGTATGAATGCCTGTTCTTTGTTGCAAGAGTTTAATGAGAGTCAAATTGTACAGATATTAGTATTACCTTTATAACTGTACAGATGGACTGTTTAGGGTTTTTTCAAATAGGAGCAGAGTTTTTATTGTATTTGCAAATTAGAACATAACTTTCTTGTTGCATGAATGCTTGTTCTTTGTTTTTATTGTATTTGTTTAGATAATCCTTGCTATTGCTGTATGAATGCATGTTCTTTGTTGCAAGAGTGAATGCATGTTCTTTCTTTTTTTCATCTTCCATTGTCTTATTTGGAGAAATTATATTTGACTGTAAAATTGGGGGCCGGAGAAAAATATATGAACATAATGGGTTTAATGTTATATTTGTTTGGTACATTTCATACCAATTGGGGAAAAGAAAAATAACAAAAAATACCAACAAATAAAAATTAACCTTCTGCGACCGATTTTGGACACTTCTGCGACCGCCCAATCGGTCGCTGATAGGCTTCTAGCCACGTCAGCGTATAGCATTAGGGACAGATCTCGTCGGTCGCTGAAGAGGTCATCAGCGACCGGCGCTTTACCCTTCTGCGACCGGTGACGTCAGCAGAGGAGTCATTAGTAACGGAACAACTGCGACCGACCCTTCTGCGACCGACGCTCTACCCTTCTGCAACCGATTTGGCCGGTCGCAGAAGAGTGCTTTTGCTGTAGTGAGAATAATGCAAAACAAACATCCATTTCATGACTCGTAGTCATGTGGAATCGATAAGCTAGATAACTTTTTCTTTAATACTGAAATTTAAAAACTCGGGTTGCATGTTCTTTCAAATATTTGAAGATGCAAGTATATTATTTTATTATATAAAATAATGAAGGTTCAACATTTCAAATTTCATTTAATATTCATAAAAGAGCATTGTCTGAGTTTTGATCTCACAACTTCCCGCGCAAATGATTTTGTAAGTTTGTGTGTTCTTCATGGATGGTGAAATTTTATAAATATGATCTTATTTTCCAGAGAAATTTTGCCTACAGCCTACTTAGTATCATTGTCGACAATTATATTGTTGATAATATTGTGTTAAATCTGATTTATGTATAAAAGAAATGTAGCCAATCTCTGACAATGCTAGCAATTATGTTTAATGTTAATTAAAATAATATAGTTTAAAATTGAAAAAAAAAATTAAGGATAGCATGTCTCAAAATTTTATTTACTAAATTTTTGGTACTTGTATAGATCAGTGTTGTAAAAAACGTCCGTTTAGATCGATTAATTGGCCGATTAGTCGTTGGCAGTGACCAAACCATTATGGATTTTTCCGACTAATCGACTGATTATTTTCAATTATGACCGATTATTCCCGATTTGTTTCTAATTAATCGCTTGACGGTACTATGTTAGTCCGATAATCACATATACACATATACTGTTATTTACAACACTGGTATAGATAGCACTTCAGGGATATAAAAACAAGGGTAATTATAATTCTCCCCACCTATCAATCCCCCATTTCATCCGTCAACTAACTAACTTTCTATTTTAATTATAACTACCATTTCTAACAACCTTTATTTCTTTTATTTTTCTCCATTCCTCTTCCACCTCCATCTTCCACTTTCATCTCCATCTTTTTCTTCCATCACCCTCTCCCACCTCCGCTTCCACCTCCCTCTCCCACCTTCGTCTCTCCTACCTCCGCCTCCGACCTCCCTCTCCCACCTCCGCATCCCACATCCGCCCCAGCCTCCGTTTTTCCATCGATAAGCTCCCTCCCTCTCCCACCTCCTACCATCTCCTACCTCAAAATGGTAAATATGATAAGCTCCATCCCTCTTACACCTCCGCCTCCGTTTTTTCCGTCTATGCCTGCTGCTCCCGCTCCAGCGAACGTTCTTCCGGAGATCATCCGTCACTCCATCCAATCAAGCACGCCTCTGCCGGGAATGAATACTTCAACGTGTATGAATGAATACTAGAGCACGCCTCTATCGGGCATCACTGTCGACCGTATCAAAATAGTTTTGTATATGTGGATGCAATTAATCCCTTTCATGTCTATGTTCCCCTTCCTTATGAAGTAGCGAGTTATTTGCAAATAACAAAGCTTTATTAATGGTGAATTAGGTCACTGCATACTAAGTAAATGACATAAAAACAAATTTTGAAAAAAATAGAGGTATATGAATGAATACTTCAACGTGTATGAATGAATACTTGAGTGACAAGATATTAATACTTGTGTAACGGACAACTCGAAAGTATGCCATCATGAATCATATTTGAAAGCTAAAATTGTGTAGAAAACGTTCGTGATTTTAGATTTGCAAAATTTATCACAGATCGTCAGAAATATTGGTTAGATTTAACAGAGAAAAAAAAACCCACATATAAAAACATGTAAAATATGAATGAGTGATGTGTCCAGTTTTTTTTATTTACACTTGCACCATGTGGATGAATACTTTCTCGATGATAGATGAATACTTTATCGATGATGTATGAATGCTTGTGCAACGGACAACTCGAAAGTATGTCATCATGGATCCAATTTGAAAAAGAAAATTGTGTAGAAGACGTTCGTGGTTTTAGATTTATAAAATTTCTCACAGATCATTAGAAATATTTGTTAGATTGAACAGAGAAAAAATAAACTTACCTTTAAAAATGTGTAAAAGATGAATGAGTAATGTGTCCAGTTTTTTTTATTTACACTTGCACGATGTTGATGAATACTTTCTCGATGATGCATGAATATTTTCTCGATGATGTATGAATACTTGCATGATAAAAATGGATACTTGTGCAACAGACAACTCGAAAGTATGTTATTATGGATCTCATTTGAAAGAGAAAATTGTGTAGAAAATGTTCGTGGTTTTAGATTTTCAAAATTCCTCACAGATCGTTAGAAATATTGGTTTAATGACTGGGGATGAAATGGGGGATTGTTACGGGAGATAGCTAGCTAGGTCCTCTCTAAAAAGAAATGATGCATTTCGGAGGGCATATATGCAAAGTGGAATTATTAAATTATAAGTGGGGTCATTTCCAACTTTGGTTCGGGTCAACGATCAACAGTCAATGGTCTTCTTTTTCGGTTGTGTTGCCGTGTTTGGTAACATGCAGGAAACAGCAATCAAGGGATCCTACTTAATTTGCTGAAATCATTTAAAGAAAGGATAACTAAAAACTTCCAACTTTAATTATATCATGGGCTATGGTGATTGCAATGCATAAGCATTTTTGTGTATTGAACTATAAATCACCGATTCAAAGTTCAAATGACCGATCTAAACCGTTCATCTTGTTCTCCATATTAATATGTGTTTCGAGACCAAATTTTATATTTTTTGGAATTTTTTTACTATTTATTAAGCAACTTTGAAAATCACTGATCCAACGGTGCCTTTTGATTTTATTGTTACCGTTGGATCAGCGATTTTCAAAGTGGCTTAATAAATAGTAAAAAATTTCCAAAAAATGTAAAATTTGGTCTCCAAACAAATATTAATATGGAGAACAAGATGTACTGTTGGGATCGGTCATTTGAACTTTGAATTCAGTGATTTATAGTCCAATGCACAAAAATATCTATTCATTACAATGCACCATAGCTCATCTCTCTCTCTCTCTCTTTATATATATATATATATATATATATACATTTTAATGTGAGCTTTGACCAGATTAATATGGAATTAGTTGGGGGAAGTTGATACCAGTTTCTCCATTAAATGACAGGACCATTGATATTAGTTAGGTCGATAAAACAATTGTACTTTGTTTAGTTTCAATTTATTACTAAAATAACTATACATCTATTCAAAGAAAAATAAATATATATAAAAAGAAGAGTAAAACTAGGGTGTTCTTAAACCCACCAAGGTGTTTTGTGAGCTTAATTCTAAAATATATTATATTCATTTCAAACGACAAATTTAAACCGTTGAAATCCATCTACTTCACAAGTAATGAATTTACATACAAATATTTTAAGTTTTCGAATTATTTTAGTATAAAGTCAATTAGTTAAAATTAGAAGGTTTATAAATTAATTTTAGTGCATTCATTTTTGAACATTTTTTGATCACTTGACTTTATACAAAACTAATTCAAAATTTCAAAAAACTTTACATATAAATTCATCACTCATGAAATAAATCGGTTTCAACGGTTTAGATTTATTGTTTGAAACCAATCTAATGGGTTTTGGAGTTAAGCTTACCAAATACCTTGGTGAACTTAAGAACACCCCAGTTACTCTATTATCGTTTCATTTTTCCTAAGCAAGCAGTTTATTTATTTATTTTTTCAGAAAAGTTGAAATTTTAAAATAAAACAACTTAATTGTAACGCAAATAAATATTTTTCAAAAAAATAAAAGTACACAATAAAAAATTACACCGCAAAATTTACTATATAAATATACAAATAAAGTAGCATTATTTTATATATATTGTTGCATTTTAGATTCATTAAATACTTCACCTTTGAATAAAAAGAGAATCATTTAAAAATAGAAATCACATAATCATGATCATTGAAAAAATTAAAAAAAAAAAGTATCCTCTTAATATATTTACAAGTTTGTTCAACCGAAACAAACTCTTTAATTATCCACTAATGAAAAACAGGGGAGGACCTAGTAAGGTCATGGGGGGCCTAAATTTTGAATTTTTATGAGATCTAATGATCTATAAATAGATCTAGACCAACTTTGTTCTCTTTTGAAATTTGGGGGAATTTCACGTATCCCCCTCAAAAACTTTGAAATTACGTATTTCCCCCTCTAAAATTCATAATATCATATTTACCCTTCTAAAGTTTAAAAACTCACAAATTTATCCAATTTATTGATTATTCTAATAAAGCTCATTTTAAATTTCTAAATTACCCATATTACCCTTTCTCCCTCCTTTCTTTTTCTCCTTTCTCTTAAATCCCAGAAATCTCAATACATGAAAATTGGAAAGGTTTGCCTAAACTATCAATAAATACGAGTCGTTTTTATTCTCATGTGCTTGGTTTACAATGCATGATGCATCTTGAGACTCTATCAAATGGTGCCAGTGGTTGTGGGAGTACTTAAAGAAGAGGCCAAGGGTGGATAATCTGCTTCTTGTAAAGCTCCATTTTATCTTTGAAGTTTGTGCACAAGGTTCAACTTGGTCAGGAAGAAGGCCTCTTCCCAGTCCTTAAAGAAGATGGAGGATGAAAAATGTGTGTAAATGGCATGCCTACGAACATTTGCAACTTGAGCTTGTTATTCAGTTTATTCCATAACTTAATTTTCAACATAAACATAAACCCAAAAGCTCAATTTCTTAGTAAAATTCTTGATAATTATTCAAAATTAAACATATCCATGTATTAGAACCTCATCAATTCCTCAACATCACATAATTTAACACAAACTGATTTTGATTTTCATATAATTATGAAAGAGTGTTTTCTATATATGAGGTTTAAGTAATATTAGAAAGGGTGAAAATCAGAATTAGCCTCAAATCTAGACTTGATACCTAGAGTTAAGACCTGAAAACACTAATAATTTGTGATTACCAAACCTTCAATTGGGAAAATAAAAGTTCTGTTACCAACTACTTCAAAAGAACTGTTATTTTTAATTTTAATTGTGCATGTGCGATGGAGGTTGGACTATTTTCAAGTGGATTAGGAGGATATGCATGATATTTTTCACGTTTTGGAGGGTATTTATTGATAGTTTAGACAAAATGAGTTTTGGGATATCAGAGATAGATATCTCTAGGAACAAAGCGAAAGAAGAAATAGAGAAGTGGGAGAAGGGATAAAATGGGTATTTATAAATTTAAAACGAGGTTTATTAGAAAAATTAATAAATTGGGTAAATTTGAGAGTTTTTAAACTTTAGAAGGGTAAATATGATATTATGAATTTTAGAGGGGGAAATATGTAATTTCAAGGTTTTTGAGGGGGATATATGAAATTCCCCCTTGAAATTTTATTTGCTCTTTTTTAGAATGTTGGTTTGTAATTTGGATCAAAGTTAATAAATTTCTTGAATTCTGATTAGTAATTAGGATTAGAAGTCAGAGCATTGAAAAAATTAAATTATAGCATTTTTTTTATCTAATATCCAATTAGCTAATAAGTTTGAACCCAATTAGCTATAAAAATCGATTTGCTATTTTCTTGCCCACCCTCCTCCCAACGAAAATCCTGGATCCGTCCCTGATAAAAGGGATAGTTTTGAGCTTGTGATCGACTACTATATTTTCAAAAATAAAAAATAAGGATGATGATAATGATGATGATGATGATGATGATGATGATAATGAGGCTATGGTAATATGTGAATATTATACAATATTATACAACGACCACTGCTATGGACTCATATATATGTTTTTAAAACCATTTAACGCGATTTTCATATGAAAATGTATGTACAAATCAAATTTTATATTTTTTTAACATTTTTTTAATAGATAAAAAATCACTTGATTTGAAAATTCTGACCCTTCAAAAAATAAACGATTTTCTACCTATCTAAAAAAACTAAAATAATATTTTTTTAAAATATAAAATTTAATCTACAAGTACATTTTTAATATAAAAATTATAATTTCGAATCAATTGGTTAAACTTTAAAAATAAAAATGTGAATTCATAGCACGATCCGCAATATGCAAATTACAATGGCCATACTCCAATGATAATATATTATTGGGTTCCATCTTTAACTTTCTAGGCCCATTGGGCCACACCACTTGTTGCTGCGTATGTTGTATTTTTCATTAATTAATTATCCTAATAAAAATTGGAGATAAATATATTTTTGAAAATTAATAGAACAGTTCATTCAATTTTCTTTAGCTAACTTCGATTCATCTCCTCAATTTCAAAACTCGGGGACATTGTGCTTATGGACATGTTTTCTTTAAAATGTTAAAATTACTTTCACATTAAATATATTTTTGGTGCTTAATTAGTAGCTAAGAGAGACATGTACCGATTAATTGTTCAATTTCCTTTTGTATTATAGATGGTGATGTTGATTTTTTTGCTTCATGCTTTAAATTTAAATTTGTTTTTGTACTCTGTGCCTGGTGTAAAAGAATAAAATGAATAACATAAGAAAATATATCTCATCTTTATGTAAAAAAGAGAATCAGAATTATTTTTTATTCCTCAACTTTATATCTCTATCAACCATGACTTAAAAAAGGACATTAACAGCAGCAGCATTCTTTGAAAACTTTTAATTTTCTTTTTGCGAAGGAATTTCCCTTTAAGCATTAGATATACGCATGACATTTTCTAAAAGTAATTAATGCTCATCAGCAATATAATTAGCAAGTTTCACCATTCAATGCTCATTTTCTAAACCAGAATCAGCAGGGGCGGATTCAAGATTTTCGTCAGGGCAAAAAAATATCGAATCAAGTTTAAATAACTAATCGGATTTAAACCCATTAACTAATTAATTGGGTACTCCATAAAAAAAAAAAGCTTTGACTTATATTTTCCAATGCTTTGACTTGTAATTTCTTATGCTTTAACTTATAATTCTAATTAGCAATGATAATTCAACAAATTTATTTTGATTTTAACACTAATATTTAACCCGAATTACAAGTCAAACATCTAGAGGAGAAACAAAAAAATTTCCAAGAGGAGATAAAGTCGATAGATCACCACTAAAACTCAAAATCCAGAGGAGCGGCTACCCCTCCTGTTACATGCTGGGTCCGCCCCCGAGAATCGGTACCCACTCTTCGCACTGGGACTGTTTCTTACACAAGGAAAAATTGTCAATAAAACATATGGAAGAAAAATCCCTTTCTTGAGGGGGGTTGTCTCGATGATGAAATTAATTTTTTTTTTTTGTTTATTGTTTATTTTTACTGATTTGTTTTCAATTTTGGAGTCTTGTTTCCATTACAACAACTGGTATTTTCATGAGACAAAGGGGTCACAGTAGTGACCACAAGTCTGCCATAATCTATGATGACTGCAAATATGCTATTATCAGCATCGATCATAGATCACAAAATCAAACCATTTATATCACATTAAAATATTCTTTATGTGAAATCAAGGTATAATCTGAGGCACTTGTATGGCATCACGGCTGCCAGGGACGGATTCAGAATTTTCATCAGAGAGGAGCAAAAAAATATCGAATCGGGTTTAAATAGCTAATTGAATTTAAACTCATTAACTAATTAGGTACTCGATAAAAAACAATGCTTTAACTTATACTTGCAATTTCTGATTCTCTAATCTATAATTCAAGAAATTTATTTTCATTTTAATCCTAAATTTAATCTGAATTACAAATTAAACATTCAGAGGGAGGCAAAAAAAATTTCGGAGGAGGCAAAGTCGATTGGAACGTCCCGATCACTACTAAAATTCAAAATCCAGGTTCCGGATATACATGGGTCCGCCCCTGACAGCTGCAGATAGCTTAGAGGTAAATGCTGCAAACTCCTCCTTCCTGAGGGATCTTGCACTACTACCTTTCTTTGCATGCTCGGTACAAAGGGAGAACATATACTGGAAATGAACTTCAGATGGCATGTTCACCTGTGCTTCCACATATAAAATGATGCACAACACGGGAATACAGTTGGCATATCATAGAGCACTATGGAACTTCAAGGTTCTAACGAAGGTGAAGATTTTTGCACGGCTTTTACTCATAGGGCAAAATTCTCACACAACAAGTGCTACACATGAGAGGTTGCTCAGTAGCTCTGAGGCGCTTCTTTTGCAGGAGCACGAACATGGAGATGCGAGACCATATTATGTGGGAATGCACTTGCGCTCATTGGCGGACTCAAATGAGTTCAGAGGTAGACACTTGTCTACCCCTGGATTAGAAAAAAAAAAAATTAAATTCAATGTTATTTCATACCTGTGCCTGCCCCTAAATCTCTACTAATGCTTACCCCTAGATTTAATTTACGGTTTAGTAAAAGAAAATTGCGTAGAAAAGAAAGTCAGTTCAAACTGATTCGTGTAAAAAAAAAGACAGTCTGATTCACTACTCCACTTACAATAATCGTTGATTAGTCAGGAGAAAAAAGATGTTAATTACTAAGGATATAAATATGTACCATGAGTTGGATCACTTGTCGTGTCTTACCGTGACCAAATTTGAAACAATAGTCATGGCATGTGAATGGTCAGAACCAGTGTTATAAAAAAAGTCCGTTTAGACCGATTAATTGACCGATTAGTCGTTGGCGGTGACTAAACCGTCACGAAATTTTCCGACTAATCGGCCGATTATTTCTGATTATAGACCATTATTTCCGATTAATCGCTTGGCGGTACCCTATCTGTCCGACGACCGCATACCGTTATTTACAACACTAGTCAAAACACATTAATTACACCGTGATCACACGTGATGTGTTCAAATTCTCAAAAGATGGTCATGACACAGGACACGCGAGTCACATCAAGTAAACGTCACGCGTGCTGTGATGGAACCGTGTCGTGTCGTGACATATCCAGTCATGCCGTGATTTTTTTAGATTCCTATCCACTACTCCGCTTTGATTCGTCAGAAAAAATTGTACTCTTGTCAATATTTTGTGCTTATCCCTGATCAAAATCCTAGATCCACCCCTGCTTACACCTTAAGATTCTGGCGTGGCCTGTGGGCATAGCTCAACCTACAGGTCAGACACAAGAACAGCATTGCAGAAGCATTAATACAGGGAAGGAGACCCTTGGCGAGAGAAGCAAGGAGACTATGGCATATGGCATGGACCCTTTGAAAGAATAGAAATAGAAGATCCTTCTCAGGAACAACCGCCTCTGGAGAGGGGGTTGTTGGGCTTTGCGAGTGCTTACTATGCACTTCTAGCAACAATATTTAACAAATAGGGGTCAAATTGGGATTTGTAATTATGTTAATCTTATAAATAACTTTCTTTTACAATCAATATATCTGTTAGCGGCATTTGTCGTCAACCTTAAAAAAAAGAAATCAAGGTATAATCTAATCCGTCTGATTCAAACATCTTTTATATACAATAGCATAACGTTGTCATCATAAATTCATAATAGTGGTTTCAGTGGGTGAGGCGTACTTCAACCACCTGTATTTTATTTTTCTTGACATCCCTCTGCTTTTCAATGAAAAGGGTTAAGCAGAACTATTCCCAACCTGCCGACCAACATATAGATACTTCTATACGGCGCAAATCAACTTTGAGATTCCAAGTTTGCATTTTAAAATCAAGAAACGACACCTCAAATATGAAATGGTTGGTCGAGGTCATAAAAAGAAGCCTACTGACAAGCAAGCAAGCCGAATGTAATTTGGAAACATCAGAGCAATTGAAGAATTGCTTCCTGTGAGATGTACTTTATATTAACTTCAAAACGCTCACTTATTGTAAAGTTGGGTTAAAATATATCATTAGTTTTATGATCTATTATGTTTCACATCATTTTGTTTCAACATCCGAACAGTCAGATCCGAACCGCTCAACATGATCTCCATATTAAAATTTGCTTGTAAACCAAATTTTATATTTTTTAGAAATTATTTACTATTTTTTATATAGGTACAAAATCACCTATCATTTTGTACCTATCTAAAATAATAGTATAAAGTTCCAAAAAAAAATATATAAAATTAAGTCCCCAAGCATATTTTTAATATGAAGATTACATTGAGCAGCTAGGATCAACTCCTCGAACTTTGAAAGTGGACATAAGAATGTGAAACATGATTGGAGCGCAAAACCAAAGATGCATTTTAACCCTACTCTACCTTGTAATGACTTAGAAAAGTACAAAGAAAGTTCTATATCAAACTCTGTAATATAGTTAAATTATTGGACGAATATAATAGTTATTATTGCACCGGGTCAAAAACTAACAGGATTTCTCAGATCTCCCATGCCAGCCAAAGACACGTACAGTCATCCAACTGCAAAATTGAAAAGCTGAAGGGCTAATCTGTGAAATTAACCCAGATTTGCCAAAGGGTGTGTACAGATTTCTTTTTCCTCTCCAATTAAAAAAAAAAAAAAAAAACATGACATTGCAGATGCAGCCTTATGCGGTAGCTGCCAATGGGACAGATCTGTAACATGCACGCTTGGCAGCACGTACAATATCTTCAACCTAAAAATTCCACAAAAAATAAATAAACGTTAAGTTACAGAAAAAAACCTCCCTTTCAGATGTTTTACACTTTAGGATATAATACTCAAAGCAGAGATGAATGCTGGATTGGTATTATTTGGTTGTGTTAACAGGTGTTGGTATGTACTAGAGTTTTGTTTCTGTTCTTTTAGTGCTCCTTTAGGTGATCAGAGTGCTCAGTCTGAGGAAATTGAGATTTGAGACCTCAAAATATTAAATTCAGAGCTATTGAAGTCTAATCCAGATTGGGTAGCACAACTGAGGTTTCTATGGAGCTCAATCAGGTTAAAATCAGACTTGGTTAAATAAATGATGAGCTAGCTCAGTAAGCGGGGGTTCAAATGTGAAACCAAGGATTAGATCCTTAATTTGAGGCCTAATTATATTGCGTAACAATAATTCCCTTGCATTGTCAATATTTGCATTACTAGAGAACTGATACAATACCCAACCTGCCATTGACTTACTGCACACATAAGACGCAGCACCTAAAAGTACAAATCCTAGGGCCTACCTCGTAGACATGAACCTAATTCCTCCCACTTGTATCCAACAGTGAGTACCATATCTAAAATTTTTATTTATTTTTTTGTTTATTTAATCATCTGTATTTTGGTTGGGAGTAAGGCAGAAAAGTAGTACCTGAGGCACAGCCAATCGCTCTAGGTTAGGGGCATATGGCATGGGGACGTCAGCTCCACAAATTCTCTCTACTGGTGCATCAAGATACTCAAAGCTTTCTTCTACCACTGACATGCTGTTTTCAGAGAGTGGACCATGTTAGAAAGAGACAAAAAAGAGTGGGTGTATGAGACAGCAACAGTTCCTATCAAAAACACTTGTAGGATATGTACAATATTCAACCAATAGCCTAAAACAGGTTTTGACTACCAGCCTGAGTGGTGGTACCAGAATCAGCTGGTCATAAACCATTGCTGACAATTATTTGAGTATTAGCATCTGTACTATCCCTGATACTTTCGTCTTTATTTTATTTTATTTATTTATTGTGTTCGTAACTAAGCAATGATCAACAATACAAAAATTAATCAGTAGCAAAATTAGCGATGGTAATCCACTAATTCTTTGTTGTGTGCATGGTTTGGGGGGGGGGGGGGGGGGGGGGGGGGTTGGGGGAGAGAGAGAGAGAGACCAGATCTCAGCACCAACACCATGCTGGGGGAAACCTTCTTCGACAGTGACTAGGCGGTTGGTCTTTCTAACAGATGCGTTTATCGTAGCCCGATCCAATGGCCGAATTGACCTCAGGTTTATGACCTACAATATTTCACACTTTTTGTTAATGGCCTACAAAACATTAAGTTTGCTCCATTTGTTTTGAAATATTACCCTACAAACATTTCTGTAGTTATTCTTTTTGTGAATCAATAAGGAAGCAACTTAATTTGTGCATCTCATCAAAAGAGGTGGAGCAAAAGTATTGCAATATTTGTACTGTAATGAAAGGAACTCTCAATTTTCAGGGCCACCATGGTTGCCTGAAAGTCTCAGAGAGAAGTTTTGTTATGAAAACACCATCTCCCTTATCAAGGCCTAGAAGATACTTTTCCTTTTTCCCAAGTATGGAAAAGGGAAAGGAGATGCATCTGATTTTTAAAAGACAAATGTTTTGCATCTCCAATAATACTCATCTATGATTCATAGGCAGATATTTAATAGTAAGTTGACATTTCACTAGGTGAGGGTTGCAAATGAATTGCATCATGATTTGGAAGGTTAACACATCTACTTTGGACTTCATTAGGTCTATGTTGATGCTTGACACTGAGCACTAATACACTTGTGACTTAACAAACATATCTTCAAAATAAGTTATTACCTCAGCACTTATACCTTCCTTGGACAGTATTTCTGCAGCCTGAGGAAAAAAAAAAGTTACAAATATTACAAAAAAAGAGTGCGTTACATGGCCAACCATGTAATGATTTAAGAGAATAAAAATAGTGATAAAAGAATTAAGATGAACAATGTTTATGTCAGTCAAATGACATTATATTCAATACACCTTAAGGGCATAGCCAACCATCTTAGAGAAAGCCGTGATAGTGACATCTTTTCCTTCTTGCTCAATCTGCAATTAAAAAAATACTTTATTAAAAGATACCTGAGTTTCCATTCAACAAATATATGAACCTTAGTAGTACTTTGATTGGAAGTTTTCATCTACAAGTTATCCAACTTTGAAATTGAACAAAATATTGCAACTAATCACGCATCCAGTAATAATAAAACTGTCAGTATCCCCATTTGATCCTATTGCATAATTAACTAAAGTAAACTTAACCTCAATAATCCTCAAATTTAATACAGCTTCCCTCAAACAAATATTATACTCAACTAGCCTCAACTTTTAGGCGAAGAACAGAATAGGGATTTTGCTAGTGCATACTGTTTTATGCCAGTGGTGCTTTTCACCAATTAGTGGAAACTGTAATATTTAGTTATTGAGCTAGGTAGCTACGCTGTAGCTTGTACATAGAGTGTAAAACCCTTTTTTAATCAATAAAATCGTCAATGGGTACTATGCCCACTGACCTTAAAAAAAAAAAATAGACTCAACTTTGTGCAATCCATCCTCAAGACTCGCTTAACATTTATTTTAATTCAACATTGCAGAAGGCTTATCACAAATGGAACCTTACAACAAGTGTATGTGTGGGTGTGTGTGTGAGAGAGAGAGACCTTGGCTTTGCCGATAGGGAGACAGAAGCTAGAATCAAGCACCTCAGCAGAGACCGGGAAAGACTCTCCATATCTAATCAACAAAACAAATAACAAAATCATTTGAACAACCAATATTGTAACAAATATTCAATTATAAGAACTGACATTTTACATATTAGCAGAGAACGCTAAAATGTTTTTATCAAGGTACCGGTTTCAAAGTATTAACATTGTGACCCTGAATGTTGAGCCTACAATGCCATTATATATTGACAATTGCTTAGTAAATTCATGTTGAAAATTATAAAATCATGACAAGCCACAGGAAACTAGTAACACAAACAATCTCATCTTTCAGAGCCATTTACAAAATAACCCATTAACTTAATAAAAGTTCTGTAGAAAAAATAACAAGTAAAATAGTAAAGCATACAAGAGTTCGTTCTCAAGGAAAACAACAGGGTCAGGGTCACGAATAGCAGCCTTGAGCAAGCCACGGGCATCTTCGGAAGAGTAGGGACAGAGAACCTTTAGCCCAGGTACATGTGCGTACCAAGCTGCATAACACTGCACACCAAAAAGCATCACCATACTATTATAAACCATATTTATGCATAAATTTTTGCTAACAATTTTGGCCGTGTACATGGAATATAAACCATACTTATGCATAATTTTGCTATTAATTTTGGCTTTGTACATAGGATTTTGATTCTGGCCCCTCTAGCAACATTTCATTGGTAGATTCAGTACCTTACAGGAGCAGCACGAGCATTATATTGGACAATCGTGATCCTCAGAATCTATTTTTGACATGATCAGTTTCGATCAAACATCTTGGTAGACACCAATATTGTAAAAAAATGTTAGAGAGAGAGAGAGAGAGACCTGAGAGTGCTGAGCACCAACACCAGCAGCTGCACCGTTCGGGCCACGGAAAACCATGGGAACTGATAATTGACCAGCAGACATGTAGTTTGACTTTGCCGCTGAATTTATTATGTGATCAATGGCCTAGACAGAGAGAGACAAGAGTGCTTGCTTAAAGATCTGACAATAATTATAGATAAAATTTACCAACAAAAAGATGCTGGTAGGTTCTAGGATTCGTAGCAACACCAGCTGTGCCCACGCCCCACGAACTGTAAGGCATATTTGCTTCATCCATTACTCATTATCACACTACTTGTGCTTTAAGATATATGATTTTATTTCTATATTACAATAGCTAATAAAAATTGACTCATGAGCTTTCAGACCAATACAGGTCAGCTAAGATTTTGAACACCCATTAATGAACTCGAGACTTTTTATTTTCAGAAAACCAGTACCTGCATGGAGAAATTGAAGGTCATGAACTCTACAACTGGTTTGAGACCATGGTATGCTGCACCAACTCCTATTCCTGCAAATCCAGCCTGCATTCAAATTTTAAGAAAAAATTAAATCAATGACTCATGGTATCAATGATATAATGTTCAGAAATAGTTTTCAAAGAGTTGTCTGTACAACAACAACAACAACAATAACCAATCCTTTAGTCGCAAACCTCATAGAGTTGTCTGTAAGTTTAAAAATTTGAATTAACGACTCAATGGTATTAAATATGTCATGTTCAGAATTTTTTTTGCCAGAGTTGTTTGTAAGTTTCAGGCAATAAAGGAATTTGTTTTAATTCAGAAGACAATTGAACTGGTAAAGACAAATATAAATTATGTGGATTGGTAACGAGCATAAGACGTGATACCCGCCACAAAAACTAGACAGAAATGCTGAGGTGATTCACATAATATTATGAAAGGTTAAACATAATTTCAAAGAAAATTAATCAAGCGAAGCATCGTTACCTCTGTGATAGGGGTGTCAAGAACTCTCTCAGGGCCGTACTTCTCAAGCAAACCCTTTGTAATCTGTAAATTACGTAAAAAAGCAAGTTCAATTTATCACAACATCACAAGCATATAAACCAAAAAAGATTATCAAGTTGGTGAAAATATTACTTACTTTGTATGCACCTTGGTACTCGCCTACCTATAAAACCAAGAGAAGAAAAAAATCAATCAAAGAAAAAGTACCCCAAGAAGCACACTGTATCAATTTTTGTTTCTTTTCTTTTCCTATTTCTAAACTACCTCTTCGCCCATGATAAAAACTTTTGGATCGGCTGACATCTCTTCATCTAGTGCTGAATTGAGAGCCTCCCTCACCATCATCTACAACATATAAAACAAAAGTCAGACTAAAATGGCCTCACTTCCCTATCAATAAACTTTAATTTAAACTTGGCCCAACTACACTACACCTCCATTGACCCTCAAGTATGTGACAGTCATGTAAAATGAGATTTAATCAAACCAAAATTCCTTGTTCAATTATACAGTTGTTAGGCCTCTGGTTAAGTAGCCTTCCCAGATGCTATTCCTGGTCACACTTTGCTGTTTAATTTCTATAGAACAAAAAAAAGTTGCAAAAGAATCTAAAACAAAAAACTAGGGGTAGCTGATTGCTTCTCACTTCCTTGTCAAATTCACTATTTCTGTTTCTTGTTTGTTTCCTCATTCAACCAACTTGAGCACATTTTTATTCTAAGTCAAAACCAAACTTGAGCACTTAACAAATATTCAGTTTGGAATTGGTTCTTATTCAGCACTTAACAATTGACAAGCAAACAAAAAGAACCAGAGGGAAAGAGTGGATTGAAAGGAGCAGTCAGAGACCTCCTTAGTTGAGCCAGACAAAAATCTTGGCAAAACTGAAGTGATAGGAGAGATTCTTCGCGACACCTGGTCTCCAATCTGAAAAATGTAAACACACAAAATATTAAATTAAAATCCAAGCGTAATAAAAAGTTTAGAAAACATCAGAAACTGTCGCTCTACTTTTGCTCTAATAATGATTTCATTACCAGGGTCGGTAAATTTCCAGATCCGAGCTTCTTTCTCGCAAGGCCTAGCATTTTTCCTGAAACGGATACAAAAAAGAACTACAGATGAAAATCAAACGAAAATTGATCTTGTTTTTAGTTTGTGTTACAAATCTAGAAGAAAAACTCAGCTCCTCCCAATAGAAATGTTAGACAAAAACCTAGCTGGTGATTTAGTTCCAAATTCAAACTAAACTATCAGTTTCCAGCTAAAAAATTCACAAAAAGTTCAAAGAAATTGAAAAATTCACTTAAATAATATTTCTTATTACAATGAAAGCGAAAGGAAGTAGGTGCCGATCAGATAGAAACTGGATTAGAAGACAAACCCTAGACAACAACTAAATATAGAGAACTGAGAGAGAAGATCTACAAAATACCTGATTTTAAATGGAAGAAGAAATCACAGAGACAATTTGGTCTGAGAGAGAGAGAGAGAGTTCAGACGCCCCTTTGCAGGAGAAAAGAGACGAACAAAATAGAAAATTGGCTACCGATATTTTTTCCGTGCGTCTTATTTGGCAGACGACCTCGAATCCCCATCCTCTGCATTACCGTAATGTTTTGAGTTAATTAATGACCGTACGATCAGAATTTGGGCCAATCCGGCCACGTCTATAATGCGTGGAGTTCTTTAATATTTGTGTGGATTTAAATTGCACGGTCTTGATCTTACCTCAAAATATAAGTTAATGCAGAGTATACGAATATGACAGCCTCCTGAGTCCTGATAATAAAAAACTAAGAAATTATTTTTATTAGTTTATTTGATAAAGACATAAATAAATAAATAAATAAATAAAAGATTTCGTTAATTTTACTACGAAAATATATATGAATGAGAATTATTTTGAATGTTTTACTCTGTAGATTAATTAATAAATATTAAATATATATGAGGTTTATTTATTTATATAGTATTTATGAGTTAGGTTAATATGCTTAATATATTCTAATCCAAAAATATAACTAACGAATGAATATTTTATATGATAATTCTTTAAATAATCAGACTGAAAAGTTTTCCAGTCTACACTAAATAATACTTTTGTCTTAGAGTCTTAGACTAAAACTATTTTGCCACAACCGCTCGAATTCACATCCTCTTACCGGACTGAGTACAATTGAATTCAAAATTATTCTTTTTAACTGAGTACGAATCTCAAAGCACAAATAATACTGCTCCCTCGACCCTCAGTCATTCTAAGCAAGAATCGACTGAAATTAAATCTGGACCGTTCTTTTCAATTGTGTTGAGTCAGGTACCTGGGAGGATTGTATGTGCAATACCTGGGAGGGGGAAAGTATCATGTGCGGAGTTTTTCCGTGCGGAGCTGTGCGGCGCTTTTAATCTGATCCGTTCGTTTCGAATCGGACGGACCAAATCAGATTTTGCCCAAATTTTAAAAAAACTCAAAATTTGGTGAATCCTTAATCCAGTCTGTCCGATCCGAAACGAACGGACCAGATTAAAAGCGCCGCATAGCTCCGCATGGAAAAACTCCGCAGAGGATAGCGTTTCCCTGGAAGGATTGAAAGTCTGACTCTTCTCTTAATTTTACTCGTGATTTTATTGTAAGTTATATTTTTTGATTCTATGCTCATAAAAACATATCACATCAAATTTGTTGTCGAACAAACCTCCATCTTTTTTTCCTACAAAATCCATTTATACATCCTTACAAAAAACACATGTTTTATTAAATGTCACACCAATAAATGTCACATCAAGTTTGTTTTCCTTCTCTCTTAAGTTTCAACGATCCAATAATCTTTGGAATAATATTCTCGACAAAGTTGTCAAATATTAATTTAGTTTTGCTTTTTTAAGATGGCCAGCAATGACCGAATAAAGAATTATGAAGACGTTGTACTAAGACATTTTTTTTTCTCTTCTGTTTTTCATATCCCAAATAAGTTAGAAACCACAAATATAAAAAATTAAAGTGTGTCTAAATGTTCTCCATTCAACTCATTCAGATCCATTCTCTGATTGTTATGTTATTTACAGGGTCGATTCAGTAAGAGATAACGAAGTCAATTGACACTCATTTATTTTTTAAATTTTGTTCTTAGACAATTTATTTATATAGTTTAGAGTAAAATATTATGTGTACTATAAAATCGACCTATATATTGTTTGTCACGACTCCCTTATTATTTATATTAACAGACAATGAACTTACACGTGCGTTAATGCCTACGCATTATTGTGTGGACGCAGAGGCGGAGCTACATTCAAGGAATGAGGGTCAATTGACTCCCGTTTATTTTGAATTTTTTTTGTACTTGCACACAATTTTCTATATACTATAGGATAAAATGCTATGAATACAGTAATATTGACTCTCATTCACAGTATGAAAATTTTATATAACTGATCTCCTTTCATATTTGATCCCTATAACTTGAAAGTCTGACTCTGCCCCTGCGTAAACGTCTACGCATTCAATCCATGCTAGCATTGCATTGTCCAAAACTCACATGAGTATTTGTTCCTTCAATGCAAGATGTTTATATCTGTACACTCATTTATACTTTCATTGTTGGATGTTTATAATAACAAGTATGGTTCCATCCACTTAAAAAAATAATAATAATAAATAAATCATTTGCCCACGACCCACATGAGATACACACGCTCAATTTTCGTTCACACCAAGAGTAGGTGCCTATGTTAATTTAGTTGCACTCGGATGTTTATTTTTTTTTGTACTGAAAACCTTTACAGCTTCTTCTGCAGAATCGTGAGGAGGAATCGAACTCTCGATTTTTTAGTACAACAATTTTATGACTTTTTTCTAGTCAATTGTGCTACCGCCTCCTTCAAACTTGAATGTTTATCCTTAGACTTTCTAGATGGTTATACATTCGTTGTTACATAGTTATACCTTCTATTATAATTACTTCTATTATAATTACTTGGCAATGCAAATATAAAATATTTTGTAAGTCAGACATTAAGACATGTTCGGCAATGAAATTTTTTTATGAGAATGACAATTTTTTAAAATAGAAATAGAAATTTCAACTTGTGATTATCAAAATCATTTGACTTATGAGAAATTTTAGAATATAGATGTTCGGTAAATGTATGAAAAAATTGTTAGAATGTTTTTTTTTTCTTTTATTATAGAAGATGTAATACTAACATTAAATTATATTAAGTGTATTGATACTAATAACTGATTAAGGAGTTTGGCTAGTATAACATTAGTGTTATTTTAGCCTATATAACACCAACTCCAAACCTATTGAATCGATTTTAAATGATGAATCCAAACCGTTCAAATCAATCTACTTCATTAGTTGTGTGTTTACATGCAAAATTTATAACTTTCCGAATTTATTTAGTATCAACTCAGTCAAATGAGTAAGTTTTCAAGTTAATTTTAATACATTCATTTTTCAATATTTTTACTACTTGATTTGATACTAAAATAACTCGAAAATATAAAAAAAAAAACATGTAAATGCATCACTCATAAAGTAAATCAGTTTGAACGGTTTGAATTAATCGTTTGAAGTCTATTTAATCAATTTTGAAGTTAGTGTCATATGACACCGATGTTATACTAGCCGGACTCCTGATTAAGATTAGTATAGTTATGTTTTTTTTTATATATAGAAGATGTTTATTGTATTGATATTAATGTTTTGTATTATTATGTTGTGTTTGTTTGATTAATTATATGCTTGTGCTTATTTAAATTGTGTTTATTTTATTATATTACTATTTTTTACTTGTTTAGTTAAAAAAATTGTGCAAGTAAAATATAGATATCACATATAGATTTTATACAGATATCAAATAGACATCACGTAATATATATCATATAAATATAATAATTATTACAAATCAAATATTAAACGGAACATATATTAATTTGGAGAAGATAATGAAGGAACTTTGTGTGCTCTAGATTTTGAGAATAAAAATTGAAGTCAGTGATTTTTCTTTCCCACAAAAAACAACATACCAAATAGGAAAAGAGTTCTTGAGATTTTGAGAATGGGTAGGAGCGCATCTAAGGCTTGGTCAAATGTGACTAAGTCACAATTTAAAATTTTTAATTATATGTATAGGAATTTAATTGAATTTTTTCTTGAGTTCAAATTCCACTCAGCACAATTGTGCATTTTAATTTTCAGTAACCTCTATCAAAATATTATAGTTCCATCCCTGAGAATAGGTATTATTACCAAACTTCCAAACAATATATTGATAAAGTTACCTATAAAGTCATTTTTTATGAAATCCCAAGAGAAATGTTGTTACTGAAAAGAGCAAAAATAGATTAATAGTGGCCGGCCATACAAGAGTGAAATGGTGGTCATACAATGTACAAGGACGAATGTGTAAATATTGACATATTAATCACATTCATTGCATATGATAATGAGAAGGGTAATTTGGTCTATTTACACCTGGGTTTGCTCTAACTTTCAATCTATTTAAAGAGAAAAAAGTGATCTCCCCACATCCATTTCTCTCCTCTTTTGAGATTTCTTAATGATGGCTACACAAAAAAGAGCAAAAATGATCTCCCTCATATCTTGCACTAAATGTTGATTTATTAATTAGGTTAACAATTTAATTTAGAGATTAATTTTGAAGCCTACTAAGAGGTTAATAACTTTACGCATGGCATAAATTAGTGGATCTCTAGCAAGATCTTAAACTAATTCTTTTTTAGTTCAAGGTGAACACTTAGAAATGACAGTGTGAAAGTTTTCAGGAGATCTAGAGAAAGTCAAATTGACATTTGACTAGATATAAATCTTAAGTCTTGATTTAGATGTACTTGCATAAATATAGGTTAATGCTTTCAGTTTTGTATGCAAAATGTTTGATTAAATACTTGAGTAGAGTTAGCATACAAGAGACGATACGTTTTTGATGATTATAAGACATAATTTTTTTTGTATATAACATTCAATTCATATCCTCTGAAATGTTGATGGGATTTCATGATGCTTAGAGGTGCGAAAAAAATAATTATCCTTCTTAATCGTCTAAAACATATTATCTTTTTTTATGCTAATTCTACTCAAGTATTTAATCAAACATTTTGAATACAAAACTAAAAACATTAATATACATTTATTCAAATACATCTAAATCAAGATTTATATCTCATATCTTGCGTCAAATGTCAATTAGACAGTTAGAGAAAGTTGATTTTCTTTAGATCTCTTGGAAGCTTTCACACCATCTCCTCTAAGTTTTCACCTTGAACTAAATAAGGATTAGTTTAAGATCTTGCTAGAGATTCACTAATATATGCCTAACATAAAATTACTAATTCCTTATTAGGCTCCAAAATTAATATCTTAATCAAGTGGCTAACCTAATAAATAAATCAAGTGTGTAGAACAACCATTAATCTAAATGTTTATGCATTCGCATCTAGATGTTTATACGTACAAATTTACTTGCTCAGCACTTATTAATATTTATACATGCATTTGCTAATTATTAATATCTACAATGCCAACAAGTGTTTATATCATTACTACTAGTTTATATTTGTCATCCTGCACAAAACAGTTGTAGACGCATCACTCATAAAGTAAATTAGTTTGAACAGTTTGAATTCACCATTTGAACTCGATTTGATAGGTTTTGGAGTTGGTGTTATATAGACTGAAATGACACTGATATTATATTAGCCATACTCATTAGAGAATGCTTCGTTAATGTTATGTGAATATATAGAACAATTAGAAGCATTGATGCACCTTTAGGCGGATTCAAAATTTTCGTCAGGTTTAAATAGTTAATCGAATTTAAACTCATTGACTAATTGGGTACTCGATAAAAAAAAACAATGCTTTGATTTATATTTTTAAATATTCTGATTTGTAATTTCTGATGTTTTAACTTATAATTCTAATTACCAATCATATTTCAAGAAATTTATTTTGATTTTAATACTAAATTTAATCCGAATTATAAATCGAACATCTAGAGAGAGGCAAAAAAAAATTCGGAGGGGAGAGCAAAGTCGATCAGTACCGATAAATCACTACTAAAACTCAAAATCCAGGAGAGCGGCTCTTGTTACATGCTAGGTCCTTCCCTGCCTTTAGACAAGGAAATTATTGATATACATTTCCTACTAATACACCACTTGCTCTTCTTCTTCTTTTTTAAATTTACATGGGCCCATAGGCTAATAAAAAACAACAATAGAATGCACATAAAGTTTTGTAATCATTCGAGTAAATCCTGATATGGTAACAAAATAAAAGAGATAATTAAAACTAATTTCAAGGGGCAAATATCTCCAAACTTGAAGGGAAAAAGGAATGAACTATTCAGATATTAAGCAATAATTAAAATTTAATGTATACTTTTGTCTCTGATTATACGATTGTATTTTCAATCAATATTCGTTTTGAACAACTAATTTACTATTAAAAGTATCTGGCTAAGTATTTTAAATGCACAAAATATTTATTAAAAGAACTAATACACATAATTGGACATATTAAAAATATACATAAGGTCATGAAAAATGAAGGGTCAAATGAGGGTTTCATGTTTGACTATTTTATTTAATGAGCGGAAATCAATACATTCATATTTATTCAATGCTGTGTTGTATTAGCAGCATTTGAATAAACATAGCATTGAATAAATATGAATGTATTAATTTTCACTCATTAACATCTTTGGATGGAGAGTAGAGAAAGAAAGGGGAGGTGAAGAATATAAAATAATAGAATTGAATAGAAAGGAAGATTAAGCGTATTTAATTTTTTTGTGTTTGAATGATTAATGAGAGAATATAAATTTAGTTTTCCTTTCCGTCTCATTTCTTATTTGGTTGATTAAAACTTAGAAGGTTAATGGAAAATTCGATAACTGTTGTAGGATTGTGACAAAAAACTTGTATGAGAATTATATAGGTATAATATATGGTTGGGCATTTGTGTTATTTTTCTAAAAATATTTGTAGCAAAATTTATTTTCATATGTTAAACCTCAAATTGAGAAGGAACCCGATTCTATTAATTACAATAATACAAAGTTAAAACACAAAAGAATAAAACACAAAAAATTCTATTAATTACAATAATGGACAGAAGAATAAAACACAAAAAATTGAAACAAATTTGCCAAAAATAGAAACCTTGTATATATTGTGGTAATATGACATTCTTTTATCCACTCTTATCTTTTATTCAAAATAAATTTTCATGGATTTTGTTGACTATTCTTGTGTTGCTGTTATCAATTAAAATTAGGCAAATGCTTCTGTGCATACAAGGACCTATTTGTAAAATGAACATATTTTTATTTTCAAAGTTCAAACAGTCGATCCGAACCGTTCAACTTGTTCTCCATATTAATATGTGCTTGGAGACCAAATTTTACATTTTTCTGAATTTTTTTACTATTTATTAAGATGGGTACAAAAATCAATGGTCTGAATTTGATATTTTTTGTACTCATCTTAATACATAGTAAAAAATTTCAGAAAAATGTAAAATTTGGTTTCCAAGCACATATTAATATGAAAAACAAGATGAATGGTTCGGATCGACTGTTTGAACTTTAAAAATAAAAACATGTTCATTTTACAAATAGGTCCTTGTATGCACAGAAGCATCACTCTTAAAATTAAGAAAGGAATGTCTGGTCTCTACCAACCCTGGAGTTAGCAGGGTTGATTTATGTATCGTCAATTTTACACCATTTGTGCGTTGCGAGTCATATAAAACCATTGTCATTGACCCGCTACAAGTTTACTACAGAAGGGGTTATTCAAGATTGGCTTAAAAAAATATTAAAATAATAAAGGTAGAAGGATAGATTTAGTGCACAACTACCAGGTGTACCAGCTACCTAACATATTTCATTAATGATACAAATTGTTGAATTTTTTAAAAAACCATAAATAAAAAAATAGATTTTATCAAACCTTATTTTATTTTTTACAAAAATCATAAGAATCGAAATTCTATTTCGGTCCCTTTTTTTTGGACCGAATTGTCATTTCGGTCCCAGGCTCTCATCCGTTTTCACATATTTTAAGAAAAAAATACGTTGAAAAATTGTGAAAATATCTCGGACCGAATTGTCATTTTGGTCCCGAAAAAAAAAATCGGACCAAAATGGCATTTCAGTTCTTATAGTTTTTGTAAAAAAAAAATAATCATGTTGGTTTCATAAAAATCTTTTTTTTTTAATTATGGTTTATAAAAAAAATTCAAATAGTTGGGACTTTGATAAAATGTTCAATCAAACTATTATTAATTAGAAGAATGCGTATACTTGCAAATATAATAGCTTATTACAACGACATGGATTAAATTTGGTTCGAAGAAATTCCTTGAAAATATTGATTTCGTGACGCATATTTTCACATGAAATCATGATCCCTTGAGAGTTCAGATCCAGGGAAGTAACCTAAAGATTGGGTTTTAAATTTGGACTGTTCGATTTGAATCTGTGATAATCTATCTGAAGTGGAGCGCACACATCTCTAGAGATGAGTTCGAATCTCGAAGCAATTCCAAACGAAGGATTCGAATCGGACGGTCCCGATTCAAAACTCAAAGATTGGGTTACTTTAGGGGATCCGGACCCGTCCGTTGATTGCTCGATACGTGTTCAATTTATGTAGTGATAAAATAAAGTGATGCTTCATCTCAATAATGGAACAATAAGGGAACCAATCTTTGATCTAACGGTTGCAATTTCTTTGCGAATCTTAATCAAGATAAGGACAACTTTAGCTCTTTATAACAATCTCGTCGTTGCATTTTTTAACTACATAAATTTTTGAAACTGGAAAATTTATGATTAGTGAGAAAATTTAATTAGGAGGAGTTAAAACTTAAAATGTATAATTATTAATTTGTGCTTAGTGAGAATTGAATTCAATACCTCTCAAATATAAAAAATATAGATTTAACAACTAGATTAGAAGCACACATCTAATTTTTTATGAGGGGTGCTGAACTATATAAAAACTTAAAAAAAATAAAAATTCAATTAAATTTTAACCTACATGATTAAAAATTTCAAAATCATAGGGTGGCTTAGTACTCCTGGACTAAGTGTAGATTCACCCCTAGACCGTGCTTACCTAAAATTTGAGAGTTCGAGAGCCTGTAGAACCACTGCACAAGAAGTCGCGGGAGAGGTCGAGGGTTCATGAATACCCCTCCTCGACGCTCCAAAGCAGCCAATGCTCCAAAAGCATGGGAAACTGCGCCTATGCGAAATTTACCTGAGCTAATGGAAAACCTAAATATCAGTTCTGTAACTGGACCATCCCAAAATATGAAGGAAAACAAACAGGAGTCTCATGTCATGCAGTTGAAACCAAAACTTGTCAACCAGCATACATTGCATGTTCCGTATGCGACATTGCAGGGAGATATGATGAAATAATCGGATGTCCAAGCTATGAAAACATGTGTCATCCTTCATGTACTAAATTTGAAACAACTCCCAAACTCGGAGATTGCACAAAATGGTGTTGCTTACGCTTCTTTGAAGAAGTACAAGTGGCAAAACCCATCACAAGGAAAAGAAGTGGAAGCACCACCTTCCATGTTAACTAAGGAAACCTCTTTCCCTCATAAAAATGAGGCCTTATTAACAGAGCTCTTACAGGAATATCTGGACCTCCAAACCAAACATGACCATAAACCTGAGCACTGTGAAAATGCCTCACAGAAGTCACATGAGACAATCCCAACGATGCCACAAAGCATAAAAATGCTGGCAGAAATGAGAAATAAATCATACTCCTTTGGAAGAGGCAGGATTGCCAAAGCATTTAACATGATGGTGCAATATGACCTTGAACTACCTGCACCAAAGCGACCTTTAGAAGCAAAGATGACTAAAGAGCCTGACTTTTGCCCATACCACCACATCCTCGGTCATACAATAGAGGATTGCTGAGTATTTAAAAACTTTCTTCAAGGAAGAATAAATAACATGACATTGCCATGAAATGTTAAGTCATATTTAGAAAAGGGGCATGTACTCCCCTCAAATGACCACAAAGCAAGGAAAGAAGCCAAGCCGGCCCTAAAATGCGGGTCACCCTCCAGATTTGAAGAAAAAGATATGGTATCTATTCTCGGTCATTCCAAGTTGTCCACTGATGGCAAAATAGTAGCTGAGTGGAAAGGACTATATATCATTGAACAAGCTTTAGGGCGAGACACCTACAAACTAAGGAATGTCAATGGCGCAAAATTTGTGCCTCCCATTAAAGAAAAATATCTTCAAGAGTTTGAAGCACCTTGAGTGCACAAGCAAACACAAACTCCTGTCATATATGGAGAAGATACTTCAGAAAGCTCCACTATAGAAAATGAAGGAGATTGCTGCATGGTGTCTCAAAGGTCCATTGACTCAGAAGATGCCTCTTCTCGAAAAGAAGAGGATCACAGCAACGATGTTCCCTCTAGGAAATTCAAATGCACATATTGTGACGAAATAAAAGATTACTATGCCATGTTCCAGTGTGATTGTTGTTGGTCCCCAAGGCATCTAGAGGGGGGTGAATAGGTCATTTTTAAATTTTAATCTAAATTATAAAGTTCAAGTGTGTCCTAAAGTTATTCTTGGCGGAAACTTAGAATAACTTTGTCCTAAACTAATATAAAATAAGTAAAGTAAAGAGTAGAGTTTAGAGACACTTGACACGAGAGTTGTTTACGGAGTTCGGCACTAACACCTACGTCTCTGGGGCCCGCAACCTTCGAGATGACGTGCCTTTCTTTATCCAATGAGAAAGGATTACAAAGTGGAACCGGTGAGCCTTTACAATCTTCTGGGAAGTCACACGGCCCGAACAAGGAGCACTAAAGGCTCAGGTTGGTCAATCCGATTCGCGAGGAATCGAGGATTGCCAGGTGAGCACTACAGCTCAAAGTAGTAAATGGGCTGATCACACATGATCACTCTAGGAGTTGTGTAATTGATTGAATAAGCTTGAGATTGATTGTGAGTATTGAAGTTTAAGCACATAAGCAACAATGACTTTCTCTAGATCTGTAAATACGAAATATTGAAGTTGGGGGCGGCTAGAGTGTCAATCCAAACCTTGGAATAGCTTTTATTTATAGAGAGTTGCCAAAAAGCTTAGTGCAAACTAGCTACAAATCTTTTTCTTAGTTTCTTCGTAATTAAGTACCATACATTGCTCCTTTTTTTTATATGCCACCACAATACTGAAACATGTGTTAACATCACACAGTGTGTGTGTGTGTGTGTGTATATATATATATATATGAGTTAGGCTGGGGTGCTATGGATAGCATAGTGACCTCTATGCTACGGCTCAATATTCGAGTTTTCAAAATCCAAACGGTCGATCCGAACCGTTCATCTTATTCTCCATATTAATATCTACTTGGAGACCAAATTTTACATTTTTCTGAATTTTTTTACTATTTATTAAGTATTTTACAAAATTGTTGATCCAACGGTGGCTGCACAAAACAGTAAAACCGTTGGATTAGCGATTTTCAAAGTGGCTTAATAAATAGTAAAAAAAATTCAGAAAATTATAAAATTTGGTCTCCAAGCAGATATTAATATGGAGAATAAGATGAACGGTTCGGATCGACCGTTTGGATTTTGAAAACTCGAATATTGAGCCGTAGCATAGAGGCCACTATGCTATCCATAGCACCCCAGCCTAACTATATATATATATATATATATGAGTAGAACTAAGGTGTTCTTAAGCTCACCAAAGTGTTTGGTGAGTTTAACTCCAAAATCCATCTAATCAGTTTCAAATGATGAATCCGAACCGTTGAAATCCGACTACCTTATGAGTGATGCGTCTACATGTGAAAATTTTAAACATTCGAATTAATTTAATATAAGGTCAAGTGGTCAAAAAACGTTCAAAAAATGAATGCACTAAAATTAATTTATTAACTTTCTAATTTTGACCGATTGAATTTATACTAAATTAATTCGAATGTTTAAAATTTTCACATGTAGACGCATCACTCGTAAAGTAGGCGGGTTCCAACGATTCGGATTCGTCATTTGAAACCGATTTTATGGGTTTTGGAGTTAAGCTCACCAAACACTTTGGTGAGCTTAAGAACACCCTAGTTCTACTCTCTCTCTCTCTCTCTATATATAGAGAGAGAGAGAGAGAGATAGGCTAATGTGCTTTCGGTAGCATATGGGTCGAAATACGCACAGTCCAAATTTGAAATTTCAAAATTCAAAAAGTTAATCTGAACCGTTCATCTTGTTCTCCATATTAATATGTGCTCGGAGACCAAATTTTACATTTTTCTAAATTTTTTTACTATTTATTAAGCCACTTTGAAAATCGATGATCCAACGGTTTTATTGTTTTGTTAAGCCACCGTTGGATTAGCGATTTTCAAAGTGGCTTAATAAATAGTAAAAAAATTCAGAAAAAATGTAAAATTTGGTCTCCAAGCACATATTAATATGGAGAACAAGATGAACGGTTCAGATTGACTTTTTGAATTTTGAAATTTCAAATTTGGACCGTGCGTATTTCGACCCATATGTTACTGAAAGCACATTAGCCTATCTCTATATATATATATAGAGAGAGAGAGAGAGAGAGTGGCTAATATCAAAACGTTTGCACCAACCCTCCCGTGCAACCAAGTCAGTTTCCGATTTTTAAAGTCCAAATGATAAATCTAAACCGTTAGATGTGTTATACATATTAAAATCTGCTTGGAGACCAAATTTTACATTTTTTTGAATTTTTTACTATTTATTAAGCCACTTTGAAAATCGCTGATCCAACGGTGGCTTCTGATTTTACTGTTCCAAACAGCCACCGTTGGATCAGCGATTTTCAAAGTGGCTTAATAAATAGTAAAAAAATTCCAAAAAATATAAAATTTGGTCTCCAAGCAGATTTTAATATGTAGAACACATCTAACGGTTTAGATTTATCATTTGGACTTTAAAAATCAGAAACTGACTTGGTTGCACGGGAGGGTTGGTGCAAACGTTTTGATATTAGCCACTCTCTCTCTCCCTCTCTCTCTCTCTATATATATATAGAGATAGGCTAATGTGCTTTCAGTAGCATATGGGTCGAAATACGCACGGTCCAAATTTGAAATTTCAAAATTCAAAAAGTCAATCTGAACCGTTCATCTTGTTCTCCATATTAATATGTGCTTGGAGACCAAATTTTACATTTTTTCTGAATTTTTTTACTATTTATTAAGCCACTTTGAAAATCGCTAATCCAACGGTGGCTTAACAAAACAATAAAACCGTTGGATCAGCGATTTTCAAAGTGGCTTAATAAATAGTAAAAAAATTCAGAAAAATGTAAAATTTGGTCTCCTAGCACATATTAATATGGAGAACAAGATGAACGGTTCATATTAACTTTTTGAATTTTGAAATTTCAAATTTGGACTGTGCGTATTTCGACCCATATGCTACCGAAAGCACATTAGCCTATCTCTCTCTCTCTCTCTATATATATATATAGAGAGAGAGAGAGAGTAGAACTAGGGTGTTCTTAAGCTCACCAAAGTGTTTGGTGAGCTTAACTCCAAAACCCATAAAATCGGTTTCAAATGACGAATCCGAATCGTTGGAACCCGCCTACTTTACGAGTGATGCGTCTACATGTGAAAATTTTAAACATTCGAATTAATTTAGTATAAATTCAATCGGTCAAAATTAGAAGGTTAATAAATTAATTTTAGTGCATTCATTTTTTGAACGGTTTTTGACCACTTGACCTTATATTAAATTAATTCGAATGTTTAAAATTTTCACATGTAGACGCATCACTCGTAAGGTAGTCAGATTTCAACGGTTCGGATTCATCATTTGAAACTGATTAGATGGATTTTGGAATTAAACTCACCAAACACTTTGGTGAGCTTAAGAACACCTTAGTTCTACTCATATATATATATATATATATATATATATATATATATATATTTACACACACACACACTGTGTGATGTTAACACATGTTTCAGTATTGTGGTGGCATATAAAAAAAAAGGAGCAATGTATGGTACTTAATTACGAAGAAACTAAGAAAAAGATTTGTAGCTAGTTTGCACTAAGCTATATATATACCCTAAGCAATACACTCTAAAAATCAAAACCTAAACTAAACTCTAAAAATCTAAACTCTGAACTACTCTATATATATGGACCACTATTGGCTTCAAAGTTCTGTTAGCTAGGCAAAGATTTTTGTTGAGGTGCTATTGAGATCTTACATTTTGGTGTGTCAATTTTTTGTGTTTCTAATTAGTTTTGATCTTTTACCTTAATATTTATATGAACTGATAACGTAGCTATTGATTGGAAAATAACTGAGTTTAAACCCATCCTTAATATTATTGGTCAGTGTATTCGTACATTAAGTACAATTAATTAATGATCAAAACCATGGCCGTTCTAGCTACTTAATTAATACTTGTATATATATCAACCTGACTTCATATATATTTATTCATATAATCTGAGCTATATAATGGTCCCCATTTCTATTCCTCTTTTATTTCTCACGAAATTAAGTCTCATGTTAAACATTAATTAATCATATAAACTATGAGATATTGGAATGCCTATTTTAAACCTATATTGGATATCATAATGTTTCTTTCTCATGACCAATATAGCATTGACCACAATTTTAAATTAAATTAAATGGCCTATGTTAATTAGAACCCTATGCATGATGAATACCTATTTTACTTCTTTTTACACCAAATATATCCTTGTTTTCTCTATGACGTAATTTTTAATCCCTGTTGTTCCTATTTTCGTCGGGGGGAGGAGCTTTTTCTTTCCCTCGTCTTGGGAATTGTTCTCCCAACAAGAGAGAAGGAGAATAAAAAAAAAGAAAAAAAAAAGAACGAGAGTTGTCAAGGAAACTTTTTGAGAAGAAATTTGTCCGAAAACAATATAATTTGGGCTTAAGAACCAACAAAGGAGGCCAGATTCTTAAGGAGAGGGGGAGGGTGCCTTAAGATTTTGCGTTAAGGAGGCCTGTTTAAGCTTCTCTAAGGAGGAACTGTTCGTGGAAATTAAAATGAATTAAGACGTTAAGGAGTTCCTTGAGTCTTGCCGAACAGAGAGACTTAAAAAAAATACTGCATAAATTAGTGGGCCATGGCATGAACCAGTGATGGAGGCTCAGTTATCAGGCCAAGTCTGTCAGAACACAATTTGATTTTCCTGTGTTATTGGGCCGAAGTGGCGTTACATTTACGAAGCCCAATAATGAAAGCAATGTAGTTACATTTTTTTTTTCTTTTTGAAAAAACTTGGCTGTGGCAGGTGGATTTTTTCTTTATAAACCATAATTAAAAAAAAAAAAAAATTTACCAAACTAATATGATTATCTTTTTTTCTTACAAAAACCAATATGGTATTTTGGTCTCTAGTGATTTCACATTTTTACAAACCCACAGCCACAAAAAATCTTAAACTGAGGGTTTCTGGTTGAAACAGGAATTGTTCCGGGCCGAGATTGGGGGTTTCAGGCCAAAACTGAGCCGAAACAAAGGCCCGACAAAAGAAAAAAAAAATACATGGGACCAAGCTGAAAAAATAGTAGACTGAAATGGTATCTCGGTCCAAGGTATTACACCAACGGCTACACCATATTTTCATGAAAAAAAGTGAAATCACTATTTTGGGACCGAAATGGCATTTCAGTTTTTATGATTTTTGTAAAATAAAAAATAAAAAAATAATCATGTTGGTTTGGTAAAACAACTTTTTTTTTTAATTATGGTTTATAAAAAAAAGTTCGTGGCAGGTTGTTCCATTATTTGAAGCATCCAGTGGAAGAAGTAGTTGGATTTTCATTGCCTTTTGGTGTTTGCTTTGTTGGCGAATTAAATGATATTCAAAATGCACTAAATTGATGGACCTACGTGTCTGGTTTATTTTGTATCTAGCTGTGACGCTTTTCAATCTTAATTATAATGTTTTTGGAAGTTTCTATCTAGACAGAGAAAAAAAAAAAACTTTTTGCACCTTACATAAAAAGTGATGATCTTAATATTTTTAATTATATCACGTCAGATCTCTTATCAACCGTTTAAGTTGTTTTTCTCTTCTAATATATCATGATCGAAAACCTTATATATTTTTTTAATTCTTATGTTTGATATGACTATATATATATGTCATAAAACTTTTAAAATAGAGCAGCACTCAAATGCCCCATTGCTTTGATGCCTCAATCAAATTCTATATCTTTATTTTTTATTTCAAAGTCCAAACACATAATCCGAAGTACTCAACGTGATATTCATATTAAAATGTGTTTGGAGACCAAATTTTATAATTTTATATTTTCCTTTACTGTTTTTTAAGATAGGTACAAAATCAGTGTTTTTAGATGATCCAATTTTTTTTTTTGAAAAACAATAGTAAAAAAAGTTTCAAAAAATATAAAATTTAATCTCCGAACACATTTTAATGTGGATATCATGTTGAATGGTTTGGATCGTGTACTTAGACTTTGAAATCAAAGATAAAAATGTGGAATGTGACTGAAGCATGAAAACAATAGAACATTTGAACCCTCCTATTTAAAATAATATAATTTTTTTGTATTAGTCAGCATATAATTTACAAAGGTTTAGGATTTTTCGTTTTACAAAGGTTTAGGATTTAAAAAAAGTTGCTCTAAATTTGGCACATAATATTTTTTTGATAGAAACTATGTTATTTTAAATTCAACTTTTTTCGCTCCTCTGCTATTAATAATCTTTTTTATCAAATGTTCTCATACTCGTAATGTCATGATGAACATTATTATCACTAAATTATGAAGAAATTAAATTATGGCTCTTTTTTTAAGTTTAGTGGGAGAAATGGGAGTAGAGGGAGGAATGGGAGGTTAAGAATAGAAGGGAATGGAATGAAATAGAAAGGAAGATTAACATATTTAACCTCTTCGTGTTTGGATGTTTAATGAGAGAAAATAAATTTAACTTTCCTTTTCGTCTTATTTCTTGTTTGCTTATTGATTAAAATTTAGAAGGTTAATGAGAAATTCGGTGACTGTTGTAGGTTTGAGAAAAAAATCTTGTATGAGAATTATATATGTAAAATAAGGGTTGGGCATTTGTATTATTTTTTCTAAAAATATTTTAACAAAATTTCTTTCCATCCGTTACACCCCAATTTGAGAGGGAACCCGATTCTATTAATTATAATGATACAAGATTAAACCTTTCACCTCCTATACCCTTCACCTCCGACATAATTTTAACAACCAAACACGATTCAACGTAAAATTTTTGTTCCTTTCCATTCCCTCCCTTTCTCTGCTCTTCATCCAAACAAGGTGTAAAGATACATTGATAAAAAAAAGTTATTTACAACATTGTGGACTACCAACGGTAGCTTTCCACCTCGCATATATTATAACCTATTTATTGAATAGGCCCATTAAAAAGAATTTTTTTCATAAACCATAATTAATAAATCAAAAATTATGAAACCAATATGATTGTTTTTTTTTTTTAAAAATCATAAGGACCGGACCGTCCGTTCGGTCTCCAAAATTCCCTTTTCCCAGATCAAACGGACCATTCGGTCTCAACTTTTTTTTTTCATTATTTTCCATCTGTGGCCACAAAAGATCCCTTCCTGCGTTTTTTTTTCCCAGAGCGAATGCTCCGTTCGGTCTTCATGTTTTTTTTTTTTTTTTAACCCAACGACTCCTCTTCTCCCTTCTCTCTCCCTTCTTTGCGTCGCACTTCCCCAATTTTTTTCTTCCTTCTTCCTCTTGCTTTCTTCCTCATTCAATTTTTTTTTAACTCTCAAAGTTTATGTAATTTCTATTATAATTACATAGATTTGTATAATTTTAAAATGTGAACAAGAAGAGCTTCAGATCTACAAGTTTCGTTAGGTTATGTATTTAATTCTTTTATTTTTGATAAATAATCTAAAATTATGAATAAATAGATTATGTAGTATAATTAGTTTATGTATATTTTTTTAGTAGTATAAATGATTTATGTTGTAATTGTAGTATAAAAAAATAGTTTATGCGTAATTTTTTTTTAGTAGTATAAATAGTTTATGTAGTAATTGTAGTATAAATAAATGGTTTATCTAGTAATTTATTTGTATGTAGTTTGCATGTAGTATAAATAAATGATTTATGTAGTAATTTATTTGCATGTAGTATAAATAAATGGTTTATGTGTAATTTTTTTAGTAGTATAAATAGTTTATGTAGATGCATGTAGTAATTGTTGAATGATTTATTTATTTGCAATTAAAATTGTCGGGCCAATAATAACACTTATTCAGTCAAACTACTAATAATTATTTCTTTAAAAAAAAAGAAGTTTACTTTACCTTTACCTTTACGTTGAAATTATTTACAAAAAGTCATAGAAAACAAACAAAAATCGGTTGCAAAAATGATGAAAACAGAAATAAATATTTGAACTTTGTTGAACAGAAATGAATAGAAATGAAAAAAAAAAATATATATATATATATACATGGAGACCGAATGGCCTATTCGGTCTCCAGAAATTAACCTTACCCAGATGGCCACACAAGCGGCTGCATGAAAAATGAAAAAAATGAAAAAAAAAAAAAGTTGAGACCGAATGGTCCATTCGGTCTGGGAAAAGGAAATTTTGGAGACCGAACGAACGATCCGGTTCTTATGATTTTTCAAAACAAAAAAAGTAATCATACTGGTTTCTTAATTTTTTATTTATTAATTATGGTTTATGAAAAAAATTCCATTAAAAACACTAAACGGTATATCTGTCATGACAGACCAATCTAGCAAAGTCGAATTTGAATTTGACAAAAAGTATATTTGCAATATTGACAAAGATTTTGTGACGATATATCTGTCATGCTAGGTGGTGACGCCTCATGACGAAATACCTACATCACCACCAACGATGAAAAAAAAAATTATGTACCAAACCAAACTAGTAATTTCATCACGCACCCAAGTTTTTCTAAAGCACTCATGGTATGGTCCTCTGTATCTCGCAATTGAATTCAACTACATATCATATCAGGCTAATCGCCAGTGAGTTTATTGCGAAATATGGATCGGAGATAGCAGATAGAACTATAGAAGGCTTTGGTTTAATTAACAATTATACGCATTACCAGTGCTAACCTTCTACTGTTTTTTTTTTTTAAAATAGAACTGTTTTTAAATTTTTTAACAGAACAAGCATTATACGTAAGTGGAGAAGCTATAAAAAAAGATTGCACAGAGACAAAAAATAATTTTCTCCAAAAAACTTTACATTTATCTAAAATCAGCACTAGCGATGGTCCAAAAATAATAGGAATCGGTGGAGAAAATAATAGAGATCGGTGGAGTCTTTTTTTTATAACTTTACCAAAAAAAAAAAAAATGCTTGTTCCGTTAAAATGATTAAAATAAATTCTATTTTTAAAAAAATTCCTTCTACTTATACGCATTATTAATTATTGGTGCCTTTTAATATGAGAGATTGTATGATTCAGGATAGATGGTGGAATGATGTGTTCAGTTAGAAACAAATGTCAATTGTTTTTCGATTTTTAGTGGGAACTCGGATTCCCTGCAGCAGCAAGTAATATGCCCGTAAAGCAGGGGTCCAAATTTCCTAAAGTAACTCAATTTTTGAGTTTAGGTCTGGACCGTCCGTTTTGAATCCGGACCAATTCTCGATTCGAGGTGGAGCACATGGGACTCTTTTAATCTGACGGTCCGGACTTAAACTCAAAAATTGAGTTACTTTAAGAGATCTAAACTCGTAAAGCAGGACATCCTCTTAAGTATTGAACAGTGAAGCTCACAATTTTACGGCTCAGATTAATTCAATTCAGTACCTAACACATAGGATCAGTATTTTTTTTTACAACACTGAGCAAAACTATAGTAATTAAAGGGTTGGCAATTCCCGACCTCTGAAATTTGATAATCAAACTTAAACTCGTATAATTTTAGTTTTTGTCTGTCCCTACAGTACAAGTGTGAAGTGTACAACGGTGCAAATGTGTTCTTCTCAACTTCCTCTTTCTCGGGCTGCAGTAATTCAACTTGAAAAATGTGCATCCCTTTTTCATTTTCGTTATTTTTCATATCTGAGTTTACTTTCTGTTTTGATATTCAAATATTATCTGGGAAAGATATATAACCCCTTCACCCGTTTGAACTTAGTTCACACAAGCTATTAAAAAGTTTGTGATGGTATTATGTGAGCTATGTCTATATAATAAAAGAGACAACATTTTATATTATATATATTGAGAGAAGAAGCTGGCTCTTCCTTTCGCTTCTCCACTCCATTTTAAATACATATAGGATCGATGCTCCATTTCTAATTATTTAACTCTCATTTCTTTAATTTGTTCTCATTTTCTCTTGTTTCTCTCCATTTATGATGTGTTTGAATTACTTTCTATATTTCTTTTCTTTTTCTTCATTTTTTCTTCTAAATTTTTTCTTTTGCTATTTTTTTAATTGACTAAGGATATGGAAAAAAAAAATCATGAACATTTACAATTTTGAATGAAATTTATTATTTTTTTTTTGTCTACTTCTAAAAAAACTATAGCTATGTCACAGACTACATGTATTAAAAAAACTAACTAAATGTGTACAAGAATAATACTTTTTTCCATTAATTATATATATCTCCTTTTTCGGCAATTATGTACTTAAATGGAACTATATATTAATCTTGTTTTCCAAATTTTTATGCCTAAACATAATTAATCATTCATGTCCAACCTAAAATATAAAATGTAAATTATACAAAATAAAATAAAAAATATTAATGTACCAAATTAGTTGATAAGAAGCTTACCCGAGAATTGTTTTCCCTCTTTATATATAGTTAAAGAAGAACTTAATGCGTGAATGAGCTCTTCAATAGTAGCTATTCTCAATAGCTATTTCAAAAAATGCATCCAAACAACTTTTTAGCTATTCCGAATAGTTTTGAATTAGCATCATTATCAAATAGTAGTTATTCTTAATAGTAGCTATTCTAGCTATTCTGTAGTGCATCCAAACGTATCCATATGATAAGTTATTCGAATTGCACATGCATCTATCGAATTTCTTGTTCTTAGAAATTATATCGGAAGACATTTGATGTCAGAACTCAAGAAATCTCAACCTTTTTCTTTTCTCAAAAAAAAAGAAGAAAAGAAATCTCAACCTTTTTTGAAGGATAAGTTATTACTTATTACTGTTGATTAATAATTAATGATTATATTGGGTAATATCTCACATTCTCACAACTTCGGCGCAAGGCAACAACATATAATCTGACGCAAAAGTTCAAAGCGCAAATCTAAGTTAGATTCTCTTGTCAATACAGTGTTGAAATGTAGATTGATTTAGGGACCCATATTCTCATTTCTCGCAATCAATTATCACAAGAAACTGATACTTAGTGATTGTATGCAGATTCTTTGGTGAGTACATATGCACCATATCATGAAGCTTTTATCTGACAACTTGACCATGTAATGAATAGAAGCTACAGATTCTTTCTTTTACATTTGGAAAATGATTTTTTTTTTTAGAAACCATAAATAAAAATAATAATTTTTACCAAACCAACTTGATTGCTTTGTTTTTTACAAAAACTATAAGAACCGAGATGCCATTTTGGTCCTTTTTTTTTTGACCGAATTATCATTTCGGTCCTAGCCGTTTTCATAGATTTCGAGAAAAAAAAATACATTTAAAAATACCTAGGATTGAATTGTTATTTCGGTCCAAAAAAAAAAAAAAATTGGGACCGAAATAACATTTTAGTTCTAATGGTTTTTGTAAAAAGTAATCATTTTGGTTTCATAATTTTTTTTTTGTAATTATGGTTTATAAAGAAAATTCTTGGAAAATGGTCATAAAAAGATTTTTGAACTATAATTAATTAATGTCAGTGCTTTACCACACAGTTTATTAGACGGTATGGCCTCAGAGGATTCAAACTCTTATTAATATGCTCTCTAGCTACCTTCTAAGCATCTCTTTCTCCAACCACATGTAATATTGCCAGATTGTCACCTTTTTGTTTTCTTTTGATGGGATGTCTGTATCTTTTTGTGGGCATAAATTCACATATCCTTTATAGGTTGTACTTTTTGCATCCTTAAACAGTATAGTAATGTAATGATAATACATTATTATCCTGTTTTACTTTTGCATACTGTTTAGTACTACTAATTAAATTCATTGTAAAGTTGTCCTTGTCTTCACAATTTTTTATTAATTTTACGAACAGCATAATTTACCTTATGTTGTTCAATCTAGTTCTCTTTTGATCAAATGTATAGAACTAGGGTGTTCTTAAGTTTACCAAGTTTTTTGACGAATTCAAGTCTAAAACTCATCGAATCGGTTTCAAACAACGAATCTGAATCGTTAAAACCTGCCTATCTTACGAGGGATGTGTCTACATGTAAAAAAATTTAATTTTAAAATTAATTTTGTATAGAGTCAAGTGGTAAAAAAAGATTCAAAAAAATAAATGCATTAAAATTAATTTATTAATTAACCTTCTAATTTTGACCGCTTGACTTTATACTAAATTAATTCGAATGTTTAAAATTTTCACATGTAGACACATCACTCGTAAGATAAACGGATTTCAACGGTTCAAATTTGTCATTTGAAACCGATTTGATGGATTTTAGATTTGAGTTCAGCAAGGAACTTAGTAAACTTAAGAACACCCTAGTTAATTTTACTCTAGCTATATAACTTTGTCTGTAATTGGTAAACCTCTAAAGTTACTAAGCTAATTTCAAATTACTTCATTTTAATTCCTATACACGGCCGGTATAAGCCACCAAATATGTTTGGTTGTGATCTAAACAATGGAATAAAGGGTTTATGTCTCAGTTAAGCAACTAAATATGTTTTAATTGAGCTTGACTAAGATGAAATAAGTCGAATTTATGTCAGCATAAAGTGCAAAAAATTAAACTACCTATCAAAGTGGTTTAACGTTTAGTCTTTCTTGTGCTCTAACCTATTTTTTTTTCGCACGATCTTGCATTTGTGTATGCTTGGAATCTCTTGATTGATCTAGATTGTGCTATTTTCTTTTCTTCTCACTTGTCTTTATTTGACTTTGATTGATGAAAATATATAGTTATCAATGGACCAACTTGATTATCCGAAAAGATTAGCTCTTCTTAAAGCATAAGCACTTAATTTTCTTTTATTTATGTTTTTGTTTATTTTATTTGTTGTACTTTGTTTGTGCGCAAGTTATTGTTATGATCATAAACAAATTAAGAAAATATATAGATCTAGCATGAACTCTTGTAAGATATTTTTATTATGCATGCAGTTGTATTTGAACTTGTTTGAAATTATGCAATTATATTATTTTACATTCCTTCTATTAATTTTTTTCTGCTATGTTTGAAATAATATGATTCTGTAATTTTTTTTTTCTAGTAATCATGCAACTATTGCATTTTTTGTGTTATTTCTCATTAGTAATTTTCTATGATTTCTCATTCCTTGCAAAAATCATGTGACTTGTAATTTTATACTACTATATTTCGACTGTAATTAAGCTGGTACTATAAAAAGCTTGGTTGAATTGGTACTAGTCTTTTTATTATGTTTTGCAGTAATAAAAAGTGGAATTGTTTCAGTTTTATTTGTTATGTTTTGTAGTACAATCAAAGTTAAGTAAAGAAAAAAAAAAAAAAAAAAACATTAATACGCAAGGTAAACTAAAAAAAAAATTGCAAGACCTACACAATTTCTTCATTAAGTTTATAATTGCATTAATGAACACAAAAAAAACCCATTAATTTAAGCCACCAAATTCTAACGAAACAAGTACTTTAAACACGATAGAACTATAGGCGTCAACCAAATGTGAATAACTTAGGCCGGCCTAAGTAAAAATAAACAACTAACTTAGACCTCCTAAACTTTAGGCCTCAACCAAACACCACCCTAAGTTAACTTAGGTCAAATTCAAGCACAATTGTTCCTCTCTAATATCAGATGAATTAGACCAAATGACTTAATTAAATAAGATAATTAAATTGATAGTGAATAGATCATACAAACAATGCAAGGGTAAATGTCTAATTTTTATTAATAAAACATACATGAGAACAAATTATAGAGAAGAAATTAACAAAAATTATTTGGCCATGGTGCAGGAATTAAAAGCATGTTGCTTTAATTTGTTAGTTGGACTAACTAACATGCAACCCTAATCAATTTCTTAATTAATAAGGCTAATGTGCTCCGCTAAATTAAATTTAAATATTGATTAAGTTATATACTTAGAGAGAGTTCATTAAGCAACCTCTCTTTGAGAGGTTGCACCATCTCTCTCTCTCTCTAACTGCTAATTTCTTCTTCTTCTTTTTCTCTCTCCTCTTCCAGGTCAGTAAGACAGCTTGACAATGACAGAGAAGGCACCAAACAATTATTGGAGCCTTGCACTCTCTCTTGTTTATCCACTCTTTTTGAACTATTCTTCTGAAAAATCTTGCAGACAACCCAATCTTTCATCTCAAGTGGCAATAAACCCTAAATGCAGATAAAAAAAAAACAATGTTAAATTCTGTTACTAATTATTCATGGTCTCTTAAATTTCTGTTTACTTGGTTACATATATATATAGGTGTATCTTATATATAACCACAAGAAGATAAGTCAGTTGTAAATTAGATCAATGGAAAATTAAGCCAGGCTTCTAGCTAGAATAATGACTCAAATCAATATAAGAGCTAGAAGAATCTAGTAACATGTTAACTTTAGACCTTTTGTATAAAGGGTGCTATATGCCTATATATCATCGTTAATTTTCTCATTTTCATAAACAGGACAGAATTAATAATTAAATAATAATGGTATCTTTAATCTTTTACTAATAACATACACCTATTCTTTTCCCTCATCTAAATAATTAGGTGACAGACAGTATTCCTGTACGGACCTGTATAATTTGCTCTGATTATGAAAAATGTAACAAAGAAAAAGCTCCTTAAGCACTTATTTCTGACCAATTAATTATCTTATAGTTCTACACAAGACACAATTGTTAAAACCTAGAGAATGTATATATATATAATTATATATATCTATATATATGGTACACGTAACATATATAAAAGAGAAGTATTTTATGTAAAGGTATGCAACCTTATTTAAACTTACATTAACCATTGCAGCGTTCCTACGGATCTCAGAACCGAGCGCATCGATTTCGGGAAGGCAGTATTCATCCATTATCCAATTGGTACGAGAGGTGTTAATCTTGTGCGACGGCTTCTTCTCTTGACGGTAAAATACGAAGGTCGTTTTAATCCCTACTATTCTCCCACCTCTTGAAGCATAAGTTGCCTTTGCCTTCCCTCTGGCCTTCCAAAACCCTGAATTTGTTGTTCTAATTGATTTGTTCCCTCTACTGTACTGTCTCACATCTTCTAGGGTTGTGAAGAAGTATCTCTCTCCCTCTCCTCCACCTAATTATTAATTTGTCATGAGAAAAAGCCCACGCATATATTATGGACCCAATACTTCTTAATTTAATGCTAAACTAATTAAGGAAAAGTAGCATTTTATAATTTTATAAAACACCACATTTACACAAAAATTATCTGCTTAAAAAATAAATTTGGTCAACGACTGTGCATGAAGTATTCAAAATATTTATTAACCATAGAGATCTGTTTTTTTCTTTCTAAAATTAGATGGGGATTTAATTCTAGCTAGACATTTGATTAATCAGATTTTGACATCAATCTCTAGCTATTACATTTGGCAACTAGTGTGTTATATACCAAAATCTCATGCTAGATCAAATGAGATGAATTATACGTACCCTCAAAATAGCTCACAGGCACTTGAGAATTCAAGGAGCAATAAGAACAATAAAAATTGCAAAGCACGTACCGTGTAAATCCCATGGGTCGTACTTCCGGAGGTTTATTTCAGGTATTACGGTAGCCGGGAGAGGGAGAGATGCGACCTTTCGCCTTAGGTATTGTGTCACAAGCTCTTCATCCGTAGGGTGGAACCGAAACCCCGGTGGTAATTTTATTACACCTCCATTCTTAGTCGTAATGTACTCTACTCCTTCCATGTTATGAACTTATGATAGAAAGAAGGAGATAGCTAGAGCCTCAAGTTAGGCTAAGCAAGAGACACACTGTATATGCAAGTGCTATATATCCCCTTATATAATGCTTAATTATATTATGTGTCTTGTTGAGGGAATGTGCATGGTCATTTCTTTTCTTTTCCACTTCTTCCTTGGATCCATATCCTCCCAGGTACCTGACTCAACAAAATTGAAACGGACGGCCCAGGTTTAATATCAGCCAGTGCCTGTTCGGGATGATGGAGGGGGCAGTATTATTTGTGCTTTGAGATTCGTGTCAAGTTAAAAATTCTAATTTTGGACCGTCCGATTTAATTGTACTCAGTCAGGTAACCTGAGGGGATGTGAATTCCTTCTTCCTTTCCATCCTTTTTATTTTTATTTTATTTTATTTTATTTATTTTTATTTTTTTATGGATGTGGGAATGGTTGTTAGTGTATGAGTGGGACTCCACATCACCCCCCATAACTCTTGTCTGTCATTAGCTTTTTATTCTTTCCACCAGTTGTTATTCCCTCTTTTCTTAATTTGCTTAATTGATAATTAAATACTAATTAGCTTTTGTTGTTTTGTGTATGATTGGTGGTTTGCTCGTTTGATTGGTAGAGGATGCGTAGGAAATTAATGCTCTACATTTCTATTTTAATTCATGGTACTATAAGTAGAACATAAAAAAGTCTTAATTAAGACATTAAATTAATTACACACACATACCACCAAACTAAGTTAGTTAGAAAAAGGAAAATAAAAAAGTACAATTCTGTATTACATTTTTTACTTTATCAACAAAGAGACAATATATAAGTTTTTGCATTTGAAAACATGAAGAAATTTGAAGTGCAGTGTTTGAATTGTTGACCCAAAATGGCCCATTAATTGGTCCACACTCTTTGACTAACTTAATTAAGTTGATAATTAATTGTTTCTTTCAATGGTTAATGGATGTTGATTGCTTAACCAATTAACCACGGTATGATAGTGGGTCAGTCATCCTATATATTTATTCATTGGTTGAATAATTGGTTAAGTTATCCTTCGGGCAACGATTAATTAATTTAATAGCAAGTTGGGTCAGGGTTTGCAATACCAAATTAACACGTTTAATTAAGGGGATATTAGGTTTGATGTAGATTATGATAATCAATCCCATATGGGAGAGTATTAGACCTGAGTTTTTTTTTTTTTTAAATATAACTGTTTTTAAAAAATTTAATAGAACAAGCACTATACGTGGAGAAGCTATAAAAAAAATCCACCGCAAATGACTCCTAGAGATCGGTGGAGAAAAAAACTTCACATTTATTTAAAATTAGCACTATCAGTGGTCTGAAAATGACTCCACCGATCGTAGGTGAAGAAAATATTTTTTTACCTGGTGTCTTTTATTATAACTTTACCACAAACAGTGCTTGTTCCGTTAAAAGATTAAAAAAAAATCTAGACCTGATGGTCTCCGATTAATCATTTTTTTAATATGTTCTTTGCATGGAAATAGTTGAAGTTAAAAATTTGGCAATTTTTTTAAAATGATACTTAACAGAAATGAGCAGAGCAAAAATGACTTTCTACACTTTCATCCCTTAAAAGCAATAGAGCATATGTTCTCATGTCTTTTACTTGATACTTGAAATTTAAAAAAAAAAAAAAAAAAAAAATTGGACTTAAATTTTCATCTTAATTTTGTAAAAAGTGTACTTCTGATTGGACATGGTGTTTATTGAGACAAGTTTTGAATGTAAAAGCATTGAGTGGGTAACATTTATGCAAAGAGCAAGAAAGAATGAAATGGCCAAGTTCCATTATTGAAGAATTAAAGCATATTGGATTTTTCAAATAGTAAAACCATTATAAAGAACCTTGTACCATTCAATTTATAAACAGTGCAGATGAAACAGGGGTAAAGATTTTAACAGATAAGGTTTTGCTCCATGCAGCACACTGACTATAGAGTATAAACAGGGCTGCACATGGTTTGTGCGATGCATGAAGCTAAAACTACTCTGTTAAAATCTTGACCCACGAAACAGTACTTTTCAGATATTAATTGAGCCTTTAAACGACAACATGTTGTTTTTTCGGCCCAAAATTAGTTGGGCCGATCCGCTTTTGTATCGGACTTCGAACTTTAATTTTGGATCATAAACGGACGCAGTAGGAAGAGGCCCAAAATTAGTTGGGCCGGGTTTGGTTTTATCTTCCCCTCTTTTAATATTCGATCCAACTTATTACATAGCTCTTCTCTCTCGATTCTAATCTAGGGTTTACTTCTTCGTCTAGGGTTTTAGCGTGCGTGCGGTGAGAGGTAGAGAGAGAGCAGGAATGGAGGACTCAGCCGAGTTACAGCGGTTTATCGAGGTAATTTGTTGCGAAGTTTCTTTAATTTCTCTTTATTTCGGATTTCATCTTAAATTCTTGTTCCACTTTATCGGAGCATTTTTCTGTGCATGTTCAAAAGATCAAATCTTTTGATTGACCCTTTAATCTAATTACACCGTTAGGAATGGTTACAACCAATGGATTTTTTTTTTTTTTCAGTTTTTTAGTGAATAGTTGTTTTAATAATTTTACACAATAGGATCCTATATTTTGTGGTTGTATTATATCAATCTAGTGCAACCATCATTTACGATTGACCCAATTATTTTTTTAAAAAATAATTAACGAAATTGCTTTTACCACCCTTTTTCTGTGTGTGTATGTAATTAGCAATAGTCCCTGGAGATGGTTTCTCTTTATACTAAAAAATGTTGTAATTTTATGTTCTTCAGATGTTAGTATTTGGAAAATTAATTAAGTTTTAAGGATCAGGTTCTCAGGTGGTAGCTATTGATTATGAAAGTACTTGATACCCAAATGCTTCATTATCTTTACTTCTCAAATTGCTCTTACCAGTACTTGATACCCAAATGCCTTTTTAGTGTATTAATTAATTTAATTTTGATCAAAAAAAGAAACATATAAGGAATAATTATTTGATGCCAGTTAAATAATTTTTCTTCTAGTATAAATGATACTGCTTAATTAACTGTCTCATGAACTTTTGAGTCGTATTGCTTTTGTATTTTTAAATTATTACTATACAAGCACTACCTATTTTCTCCTAGCTTGAAATTGCAATCAGCTAGTAATATTGTACCAAGGCCAGTCACATTGACAGAGATGGTTTAGGAATCGACATGTACCAAAAACCAAAAGAAAACGTAATTATTTTTTAAGTAAAAAAGAAGAAAGAATGGAAGCAAATGTTGGAGTTGGCAGATAACTATATGGGGACATGGCTCTATCATCATTTTTCCTTTTGCTATACCAATTCCATATATAATTCCCAAACGGAAAACAAAGATTTGATGAATTGCGAAAGTAAGGTGGCATGTACAAAACTGGTAAAATGCTGTTACAAAGAAAAAAAAAATACTCATATGTGGTATATAAGCAAATGTCTTAGTGGCTGAAATTTTATTTTATTTCAATGAATTATGCTAAGCACTAATCAATCTGGAAAAAATAGTCGATAAAAGAAGTAATTTAGACAAATAAGTTAGACAAGACCCCACTGGAATGACAAATGAAAAGAAACCTGAAAATGATCCCAATTCAATTTTAATTAAAATCCCAATCTAACTCTGGCCTTTTGACTTTACTTTTGCTATTGTCTTGGTGTCTGATTGTATTGAAAATAAAATGCAGCAAGAGAAGCAAAAGGCAATGCTAAATGAGATGGTAGGAAAGCTGACAAGTGTGTGCTGGGATAAATGCATCACTGGTACACCCGGAAGCAAGTTCAGTTCCAGTGAAACAACTTGCCTCACAAATTGTGCTCAGCGATTCCTTGACATGAACATGCTTATTGCCAAACGGTTCGGGTCAATGCAGTAATCTCTCCTTCCTTTATTTTTCTTCTCGCTAAACCTTACCAGGATGATAGATGTAGCTTGTTTTTGTTATTTTGCTTTAATAATGCATGCTTATTGGGAGCGTACAAGCTCTTATACTGGGATTGCTGCCCAATGTTCTGAAATGACACAGTGAAATTTTTTTGTAACCTTGTCAATTGCTTTTTCCATCCAGTTTCCTTTGAACACATTCTTTTCATGTTTAATTACTTAGATGATTGGCTGTTTGTGTTATTTTTCTTTCTATGCCTTTGAGATATTTTTCTTGTGATGGGATTGTTTCCTCTTGGGCTTAATATACTAAATGGATTTCTAAAATGGGTGTTGAACGATCTACTCTACATAGGTGTGGGCTTACAGTGCAGTGATACTGTTTGTCAGAATGCTTAAATTATAAGGTAGTATTTAGAACCACAAAATGTACCCTTTTTCCCCTATTTAGTTGTGTTCAAATGCAACTAAAATTTGTCACGCCAAATATTTCTCTGTTTTGTATTAATATAAATCAAATGAATTGAAGAAACTTATTAACCGAATACCCAGCATCAATTTGGTTTATCTGTATAAATTGAATTACTATAAAGTTTTAATTTATAATCAAGAATAGAAAATTAGTTTGCTTGAATCAATTTATGTGATATTGCACTGCTATCAATATATATCACTGTTTATATTTATTTGGTTTATTTAGCATCAACTAAATCAAATCAAGTCTTAATACACTAAAAATCGGAGCATTTTGAAAAAGAAAAAAAAATTGTTCGGTTGATTAAAAAAAATGGATTTCATTGAGGTTCCTTTAAAGCCCACTTTTAGAGATCTGACGACCCACATCAAGTCTAATATTTCTATTACCTCTTGTCCGCCTATTTTCCATCTATTTAGACCGACCTTGTTGCCATAAAACTAGACCTAATTTAAATGAAATATTACATGCAGTTCTCAGTATCTCTCTCACTTCTTAAACAAATTTTAATTTTTTTGCATAGTCAAACCGTGCTAACCCGTCGTCAAAACCATGCTAAACCCGTCGTCAAAATTGTGCTAATCCGTGCAAAACTGTACTAACCCGTGGATCAACTGAACCGGACCATAGACCGAACCAACCCGTGTGGGTCTGGACCATGGTCCTTAGTACGGGTTTGGGTCATCCTCTCCAAATTTGGACTGTCTAATCCGAAACATGCAGACCCGTGGATCAGAGAAAGAAACCCAAAAACCGGAGAGATTTGGACCGGACCGGACCGTTTGCAAAACACTACTGTAGGCTAATATACAATCGATTGTTCCTGAGGTCCCGTACAACCAAGACATTTTCCAATTTTTAAAGTTCAAATGATCGATCAAAACCGTTCATCTTGTTCTCCATATTAATATGTACTTGGAGACCAAATTTTATATTTTTCTGAATTTTTTTACTATTTATTAAGCCACTTTGAAAATCGTTGATCCAATGGTGGATTCTGGTTTTACTGTTTTGTTAAGCCACCGTTGGATCAGCGGTTTTCAAAGTGGCTTAATAAATAGTAAAAAATTTCAGAAAAACATAAAATTTGGTCTCCAAGCACATATTAATATAGAGAACAAGATGAACGATTTGGATCGATCATTTGGACTTTAAAAATCAGAAAATAACTTAGTTGTACGGGACCTCAGGAACAATCGATTGTATATTAGCCTACCTCTATATATATATATATATATATATATAACGGGTTAGACTGCTCTCCAATTGCACGAACTTTAATGGATGACTCTAATTTCTAAACAGATTTTGACCGTGTGTATTACATCCGATGGTCAGCTGAGACAGATGTAATGGCATTTCTACTATGTACTTAACATCATCCCGCTCAATTTTAATGTTAAAAGGTTATCCAATAAAAAAAATATGTTAAAAGGTTAGATCCGATAAAAAAAATTAAAAACCATCTGATTCTAGCACTGAACTCCGTACCAGTTCAGAGGAGCCGAGACCTGAACCTAACTTGATTTCAGTAAAAGCGGTACACGCAACAGTCTATATTTTATTTTACGTACACTGTAGATGTAAGTTTTGATGTCATGCATTTAAACATACCTTGTAAACTTGGTAAACACAAAGAAACAGCCAAACAGTATAAAAATTAGTACTCGGAGACTTGAGACTTGAGAGGCGTGTATATATATATATATATATGACTTGGCTACGGTGCTATGGGTAGCTAAGAGGCCTCCCGTGCTACGGCTCAATATTCGACTTTTCAAAATCCTAACGATCGATCCAAACCGTTCATCTTGTTCTCCATATTAATATGTGATTGGAGACCAAATTTTACATTTTTTGGAAATTATTTACTATTTTTTCAGATTTATTGAAAATTGCTGTTTTTCAGAGAAATCTGGACCATAAAAAACAGCGATATTCAATAAATCTAAAAAAATAGTAAAAAATTTTCAAAAAATGTAAAATTTGGTCTCCAAGCACATATTAATATGGAGAACAAGATGAACGGTTCGGATCGACCGTTAGAATTTTGAAAAGTCGAATATTGAGCCGTAGCACGGGAGGCCTCTTAGCTACCCATAGCATATTAGTCAAATCCTATATATATATATATATATATATATATATATATATATATATATATATATATATATAGAGTACGGCTAACGCGCTTCCTCTAGCATATGGACCGAAATGCTTCCGGTGGAAATTTGAAATTTCAAAATCCAAAAAGTCGATCTGAACCATTCATCTCCTTCTCCATATTAATATCTACTTGGAGACCAAATTTTACATTTTTCTGAAATTTTTTACTATTTATTAAGCCACTTTGAAAATCGCTGATCCAACGGTGGCTTACCAAACAGTAAAAATCAGAAGCTACCGTTGGATCAGCGATTTTTAAAATGGCTTAATAAATAGTAAAAAATTTCAGAAAAATGTAAAATTTGGTCTCCAAGCAGATATTAATATGGAGAAGAAGATGAACGGTTCAGATCGACTTTTTAGATTTTGAAATTTCAAATTTCCACCGGAAGCATTTCGGCCCATATGCTAGAGGAAGCGCGTTAGCCGTACTCTATATATATATATATATATATATATATATATATATATATATATATATATATATATGAGTAAAGCTAGGGTGTGATGTGCTCACCAAGAGAGTTTGGTGAGCACAACTCCAAAAGTATATCGGATCGATTTCAAACGCCGAATCCAAATCGTTGAAATCCTTGTACTTCACGAGTGATGCATGTACATATAAAATTTTAAAAGTTTCGAGTTTATTTGCTACACGGTCAAGCGGTCAAAAAAATGATAAAAATTGAATATATAAAATAACTTATAAATTAAGTTATAAAAAGTTTCTTTCTTTGATCGTGTAGCAAATAAACTCGAAACTTTTAAAATTTTATATGTACATGCATCACTCATGAAGTACAAGGATTTCAACGGTTTAGATTCGGTGTTTGAAGTCGATCCGATATACTTTTGGAGTTGTGCTCACCAAATCCTCTTGATGAGCACATCACACCCTAGATTTACTATATATATATATATAATATTAAACTTGATGGAACATGCTCTTAGAAGTTAAAACTGAAACCAACCCCAGCCGACCAAATGCACATCATAGCATTAATTGCTGCACATGAGGAGATGATAAAATATATGGCCAAAAAATAAATATTAATAAAATAACCCTTCGACAAATAGTTTACTTGTCAATAAAAACAATAAATTATTTTGACAAATAGGTAGTAATTTGGTGTAAGAAGTGACCCTTAATAAGCACATATATTATTATAGAAATTCTAAAATTATTAGCCCAGTCAAAATCTTTATTGTTTTTGACTTAACAGGTTATAGCAACATGTAGGTTCTCTGCTTTTCTTGCTGTGGTTTGCTATGTGTAGCGAATTATTCGGTTGACCAAACTTTAACCGAATTAAACTTGAATAATTCCCAAATTTTATGAATTATTCACAATTTCTTTCCGAATTTTTCCTATAATTTGTTTTATTATTTGTTTTTTTTTTTTCCTCTCTTGCAGGACTAAGATCTCTAATCTGAATAATTCGAATTATATATGAATTATTGACCTCGCCAAATCGAATCCGAATAATTCATTTATCGTTGATTCATTAATTGAAATTGACAAAGATCGTTAGCGACAGCAGATATAATAGGTATATCAGTCAAGACATGTGATGTGAAATCTCATGATAATAGACTCGGGATAGTGATTGTTTGGCAAGATATTTCTCAAACTAAATAAAAAATTTTGATGGTAATGTTTTCAGTAGGTTAATTATTACTGAGAAGTTTAATTTGTAAAAAAAGAAGAAGTTGTACTACAGTGGTCTACGAAGGAGAAGAGCATTAATGGCTGAGTACAGAGCCCACTAATAAATGACTCTGTACACATTTAAGTAGCCCTGCCATCCCCCTTCTCTCTCTCTCTCTCTCTCTCTTTCTCTCTCATGGCCTCCTGAGAAGGCAATAAATGTCTGTGCATCGCTCATTAATGTAGATCACATCTCTCTTCTCTCTCTCTGTGCTACAGAAGAATTGTCTGTGTTGCAATTCTTCCATCTTTTCACAGCACCATCTCTTTTGGTACGTGCATGTGCTAACAATACAAAAGGTAAATTGGTACAAGGGAGAAATATGTCATCATGCCTCCATTCCATTTCAAATACAAATATTAGTTATGATAATAAAGCAAGGCATTGGATGGCTTTATTTGGAAGAAAAATGTGCAAATGATGCTTGATATATTTGCCTCTTGAACTTTGCATTTTTAATTAATTAAGTAGATATTGGTAATACCCTTAACATATTTACATATTAAAAATACAAAAACTACTACATAATTGCATCACAATATAAGATCTCAGTAACATGGTAACTCTCCATGTCTCTTATAATTTCATACAAAAGTTGTTAGTGCAACACTTCAATGAATTTGTTCAGCTTTTATATCTACATAAAACTTGTCATGCTAAAAACTTTGTCAAGCCATCATGTTCATCACATAATACCTAATTATTATTCTAAAATTAATACAGCAAAGTCAGCTAACTAACAGTGAAAAAGAAATACTATACATCATGTTTCATTCAGACTACATAAACACTTGGGGGACACACTATATATATGTGTGTGTGTGGGTTGATACTAAATATGTTAGTAGTATGTGTAGATATAAACTATCAAGTCAGCATTCAAAGACAATTAGGCCAATTGTAAGTTTAGTGAACCTTGCAGAGTAGCTAGATTCTAGCAAAAGTAATGTCAAATTAAGCACAAGGGATGCATGCAACTCCGCTTGCATGCGTCTCTGGCTACAATTGTTTAGGAGCTAACCATCAAAAGTATGAAACTAAAGACAAGGCTAATCACTTACATGAAGAGAAATATCAAAACTCTTTAAGAACACCAGCCCCACATTATAGATTGATAAACCCAAAAGGGTTTATACTAATCAACTAGTACTCTGTTTATTGCTCCTTTTCATTCTCTTTGCAATTGGAGCTTACTAAGATTGGAAGAGGCACTACAAACCTCATCTTCTTTCTTAGTCACCGGCGAGGGACGTGCAGCGTACACAGGGACAACCGATCGCATTTGCACCATAGGTGCCATTGCTGGTGAATGGCTGTATCCACCCCTACAAATCATAGGAGGCACTTGAATTGCCCCCAAATTGCCAAATTGCCTTGAATTGAAACTTATCTTTTGATCCAACATTGACCTTCCAGATTCAAAAGTATTCCCAAATTGTGTTGTAATTTTTTTCTCCTTCTCATTTAATTGATGCTTGAGATGTAACGGCAGTACAAACTTTGACGCATTTTGATAGGTTGGCTTAGGAAATGAGACGGTCTCAAACGGCCGCAATTGGTGTAGATAGGGTTTAGGATTGCGAGGAGAAGAGGGGCGCGTAGTATCTAACAGACCCGAATTGGGTGTCCTTTTTACAGACATTTTGTCCTCCTTAGGCTTGAAAGTAGAGAGAACTCTTGCCACAACTACTTGATCTTGTTCTTCATTAGAAGGTTGAATCTCTTTCTGTTGTTGGTTTTGCTGATAATGAGTTGAACCCAAATCTGGCACTGTTTACATTCAAAATTATAACATCTTAAGCAAAGCAAAATCTTTTCAAATAAATATAAGAGTTCTCTTTTACTTTTCATTGAACTCCTTTTCTTATTTGGAATAACCATGATGAATTTTCTGACAAAAGTTTGAATTTATTGTGAATGTTCCTACTCCAAAGGAAAGTTTCTTCTTAGAGTATAAACATGGTAATCTTTTTGCAAGGGAAGAATTGTATCATGGTCCCTAGAGTTATCACAATTTTCGTTAAGCTGCGGTCCCTACATTTATTATATATGTTCAAGTTGGTCTTTAGAAAGATTTGTGATATTCCAATATAACCAATCATTTATTAAATCAAACCATGAAGAAGTAGACCATTCAAAAGAAGATTAAAAAAGACACCATACTTTGTTTTAGAGCCACCCAAGCAGCCAGAGCAGCATTTTTCTCAGCCTGTTTCTTGGTTTTGGCCGGAGCACCACTAAAACTCATACCAGCTAGCTCGACAATAGAAGAAAAAACAGGGGAGTGCCCGGGTCCAGATCGGGTTGTTGTGTAAACGGGTAGCTTTAGACCTGCTCTATGAGCCGTCTCTTGTAGAAGGTTCTTATATACACCAGTCTCATCCTATATATAACAACGAAATAATAAAAAAACCATTAAATTTATATGTTGTGGTATTATCATATTATGTGATTCAAAGAGAATGTTATGACATGGTTTTGAGTAATTTAAATTAAATGCTGCGTGATCTCTTTAAGCAGATTCTCAGATAAAAGAAAGAAAAAAAAAACACCAGTGCTCTGTTTTCTTGTTCAACTAATATGACACGACAACTCTCCAAGTTCTAAGCCTTGGGTTGACATAGTCTGGTAGGAGGTTTTGGTCATGCCATAACATGCTGCAATAGTTCTTTCATATACAAATAGGTTAGATCAGGTGATTTTATGAAATAATGATAACATTTCTCAAATTTAAGGTTCGATTAATTTGTAACTTCTAAATTAATGCATAAGCTCACTTAATAGGTCATTACAAATTTCACAAAATAAATTCAGAGAAACAAATAAGCAACGTATAAGAGGGTATCAAGTATCAACAAACTAATAAAGAAGAAGCAAGATAAGGTCGATGTTTCATGCTATGTTGAGTTCAATGATACTTAAAGGAAGATTTGGTCTCGTACCATGATACCAATCAAATTGAGAATTCCCAATTGGTTTATATTTTTTTTCTCAAAAGCCTCTGAAATCAATTAAATCCTGTTCAAAAATCTAAACTAACTAAAAAAAATCTCACAAGGACTTTGGCTGTCAGCGATTTAGAGGGACCCCGGTTGGATAAATTGGAGAGTGCCACCTCAGCAGCAGCATGCTCAGCCTGTCGAAGGGTTGTACAGTTGCTGGGGCCCACAAAAGTCTCGCCGTTAAATGTAACTGAGGCCTTGAACCGAGGTGCATGGTCGGGGCCCTCACGAATTGAGGCATATGAAGGGAGATTGAAGCAGCTCCTTTGTGCTAGCTCTTGCAACTGATTTTTATACATTCCTTGAATAAATGCAAACATGTTAAAATCAATACAGGATGAATATCAATAATAGACATTGATTTTACTTGGCTTTATTGTGAACAACAGTTGAGGATCTTGGTCCCCAGTTTTTTGGGTTTATCTAAGCATATTTGTTGCTCAATTACACTGCAATTTATCCCTACTAAAGTGCCCTCAACCTAAGGTTATGCATGGTATATGTACCGGTATCTATGTATACTTATTCTTGGTACCAGTACAGGGCCATGAGGGTTCTTGTACCCAATACATATCTAACTTTTAGATCCTTCATAATACAAAGCTATTACAAGTAACTTTGAATAAATCAAATCAGTATTACTCAATGTTGCAATTTGGAGGAATAGCATCTCAACAAAAGATAGCTTCTATTTGAGAGAGTGAGAGAACGAGAGATGTTTTTTAACTTCATTGACTGAATGGAAAGTTTGACCATGTTTTTCTTATAGGAAAGAGGTTAGTAGTTAATACAGAAGTTTGACCATATTTTGAAGAAAACAAAGAGAGCACTGAAAAGGCCAAAATATTACTATTCAAATTACACTGACAGGACCCAAAACCAGGAATTTATGATTACGTAACAAGTACAGGTAGATACAACTAACAAGGTTAGAACAAAACAAAAATTTAAGGGAGAGAGCCTCTCTCCTCTCTCTCTCTCTCTCTCTCTCTCTCTCTCTCTCTAACCATGTTTGTTCTGTTTAGATAGCAACTAAGATTGGCAAAGAAATCAAAAGAGATTTATTTTGCATGCAACGAACTGCTTAAAATCAAACTGTGATGGTCTGAAATCAAACTCAACTGCTTAAAATCCTAAAAATTGGTAGAGAGAGAGAGGAACAGAGGTTGGGTTATATTACTTTTAAAAGGAAACAAAGCGCTCTATATATATCTCTCTCTACCTAAGCAAGAGAGGAAAACCAAACAACGAGAAGTGTTTTTGGAAAAGAAATGATCATGAGAAAAAGGTGTACCTGTGAGATAAAAAAGATCTTTCTCGCTCTAAAACGGAAGCCCAGAAGATGTTTCTCGCTCTAGAAGAAGTGACGCATGATAGCATTGGACATTGGAGGGGAAGAAGAGATATTGGTCTCTTGCTTTTCTAAGCAGAACAAAAATTTAAGAGGGAGAGAGAGAGAGAGACTGAAATGGGTCTATGCTTCCTGTTTTTTTCTTTTGTTTTTATGGTCTCATGTATTTAAGAAGCACAGTTTCCTAATGAAGCACGGTTTTCCAGCAATTGTAGAGAGAGAGAGAGAGAGAGAGATGAGGCAGGTCCAGCTGACTCTCACTCTGCCATTAATAATGCATTAAAAGCAATTTGTATTCATGCTGTAGCGCGCTCTCTCTCTCATGCTCTCAACTCTCAATCCATTTGTTTGATACTTAACTCCAAGCAATTAAAAAATAAAAAATAAACCACCATATACAATATATATTAAGTATTTTGTTGGGTATTAATGCATACGGAATGAAATCTGCTCCTTTTCTTGAGAGAAGGAGGACCCTCCTATTCTCCAATTCGAACCGTTCAACATTGATCAAACGGCTTCAATTACATCTGATTTATTTGTGCTTTGAGATTCGTGCCATGTTAAAAAGAAATTGAAGCCGTTTGATCAATGTTGAACGGTTCGGATTGGAGAATAGAAGGGTCAAAGGAGCAGATTGGCTTCCTAATGCATACAATTGATTAATTTTTAACAGTGAGATTATTAATTCCGAATATGTAGGGTGTGTTCCAGAGGGATGCAAACTTTATCATTAAAGGAAAGGAACAGAAACGAAGGGGAAGAGAAAAAAAATGCGGTGTCCATGTTGCGACCCTGCTTCAGAGGAAGTAATCGGAGAGAAGGAGAAGAACGCGCTACTGTGGCGAGGGGAAGCCGTTGTACAAATTTCTAAAATTTGTAATCCCAAATCGAGGTGTAGGTTTCACTGTAATGAGAGAAACTGCACTCGGACTCTTTCTTTCCCTTTTTCTTTACGCTGCATTTGTGAAGCACAACCTTAATATTAGATTGCATTGATTATGAGATTATTCTAAAACTAGCTTTTAAAATAAAAAATAAAATAAAAAGTGTTTATAGGTAGCCTATATTTTTAGCATATTAGATATGTACTATAAGAATTTAATTCTTTATTGATGCGTATATAATATAATAATTGTTAAAATTAAAGAGGGGTCATTACTCATCATTACTCACTTTGACCGACACAAAGCTCTGTCACTACAAAATGCTTTGGTTTTTGTATTGCTTCATAATTCATGTGTGTGTTTGTTTCAGAAGCTTAGAAGAACTGCAAATACAAACTGCGTTGGTTTTTGTAATGCTTCATGTTTGTTCAGAAGCTTAGAACTGCAACTACCAATTACCCAAATGCGTTGGTTTTTGCATTGCTTCACATTTGTTTAAGAAGCTTTCGGTTACCTTTGTTTACTTCTTCCTACTAGGCTACTAGCCTACTACCACAAAAATGTTTTATTTAATAGATGCAAACTTTCAAATTAGATTTGTGGAAAAATATTTATATTTTTTTACTTTTAGAAAGATCAGGAAATTAAATTTACTAACCATATTTTATACAAAATGCTCCTTTTTATATTTTATTAACTAAAATGTTGGACTATATTTTGTATTCCGACTGTCTAAATCCAAATATTCGTTTAATATTTTTACAAAAAATTAATTATAAATTTTATATTTCTTAAATAGAAGAAAAAAACCACCCTACTGTTTTGCTCTTTTTTTTTTTTTTTAAAAATCCCAATTATTAATATTTATTCACGCATAAGAAAGGTTTAATTTTCAAATTATGACCTAAGAGGCAGGATTTTCAGTCCTTAAATGCCTACTCTCAAATCATGGCCCTTGTTCTCTTTTTATATTTTATTAACTAAAATGTTGAACTATATTAAATATTTTGACTTTCTAAATCCAAACATTCATTTTAATATTTTTCCAAAATTTTAATTTTAAATTTTATATTTCTTAAATAGAAAAATATCCAGCCTACTACACAGGTAGGGGTGTCAATAATGATACCCTTAATTTTAACCATTTACCAAACCCGTACCGTATTCGATAAGGTGGGTATGGTTAAAGATTTTTTTTTTCGTTAGCTTATTGGATATGGGTATGGATAAGAATTTTTCTTCATTAGCTAAACGGATAATGGTACGGGTAAAGGCTATTTTGTACCCGTTACCCTATAGGTTAATTATATAATAATATAATAATGTTTGAGCACTAATTAGTGAGTACTTTTATTATTTAGTGTATTATTTTTGTTGTAAGAAAAACATTAAACATATTATTTTTATTCGCATGTCTTGTTCTTTAATTAAATAATTAAATTTGTCGGAAGATGTATTTTTGTTTTATAAAAAATACAATTTAGTTGAAATTGATTAAACATTTATTTTTATTTTTTATTAGTAATGTCATTGTATATGGGCAAAATAAATAAGTTTTGATGTTCTATTTGTAAAATATAATAAAATTTATTATTATACTAGTATTATTCGTTATTCACCCACTACCGTTTTGTTACCCGATAATTTTAATAGGTAAGAGTAGAGTTGAATAAGATCAATTCTTAACTGGTAAGAGTAGAGTATGAATAAGATCATTCTTAGTAGGTATGGATATGAAAATACTTTCACCCTACTTGTATCATACCCATTGACACCCAATATAATTGCATGTAAAATTCATTGAGAGGACAGGGCCCTGCTCAGCTCTCACTTTTTCATTTCACAATTGAGGTAATCAGGGGTAGTTCCGAAAAAAAAAAAAAAAAAAAAACAGAGAAGATAAGTTCACAATAAATCTCAAGATCAGAATTTTTTAAACAAAAGTTAAATATATCGCCACTAAATAGTGAATCTAATTAATTTCCATTCCCCAACTATTAGCCTTGTCGGCCAACATACTTCTCCTCTTTGCCTATCCTCCACATGTTAATCTTTTTTTTATCTTTTTAAATTTGCACAGCCGTGTTCTTGCCTTGCTTGTTTGCATTAGAGATGGAGAATCTCCTCTCCACTGTAGAGAGAGATGAAATGTGCAAAACTTGTTTGCATTATTAATAAAATCATAACGTGTCCAGAAATCGTAAATTCAAAATAAAATAGCAAATGAATTTAAATTTACAGTTCTGAAGTGATGGCATCGTTTGACGGAAGCATAAATATCGGTTATCAATAGTTTTTCTCAAATATGATGATGGAGACCTTTGGCATTTTCTTTTACTTCTCTTTTTCAGTAAAATAAGTGGACGGATTTTTTTTCAGAATGGGATGCGTCCAAATAAGAGAAGAGGTCTTTTTAATAACTCTGAGGCAACCTTTGGGACCAGTATATTTATTAAATAGCACTCTGAATTTTTTCATCAAAGCTAAGGAGGTGTTTGATTGTGGACTAAAGCTAAGGAGACCTAAATTAATTGATCACGGCTTAAGATATTCCTTGTTTGGTTAGAGTTGGTGGAGGACTAAAGTTTTGGAAGCCTAAGTTGGTTAATTATTTATAATAAGATACTAATTGTATAATATTAATATATTAATAACAATTATTAATAATAAGATAGTAATTATATAATAATAATATATTAATAATAACTATCTATATTATAATATTATAATAATAATTATTTAATATATTAACAATATAACATATTAATTATGTAATTACGTATTAATAATAATTATGAATCATAAGATACAAATTATATAATATTAATATATTAATAATAACTATAATATATAGTATTATTATTATAATAATTATTTAATATATTAACAATATAAGATATTAATTATATAATTGTATATTAATAATAAGATACTAATTTTATAATAATATATTAATAATAACTATAATATATTATTATATTATTATAATAATTATTTAATATATTCACAATATAACTTAATAATTATATAATTATATAATTATATATTATAATACTAATAATAATTATTAATAAAAATATACTAATTATATAATAATATTAAATAATTATTAAATATATTAACAATATAAGATATTAATTATATAATTATATAATTATGTATTAATAATAATTATTAATAATAAGATACTAATTATATAATATTAATATATTAATCATAACTATAATACATTATAATATTATTATAATAATAATTTAATATATTAATTATATAATTACAGATTAATAAATGATAAGATACTAATTATATAATATTAATATATTAATAATAACTATAATATATTATAATAATTATTTAATATATTAACAATATAACATTATAATTATATATTAATAATAATTATTAATAAAAAGATACTAATTATATAATATTATTATAATAATTATTTAGTATATTAACAATATAAGATATTAATTATATAATTATATACTAATAATATATTATTATAATCATTCGTGTTAGGCCACGACGTGTAATAAAATTAAACCACCATGTGAAGTGGTTTAATTTAGGCCGGTCTAAAGATCAGCTTATATCATCTTAGTCTGACTCAATTAATGTCCGTTTGGTGAAATAACTATGATTAAACTTCTTATTGCACCCTGGCTTTAGTCCACAAGCAAACATAATATGAATGAAATTAATACACAATAATAACATAGGCCATATAAAAATAAAACTAACAAAACCTTCAGAGGCATGCATGACAACCGTTATAAATGGTGAATGGTTAGACAACTAGTAGTGTAGTGTAGTAGTACTGTTGTACCTTATAAATCAAGCACTGTTTACTGTTTAGCATTGTCGGACTAGAATTGTCAAAGAAGAAATGGTGCGACCAATTAATGGAATAATTAATTAACTCTCAACATATTTGAATTATTGTGAAAAGACATGATTTATTTAACCGGAAAACAATATTTTAAGTCATTTTTTTTCTCTTTAACTTGACACTTTATTAGAATATATAACTGTAAATATGGTGATTTTATGATTCAGAGTGGGTAATTTTGTGTGTGTGTGTGTGTGTGTGATGAGAGTGGGTACAAATTGATTATAAATATATGTATAACTTGATGCAAATGTGTTTTATTTATTCTGGCAAAACAATAATGAATCTTTTCGAATTTACTCTAATATTTTTTTGCGCAAGTATTAGATAATATTTGAGAATAAATATTACTTTAGTTTTAATGATTGAATGAGTTAAAATTAACACTGAATTAATTTAAAATATAACTAATATTCATTACATTGGTTTTTGTATACATATAAGCTGATGTAATCTTTTGATCGCTCTATAAATCAATGTTCATGAACTAGATAATAATTTAAGAATAAATGTGAATTTTGGTGATTTTACCACTGCAAAAGAGAGTCCTTAATTAATTAAAAACAATATAAATAATATGTCTTCAATGTGCATCGTATCTTACATTATTTATATATGTTTATTTATTTAAGTATTTAATCCGAACCACTCTGTATTATATCTATATTAAAATATATGTGGAGATTAAATTTTATATATTTTTAAAATCTTTACTATATTTTGAGATATGTACAAAATCACTGTTTTTGAATGGTCCAAAAATCAATGATTTTGTACATAAATGAAAAGATAGTCAAATAAACAAAAAAATATAAAATTTGGTCTCCAAGCACGAATATGGCTAAACACGCTTACTCTAGCATATTAGCAATATACTTCCAACCTCTAAAATCTATTGAATCGACTTCAAACTATTTAAACCAAACTCCTTAACGAGAGCATTTGTGTCCATATAATTTTATTTTTATTTTTTAATTTATTTATCATCAAGTCAAGCGGTCAAAATAAGAAAGATTTTGTTGGTATTTTAATGCATTATATCTTTCATTTTTTTTACTACTTGACTTGATAGTAAGTAAATTCGATTTTTTTTTTATGGAAACGAAGCTCTCGTTAAGGAGATTGGTTTGAACGGTTTGAATTTGTCGTTTTAAGCCGATATTCGATAGATTTTGAAGGTCGGAAGAATATAGTTGATATACTAGAGGAAGTGCGTTAGCCGTACTCCTCCAAGCACATATTAATATGGGAATTACGCTAAACGAATCAGATCAACTGTTTGAATTTTAAAAATAAAGATAAAAAAATATGAATCACTATAATGTATGAAAATCATGAGGATATTAACCCCCACCCCACACCCATATTGTAAATGCATTATATCAAATTTTGTTTGCATCAAAGCTGATCTAACCTTTCGGATATCACTCTAATAAATCAATCATGTAACTACTGAATAACGTTTTGAGAATAACATGTAGTTTGTTTTTTCTAATAATAACTACTACTGCCCAATCATGATTGGATTGGTAAATGCATACCTAACCTAACTATATATTCTGTTAGCGTAAAAACCGATGTAACATTTACAAATCACTCTAATTGGAGTCCTGAATTATTCATAAAATCCAATAAGCAACCAGCGTACCGTAAATTTCTTACAGCTGGTTTTCTTTGCGCAAAAATTTATGCATCCATTCAAAATTACTCAAATAATATTGTTCAGATTTTAGATAATAAATAAAGAATAATTATAAGTTTTGATAATTTTATGTTATAAAATTAGCCCTGCAAAAACAATTATTAATTTATTATACACGGAATGCGCTTGTGCTGGTACAACTTTAATTTGAATTGAGAACCGTATTGAGGAAGACAAGATATTTATTTTTACCATCTTTAATAAAAAATAAATCTAATAATCAATTTTTAATCAGAATTTCAAATTTATCCTGATCGCCATTCTTTTTTTGGTCCCAACTCTCTCCAATTAATGAAAAAATGATTTCCTTCTTCAAATAATAATTTGTTCTGTAGCACCCCATGCATCTTGCTCATTTTAATATGATCATGGCAATCATTCTGGTAAAAATCAGAAAAATTAATGCCTCGTACCAGGTGCCCCATATTAGTTGCAATCTTTCAAATTAAACCAAGATTATAGATAGTGTTTATTGCGTCATAGTTTTTAATGTCCGAAAAAATTATTGTGCAGTTATAATTAGTTATTTAGAATTTTGATAATAACATTATAGTTTTTAAGGTCCGAAAAAACTATAGCTACGCTATAGTATTTAGAATTCTGTTTAAAACCATTCAATAAAAATTACTATTAACATTGACAAAAAAAAAAAAAAAAATAGTTCTTCATTTGAAATGGCGACTAGTCTGTTTTGGGTCTCCATTTCAAATAACAACCAGGCTATTTCTAAAATTCTGAGAAAAAAAAAAGTTAATGGGTATATATATATATTTTAAAGATGGTAAAAAAAAAAAAAAGTTTCGGTTGAGGAAGTTTGTGATTTCTGCCTATCCGAGGGACTGAATTGCTTAAGTGTTTAAAGTTCAAAACGAAGAGGAAAGGCTGGATTATTGGGCCGATTAAAAACTTTATAAGTAAATTAATTGGTCTTTGTGGGCCGGGCTTGGAAAAAAAAGGCTTCTAAGTTTAAAATGGGCATGCATTTTTTATGGGCCGTAACTATGAGTGAGTCTATGGTACTATGCATATCATGGGTTGTTACCGTGCTATGGCTCTATATTCGAGTTTTGAAATCCTAACGGTCGATCCGAACCGTTCATCTTGTTCTCCATATTAATATGTGTTTGGAGACTAAATTTTACATTTTTTGAAATTTTTTTACTATTTTTTTAGATATTTAGAAAATCACTTGATCTGAAAATTCTGGACCATCCAAAAACAGTGATTTTCAATAAATCTAAATAAATAGTAAAACAATTTCAAAAAATGTAAAATTTGGTCTCCAAACACATATTAATATGGAGAACAAGATGAACGGTTCGGATCGACCGTTAGAATTTGAAAACTCGAATATAGAACCGTAGCACGGTGCCAAATCGTAATATGCATAGTACCATAGACTCACTCCGTAACTATTGAATAAACTTCTTGTATTGCAATGAAATGCTTTTGGACCTTTACGGGCAGTCTCGGTAAGGGGTGGCAAAAAAGGTGTGGCTTTGCCCAAGGGCTTTGAAATCAATAAAAAAAAAAAAAAGGCTCGTGGTTCTATCGTAACTCGCATCGGACTCGCTCACTAACAGCTCGTTTAATATTGGATTGAGCTGTTAACGAGTCAGCTCGCCACTAGTTCGATCTAGAATTAACGAGTTCAAGCTGGGCTTAGCTTGCTCGTCTACTCGCAAGCTAGCTCGACTAGGTATCAATTTATGAATTTGTATTAATTTGTGTGCATTTTATACTGTTCAGCTCGGTCCAGTTCAGTCCAAAAGGTTTGTAGAATTTATTTTCTTCTTAAAACAAGATCTAGCCAAATCCAACGAGCCAGCTTGTCAGATCGCAAGCTAGATTGGTCCAGCTCGTGATGATTTCAAGCTGAAATTTCAGCTTAGACCTCTACAATCAGCTCACTCGTAACTCGAATGAGTCAGCTCATAATGAGTACAAACTGGACTCAACTAGTGACGAGCCAACTCGTTGGAAATGCCCTTTCCAGATATATACAATATGACATTACGAAAAATTGACAAAGAAAATGCCGAATTATAGAATGTAGTTTGGAGACAAAATGAAAATACTTGTATATTTAGTGACTAAATTGGAAATGCTATAGAAAGTCAAGTGACTAAAATGATAATACTTTAAATAAAACTAATATTAAACTTTTTCATTTGTAGAAGTAATGATAATTTTATTTTTGAGATATTTCTCTTTTTTAAACACATCAGTAGGTTGCAAATGGGCAGTCAAAAGAAAAATTACCTTTTAACCCTTTAATATTGTGAATTTTAAAATCAAACAAATTGAACGATCCGAATGGAAGAATATGAGAGTGCTCAGATTTGATTTCTCTTTAAGGAACCCTTTTAAAATATTTTTTTAACAAAAATTCCAGTCATGTGGGGGTGATATATATATATATATATATATATATATATATTTTTTTTTTTTTTTTTCCAGAAAAACGACTGGTTAGTATGCCCAAACAAGTTGTAGGATCAAAGGATCCAGATCATAATTCGTATATATAATGGGTATATATGTGAATAATATCCCCAACACTCTGTGGTGTATAATTATTTGGCGAAAAGCAATTGTAGAGTCTTATACAGTTATATACCTACCAATCGCTACAGTTATTTGACTCATTGGAAATAGTCAGTTGGATTTAATCAAACCAAGCTTTTGAATGAATTATTGATTGCTAGGTGTATCATAATTTTTTATTTTAATTATTTTTATATAAAACAAATTCTTTGTTCTAGTATCGGAACTTAAAACTGTTTCATAAGTTCTCTTTTTTTATTTAATTACAATAAACTTAATAATTATAAATTATGATTTTTAAATAAAATGAATAAAATAAGTTATTTCACCAACAATATCTAATTGGAGATTGTTATAATTGGTGAAATAATACGATGAATAATTATTTGAATTAAGAGGGTTGGGGAACCCAACACTCTTTTAAAACCTTTATTATTACACAGAGAATTTCTCTCATCTGAGTTTCAAATTTATAACCTCTTGCATGAAAGACGCATGTCTTTATATTTGATGAAATAACTATAGTTATTATTACGATCACTCTAAAATTCATATTATTTGATTATATATAATAAATATTTAGCTATAATACAACAGACAATTAATTATTGTTTGATGCATATTTATAATTTTTTTTATAAAAATATAGTCAAAATAGTTGGTGAGTAATTGAAGATGAAGTCTTGAAAAATAAAATATAATATTCCTACTTCTGATAGTCAAATTACACAACAATCAACACAAAATATTATATATTTTTTTATTACAGTGCCTAATGCCACCACAGAGGAACATGAATGTTTTTTTTTTTCTTTTCTCTTTTTTATTATCTTGTTTATGCCCCTCAATTTTCAATGAATTATTTTGTTATCCTGGTTTCAAAAAAAAAAAAAAAGGATTTATTCCAGTACCTTCTGAATGAATAAATTATTATTTTTAATAAATTATTTAATAAAAACAAACAGTTTTCAAAATAAAAAAACATTTCTTTTAGTTCAAATTATAGTAGCAAAACTTGTGAAATATTTAATAAATTATTTTCTTCCAGTACCTTCTGAATGAATAAACAAATTAAAGTATTAAACACACGCCTTTTTTTTTTAATTATGCGTGATTCTTTTTGCAAACTTTACTAATTAATTCTGAATTATTTGCATAATTTATATTTCATTTTTTCTTCTTTAAACTTTAGAATATTGATATGTTTTTATATATTGTAAAAATAAATTTTTTGAATTATCCTCATGTTATATCTGAATCACGAGTTATAGATCTCGTTGAATTATTTTCAATTCCAAATTTGTCACTGTACTTCAAATTTAAACGCTAAAGTTGTTCCAGCAAAATAGTAGCCTAGCAAAACAATATATTTCTTCTCAAAGATTTTAATTAAAAAAAAAAGCTCACCAAATTTCTGCGCTTCCTGTTATTAAATAAAAAATGTTGCTAATAAGGGTGTTTAAACGGTTTATATTTTGTTTTATATTAGTTCTGGTTTATATTTTTTTTGGTTCAATTATTGCTTCATTTCTTTCATTTTAGTTTAAATATTTTAGAACATCGACATATTTTGTACGGAATTGAACAATGTGGATATGAACATGTATAATTTTCATTAATAATGAGATCAATAGATTTACTTCAGTCTGTACAGTTCATATCTTAATTGGTTTATAAGTTTAATCAGTTCGGTTCGGATCTATATATTTTTGAAAACTGAAATTTTTTTTGATTTGATTATTGAATTTGATTTGAACCGAACCTACCGTTTGAACAACCCTAGTTGCGAAATGCCAATACCTCAACAAATGTGTAATATATATCAGTGTTTTAAATAGCGCGCTATAGCGCCGCTATAGCGTTTTCCGACCAAAAAAGCTATGGCGCTATGCCCAAATAGCGCCGCTATAGCGCGCTATTCAGCGCTATAGCGCCGCTATTTGAGCATAGCGCGATTTTTTTAACCCATACGCTATTTCGCGATAAACGCTATTTAAACCATTGATATATATCCACATCAAGATTCAATATCTAAACTTAAAATTACACGGTCTTTGAATTTACATGTGTGAACTAATCAGCCATCAACTGAAAGTCAGGCGCCATGTCATCACTTAAAAGGACCTCTAAAATTTGAATTTAGTCTAGTGTTGTAAAAAAAGTATGTTTAGACCGATTAATTGATCAATTAGTCATTGGCGGTAGTCAAACTGTTACAGATTTTTTTGGTTAATTAGTCGATTATTTTTCGATTATAGCTGATTCTTTCCGATTCTTTCTGATTAATCACAGATTTTTAGCCCGGTGTTGTAAAATCCGTCGATTTAGGCTGATTAGTCATTGACGGTAGTCAAACCATCACTGATTTTTCCGATTAATTTGCCGATTATTTCCGATTATAGTCGGTTATTTTCAATTAATCACTTGACGGTACCTGTCCGTTCGATAACTGCATACCGTTATTTAAAACACTGATTTAGCCTAAAATTTTGTGTAGTATAATCTTTTTGTGGAAGTACTATAGGTGGAAGTTTGAATTAGTAAAATAGAAAAGTTAAAATAGTTTTAAATTTTTTATTTAATTATTTGTTTTTTTTTCTTAGGATCAACGCCGGTAGGCAAATGTAATTATTATTTTTAATTGAGTGACGCAATAGTTTAGACCAAATGAAGACTTTCGCTTTCCTCAGCATTTAGCAGCCAGTGAATCCATATTTTCTGAGGTAACACAATATTTCCGTTTATATCTTTACCGTCCAATCTGGCCCGAGCTGAAATGCACGATCACCTTTAATATTCGTGCAGATTCTGTTTTAACGGTCTAGATCTATTATGTTACCTTAGGTGAACAAATTCGCAGAGAGCACCCCTACCATTGAGTGCGCATCCTCTGAGATATCTCATATTTGCGTGACCGACGTGTCCGGTGCCTATTCGGGACAGCGCGGGGGCCAGTATTATTTGAGCTTCGAGATTCGTGTATAATATATTTGAACGGTTGAGATTCTCCAAAAAGTCACGCAAAATATGAGATATCTCAGAGGATGCGAATTCCCTACCATTTGGAGAATATTTGCTAGACAGGTTTTTCTATAAAAAAAAGTATGATATATCAGCTGGCTCAAAATCAGAGATGAATAGGACTTGGAGCTATTGAGGGACCCGCGTTCAGTGACTGACTTTTCGAGGTCCAAGTAATAGACCCGGTCCAACTTCCACTTCTCGAAAGAAGTTCTCTCTGTCTCTCTCTCTCTCTCGAGACTTTCGATCCGTTTCTCTCTGACTCGCTTTGTTCTTCTTCTTCTTTTTCGAGACAGGGACTGGTCGCACCAGACGCGGCGGCGCAGGATAGTTAAGGATCGGGGGCGCATCGGAGCCTAGCAATAGGGCGCTCCTTAGGTTCAGACCCATCGCTTGCGATTTTGTTTCATCGATTTTGAAACTCGGAACTGAACTGCATAGGGGGATCCGGTGCAATTTGCTTGGATTAGTTTCCTTTTTGGTAATAGAAGAAGAGGAAAGATGTACGGGGTGCCTCCGCCTCGAGGATTGGATGTGGCTGGTGATGGCACAGGTGACCGTGTGGTGCCAAGGGTTTTCGAGGCATGGAAGGGTAGTAATGTGAGTCGATCTTTCTGAAATACGCTTTTTTTTATCTCAATTAGTGCTTCAAGGTTTTGGATCTGGAGTATTTTGCGTCTGGCACTTCATGTTTTTTTGTGTTGTACCAACTTATGAGTTTACTGGGAGTAGCTGTCCACCTTATTTTGGAGTTTGTATTTAACTTTAGGGACCAAAATTTCTATTATAAACGCAGGTTATTTTTTCTTTTTCTGGTGCCTCTGAGAATTGCTACTTAGGGTTTTGGATCCACTCTATTTGCATGATTATTATCAGAGTGCTATACTTGTTAGCTTTTGTTATAGTTTATACTTCTTTTGGGTAGATATAGCCATCAAAAACACTATTGCTTGCCTGTTTTTTAGTTTCTTAAGAAAGCTTGGGAGCTTAGTTTGTGGTTTGGTTGGTTTGATGTGTCAAAAAGGTAGCTTGTTTATCAAGTAAAACAATTTGGTGAAATGATGTGCTGAAGCATGTATTAGCAGCTTTATATTCTCAATTTTTATAAGGTGCCTTGTTTAAATTTTTTGGTGAAATGACATGCTTTCCTCTTTTAAGCATAAATTGCATCATTATGTTACCTCTTTGCAAAATACCTGTCTTGTTGTGAATACAGTACCAATGGTCCAACATATGCTTTTAAGTGTATGTTGTGAAAAGAATAACTATTATTGGAACAGAGTAAACTGGAAGTAATGTAGTTAGATTAATGATAAAATACATGGTGTCACTCTGCCTAAAACTAATGGCTGATATGGAAGAGGGTATTTTTTTACAAATGTAGTCCAAGATAAATTTTATTTTGCTAAATACCCAGTACGTTTTGGTGCTGTATATGTTGCAAAACACACCACTGTATTTTGGTTCTGTTGATATGTTCTAAGTTGGAATCTAATATAAGAAAAGCAGACAGTATTCTTCATTTGTGTAATACTCCATACATAACTATTATTATGTAGGAATTTCATTAGTGCATCAATCTTGGTCAGTACACTAGTCCAACTTAAATTGTTCCCTCTACATAGAAATCCTCAGTGGTACCCAATTTGGCCAAAATTAATGCTCAACTATGCTATTATGTCTGGATGATACTTCATTTTTACTTTAATTGAATTCCAACTACGCAGTTTAAAGTTTAAAGATGATGCTAGCAAAGACAAATTGGGAAAAATGATGCCACTTTTTATTTTATTTTTTTATATATATCATTCTAGTTTGTGTATGGTTCTACATACTGATCAAAATGTATATATGGGCTTATTTTCATACATGTCTTTCTGACAGCATTCCAAAACATGGTAATTTATTATTCTTGGAAGCACACTTGGATTTTGATGACAAAGTTCATTTTATATGCATTGTTAGGTGTTCTTCCTTCGAGGGAGGTTCATATTTGGGCCGGATGTGAGATCGTTGTTTCTGACAGTTTTTCTAATTGTGGCACCTGTTGCATTCTTTTGTGTCTTCGTTGCGCGGCATTTGATGGATGATTTCTCTAACCACCTTGGCATCTCAATCATGGTCATTGCTGTTGTCTTCACCATCTATGTAGGTGTTCTTCATTTCCAGTTTTACTTGTGTTCTATGTATTCAGTTGCAAATAGCACTTATTATTTTTTTGTATTTGCACTAGGCATCAAGCATTTTTCGTATTGTGTAAATTGAATTAAATCAAATCCCACATTTTAAATGCATTTTTTGCCTTTGTTCCCTAGAAGTCAGAAAAAAGTGAAAGAAGTGCTGAATTATAGTAGCATAATTCATGGAATAGGAGGTCATGAGTGAAAGAGTAGAGTAATTTTATTTTTTTAATCTCCTTCCTCGTCCTTTGCTCCTCGTTCTTCTCTGTTTTCCTCATAGTCATAGATAAAAACTACAACGAGAAGATCAGGCAAGTTTCCTATTTAATGGTGAGAGAAAATATGTTCATATTTCTCTTTAGTGCTTGGAGCATGTCTAGATAGAAGGTACGCCTCAAATTATGCTGACTTCTTTTTTCTTCTTCTTTTGGGGGGTTGTGAGTGTTCAGGAAGAGTGTACAAGAGAAACTTTTGTGTTTTTTCCTTGTTTATTCGGATGGGATTGATGTTTTGAGTCCTCTCTTAGGACTAATAATTTGATTTGCCTTAACTATAACTTAACAACATATGAAATAGGTCATGTTGCAGACCTAATTGATCATCATCAAACTGAACGGGTTCTTACAACTTTTAGTAATGGAGGAGGATTCCAGTGCCAGATGTCACAACCTCTCTTTGATATTAGTACATAAAATTCAAAATCCAAAAGATGAAGCCAAATTGTTGATCTTATTCTCTCTTCAAGTGGGATGCATCCACATAAAGTTTCATATTTTTTGAGTTCTGTTTTGCACAATATCAAGAATCCTGTCTGTGGATGCACTATCTACTGCAGTTAACTTGATTAATCATTTTTAAATTTAATTATCTTATTTGAAAAAAACTCAAAACATTATTAAATTTTATGTTGATGCATCCCTGGTGAAAATGAACAAGATCAGAGGTTTGGATTTTAAAATATTAATGTTAATGAGAGGTTGTGGCAACTTGTGGCACTGCAACCCTCTTTTTTATGGTAGAACCTTGTGGCACTGCGTGTTTTGTTTTTTATTTTTATTTGACAAGTTTCTCTTTTAATTTTCATTACGCACTAAATGAACTCATCAAGCAAACACATCTCAAAGTCAGGCTGTGAATTTTATTTGCTTAGTCAGTCTCGTTTTTCTAAAATCTTAAGAGGTTGGTTTTAGTTGAAAGTGAGACATGTTTGGTGTAATCTTTTAAGTCCTGCCTTTTATTCATATCTGTCATACTTTGTTTATTAATCTTCTGTGGAATGGGAGCACAGGACCACAAAATGGCAGCTAAAAGTTTTCACCTTTTCAGTTATATTTGTTGTTCCCCTGGTTCTTTTGGTCAGGTTCAGCTTTTTGGTTGGATTGTGTTGAGCATGGACCTTGTATTAGGTTTTAGTTGGTTTCGGTTGGGTTGTATGGGGATTAAAAAAAAGTCAAATTTCAGGTTGGTTTAGGTCTTAGGTCAGTCAGGCCTTGTTTTTCTGGTTTATTTTTCTTTTATATAAGAATAGTCTGGTGTTGTACTCTATTTTACAGTCGGGCCACTAGATTATTGGTTTAACTAAAAGAAATTTTGGTTTAGGCTACTGAGGAAAACAAGGATGTCAGGATGTGGATTGAATATATCGAAGTTTTTTCATATCCATGCAAATAAATTGAATGTCAAGTCAAGAAATTAGACATTTGATTTGTAGCTTAGAATTCAAACTTCGATTGCACTTTCAAAATTGAAAGGGGAAAATCATACTGTAAGGCCAACATCTTTGACTTGCAGCTTTAGAAATTTAATATTGCATTGGACGTTCAAAAAAGAAAATTGCTTCTTTTCTTTACTTGTCAAGGTAAAATCTGCAAATTATAATCATATGATCTTTATAATTTTTTAGAAGCAAGTTAATCTTTTTAATTAATATAGGATTTGACATTATTGCTGCTCACCTCCGGGCGAGACCCCGGGATTATTCCTCGCAATGCGCATCCACCTGAGCCAGAGCCGCTCGAGGCAGGCACTGCTGAGACAGGATCAAGCGGTACACCGCAGCAGCTCAGACTGCCTCGCACCAAGGACATAAACGTAAATGGAATTACTGTTAAAATCAAGTATTGTGACACGTGCATGTTGTACCGACCTCCTAGATGTTCCCACTGCTCTATTTGTAATAATTGTGTCGAGCGCTTTGACCATCATTGCCCCTGGGTCGGCCAATGCATTGGATTGGTGAGTTTTTCTTGTATGCCCTACAGTTCTTTTAAATCAGCAAATTTAATCTTAGTACTTTTTTGTACGTTTGTTTGACTATTGATATGGATGGTATGATGTTTTATATATGAATTAAGGGATTCGTATACCCAAGCTTTGGCATATAGCAGATTCAGAAATTTGGCGTGTACTTTCTTGTTCAGAAATTTAGTGCTTGGTGTTTTATGTGTGGCTCTCTGCTTAATTTATGTTTTAGGAAGTAGCCCCCAATTGTGGGCAGTTGGTACGTATCAGTTAAACTGTCCTTGATGTACTAGTACCATGTAGTATAGCTATTTTTTCCAATGATTTGCCAAAGATTTTAGTATGATTATCCCTGTCATGTTTCACACCCAGTACATAAAAGAGTACTGTTGAACTGTAGCCAAACCTACTGGTATCCTGATTGATTTATTTGTTTCTTTGAATTTCAGAGGAATTACCGCTTCTTCTACATGTTTGTCTTCTCTACAACTCTGCTCTGCATTTTTGTGTTCTCCTTTTGCTGGGTCTATATTGTGAAGATCAAGAACTCTGAAGACATCACTATTTGGCGTGCTCTGACCAAATCACCTGCTTCCATTGTCCTAATCATCTATTGCTTTGTGTGTGTATGGTTTGTTGGTGGCTTGTCCGTGTTTCATTTCTACCTCATGAGCACCAACCAGGTAAATTACTATTTGACCCTTGGTCTAGGATGGTGTAATTATGTAACTAAATCTTCGGTCCTCTTTTCAATTTTATAATTAAATATACTGCAAGAAAATGCCCACAAGTATTAAATGCCTGTTTCTCTTGGTTTGTCATTATTTAGTTATGCACGGGGGGGGGGGGGTAATTGTAATTAATGGGGATCAATTGACCCCATTTTTTTTTTTTTGTATTTTTATATGATTTTCTATACAATTTAGAGTAAAATGTTATGCCTATATAAATTTGACCCCCATTCTCAGCATGAAAATTTTATATGATTGACCCCCAATGTGTGTTATGCACATACACTTTTGTATATGTCTGCATCTTTGGTGACCTCTCTGTGTCATAGCATCAATCTGTAAATTTACTAAGATTAGCTTTTACTAAATTATTGTTAAGAGGGTACATCTGCAAGGTTTGTACGGACTCCTGTTCAATGAATGTAAAGCTCTTTGCTTTTATGTATTTGTTTAAATTGCAATTCTCTTGGGTATGGTGAATGTAAAGCTCTTTGCTTTTATGTATTTGTTTAAATTGCAATTCTCTTGGGTATGGTCTTTATTCATTTCTTTCCTCTTTTTATTGTTTTGTAGACAACATATGAGAACTTCAGGTATAGATATGATAGGAGGGTCAACCCATATAACCGGGGCATAGTCAGCAACTTCATGGAGATTTTCTTCTCTCCAATTCCTCCTTCCAAGAACAACTTCCGGGCACGGGTGTCACGAGAAACGAGCCTACATCCAAACCAGACCCGGTCCCCTGGTGGTGGGGCTGCTGGCTTCATGAGCCCCAACATGGGCAAGTCCATGGGGGACCTTGAGATGGCCCGCAAGCCTGTCACCTGGGACGAGCCTCGGTCCGCAGTGGACCCAGTCCGTGACCTCGAGGTTGGCATGGGGGGTTTGTTGGATGAAAAGGATGCCCGGTTCTCTGACCCAGAACAAATAACCCGTGAGAACTTACCAGTTGAGAACATCGACAGCCGTATGGTGAATTCAAGTAGATCAAGCTGGGGCCAGCGCAGCAACACTAGCTCAGAGCTGGTTGCGGAGATGACAGGGACACATTAGGTTGTTACCATATTGGGTTAATCAGGCTTTGCAATTGTAATCGGCTTTTAGGTTGGGTGCATGGAATTTGGGTGGGGGTTGAGGGGGAGTTGCCTGGGTGTGAGTCCTAATTGCACTAAGTTGTATTTGTTGAAGTGTGCTTTTGGTTTTACCTTGTTTTTGGATTGCACTTGTTTGGCTTCAGTTTCTTTGTTTGATGTAAGGGTTGTCGGCCTCCAAATCTGATTTGGAGTTGGTGGTGGTGTGATTTGATGTACATATGCAAAAAGTGTTTTGTATGGATAATGTAGAAGCATTGCTGTGTGTGTGTGGGATTCCGATGTCATGCATTAATTATGCTCCCTCAGTTTGTTCTCTTGCTAATTCTGTGATCAATTCAGATTTGTGACTGTGGCTTTTGTTCTCAAAATCCTTTATTTGTTCTATTTTACTTCGTGAATTACCCCAACAAGATTAGCCTGGGAATTACTAGAGATCTATTTCTTATTTTTAGATAGAGTAAAGATGTTGTCTTTCTTGAATCTGTTTCCCTAACAATCTTTCTTTTTTGTTTCCTCACGTGAGCAGGTGTGAATATTATTAGTGTTAGATGTGAATATTGTTAGTGTCATGTGTGAATACTTCATTAGTTAGATATGAATAGTTATATATATGAATATTTCATTTGTTAGATATTGAGTAATTCATTAGTTAGATATGAATACTTCTTGGAAGAGGTGGGAGAGAGAGATGAATTTGACAACGAATTTTGAATTGTATAAATTATTTCGAACATGTATGAATACTTCGTAATTATCCGTATGAATACTTCTTGGAAGAGGTGTGGTGAGAGAGATGAATTTGACTTTGAATTTTGAATTGTATAAATTATTTTAAACATGTATGAATACTTTATTTGTTTAGATATGAATACTTCTTTATTTAGATATGAATAATATATAGATTCGTTGTAGTGGTCTCCAATAGTGCGGGGGACAGATAAGGGACTGAAGTAGGGAGACTATTAGTCGATCCCTTTTAGATATCAGATTTGTTTTAAGGAAATTAGTTCAGCTTTGTCATGCCAACAACATCTAACAAAGGGGTGTCTAGATCGGAAATAAATCTGCTGTTATTCCGATCCCAACAGTTAATATTTGTTGAGAATCGTGCATGAAAAAGTTTCTTCATTGAGATTTGTGCATGAATAAATTTGAACGGAACGGTTGGGATTGGAATAACAGCTAATTTATTTCCCAGAAGTTGTGGGAGCGGGACTTGTGCTAAGCAAAGGTTACATAGCAATATTTATTAAAATAAGCAAGGAGCCTCCATTATTATAATACCTGAAATTCACATTAGTTAATACTTCATTACTTTTGAAATTAACAACACAGTTAAGAGTTACCTATCAGCTGGTCTCAAGACACCCAACATGGAGCGGGAAAATTAGGTAAATTCATACAATCTGTTGTAATAAGAATTTAATATAAAATCATTGAAAAGTAATTTATTTGATCATCTATCAAATTAATAATTACGAGGATCAAACGCAACTACAGACTAATTGACACGACACAGAATGGTGGCTGAGCAAAAACGAATTCAACTAATTTTGCAAAATAATTTCTCTGAACTGAAAAAAATAAACCTTTCTTTTTTTCTTTCATGAAAGTTCAATACCATTTTTTTTTCTTGCATTTTTATTCTCTCTTTAAAGGAATTGGCACACCACAAAAGAAATGTGTAGGCCCTGTTACGTCATTCCATCTAAATATGGCGAGATACAGAAAAATGGTTTGGATATAGTGAAACTCATTTTATTTCCTTTTCTGGTTCCTTTGGTGAATAATTGCTAGGAACATGAGCATGAAACCTTGCCCGGTACGGTACACGCCTCTCTCTCTCTCGCACACATTTGTTCGGTAGTTGCTCTGCGCCGACTCAACTCAACTCAACTCAACTCAATACTTCTTTTTGAGTGTGCTCCAGCCAAAAGAATAATTGAAGGTCAAGTGGCACCATTATTATATCCTAAAACTTGGTCATGCCAAAGTTTTTCTCCCTCAAGGTTTCTATATCAAGATCCCAGAAATGTAAACTCTTAGCTGGATCCTTGGACATTGGCAAATTGACCCAAAACCAGCATTTCAAGTGCAAAAAGGCAGCAATCTCACTTTTCAAAAATGAGAGCACCAAGAGGGAACTACCCAATTACTACTCAAATTCATAAAAAAGTGCTTACATGGCTTGCACAAAAACCATTCTATTCCAAGTGGTCAAATTATTCTCCACCCATCTGGATTCTGGATTCCTCTCACACGTATTGTATATAGAGAACACTTGTAACACCCTAAATTTTACATTTTTCTGAATTTTTTTACTATTTATTAAGCCATTTTGAAAATCACTGATCCAACGGTGGCTTACCAAACAGTAAAAATCAGAAGCTACCGTTGGATCAGCGATTTTCAAAATGTCTTAATAAATAGTAAAAAATTTCAGAAAAATGTAAAATTTGGTCTCCAAGCAGATATTAATATGGAGAAGAAGATGAACGGTTCAGATCGACTTTTTGGATTTTGCAATTTCAACTTTCCACCGGAAGCATTTCGGCCCATATGCTAGAGGAAGCGCGTTAGCCATACTCTATATATATATATTTATAAAATTGACTTCCAATTTTTTTTTTTAAATTTTGTTTTTCTTAGTACAAACTCTGCACACTTAAATAGTTTTGTTTAGTTATTATATTGAATGCTGTTATAGTCGTGTCTGAAGTAGGGGTGGAGGCATTAATACGAAATGAGGATCAATTGATCCTCATTTTTTTTTAATTTTTTGTATTTAAATATAATTTTCTATACAATTTAGAATGAAATGGCTTGATATTATAAAATTGACTCTCATTCTTCATAGAAAAATTATATATAATTGACCTTCATAGTTCGAAAGTCTGACTCCGCTCCTGGTCTGAAGTGCTCCTTGACTGAGGTAATCATACTATCTGAACATGGGATACAATAATATCACATCTAGAGCAATAAAGTGACAGTAAGCTAGTTGGAAGTGGTTACAATTGTATACTAAATAAAGGATAGATCACTATTTCATTTCTAGTTTTCTACCAACGAATGCGGGTCATACATTGAATGATAGTTCAAGGCTTCAAGAAGATACCAAATATCAGAATATACATACACATTACACAATCATTATTGCACTATAACCTTATCCAAATTTAGATTTTCTGTGCACAGGTTGTTGTGTAGCCACGCTACGGTATGTGACATGTACTAGGTTATTAACGAGTTAGGCTAATATGACATTGGTGTTATTTGAAACTAAATAACACCAAATCTTAAACCCTTAGATCTGTTTTAAGATTCGTACAAAATAAAGTACTTGAACAGTAAAAGCGGATATTACGAATCTTAAAGCAGATCTAAGGGTTTAAGATTTGGTGTTATTTAGTTTCAAATAACACCAATGTCATATTAGCCTAACTCGTTATTAACATAGTATCAAACAAATAGTTCGGGTTCGGTTTGACGGAGTCAAAAGTTTGTGATTTGGATATAATTCGGTACAATAAAAAAGCAAAAAAAAAAAACCCAAAAAAAATTATATTTTTTTTTGGCATTTTTCTAGCGAATAATTCGTTACGCATTTTATTCGCGAATAAAACGTATTATACGTTTTTTGCCTTTTATTTAGAGTTCGGTTCGGAAACGTAAAAATAACGAATTAAACGCGAATTATTCGCGAATTATTCGCGAATAACTCGCGTGTATTGTTACTATGGTTATTAGTTATTTACTGATGACCCATCACACCGTATGCTATAACAATAATAAGGAAAATTTTAAGTTAAATCCATCTACAACTAATTTTTATTTAACGGGTCAATGGCATCACTTCTTTGTTTATCCGAACTGTCATTTATCTTGTTGTATATGTGTATGCTAATTTTAATTTTAAATGGGCATCATTGCTGAAACAAATATGCATGCTAACCTTAATAAGTCTCTTTAAATATAAGTGTACATATCAATTTAAAATCGTGCATATTAATTATTTTTAGATAAATGATGGTTTTACATATCAATTTTAAATATTTATAAGAGACTACTTGGTCAAATCTTTGAACTACAATCATGTTAGACTAATATCAGTTCTTATAAGTGTGCATTTTAGTTGGAAATAGAATAATTTTGTTTATACTAAAGCTGTGCTCTACATAAGGGTAGAAATCTCTTCATTAAAGGAAAGAAACGGGAACGAAAGAGAAGAGAACAAAATCAGAGAGAAAAATGAGGGAAGGTGCTACTACAGCGAGGGTAACACTACAAATTTCTCAAATTTATACCTCCCAAATAGGAATGTAAGAATCACTGTAGCGAGAAAAACCGTGTGTTGTCTCCTTTCTTTCTCTTCCTTTCCGTTCCTCTCTGCGTGAATTTTGTGGAGCACAATCTAAAAAATTATGCAAAACAATGATTCATGCGAGATCTTAGTTGAGTGTGGAATGCAGAGAATAATGTGAGAATAATGATGAGTTAGCATTGAAGGGAAACTATTTCTACATTGATCAGTAGATGAAATTATAGGGTTCAATCGGACGGTGGAAACTATATATCAAGCCAACTATTGTAATTTTCAGGAGCGAATTCACATTCAATGAACAGAAATTGACTCAATTCATTTTCTATTTTTTTGTATTTATACTCTAATTTTAATATAGTTTAAACTAAAATATTATGGATAGTATGAAATTGACTCCCATTAGTATTAGAAAATTTTTATGTGCTCGACCCCCCATTCATATTTGATCCTCATAATCTGAATGTCTAGTTCCGAATTTCCGATGAAACAGTTAAATATATTGAAAAAAAAATTCAATTTTTTATTGCACTACTACATGCATATATAGTAGGATTCTAAATAGCTAGATATAACTACGCAATAGCTGTGCTATAACTTTTTCGGACCTCAAAAACTATAACAACCGCTTTTCTTTTATAATGATTGTAAATAGCCAGTTATAGCTTTTTCGGACATTAAATACTATATAATCGCTATTTAGAACTTTGATATATACGAGTAAAATCAAAATTACGTCATAATTTATTAAAATATTGGTTTTCTCAGAAACATTGACTTAGTCAAACAATATTAGCTTCTTGCAAAATTTAAGCTAAGATTTTTTTTTTGTTATAAAGCAAGCATAAGGGAGTAGCTAATTATCCATAGTACATGGTATTAGTATATGTACCAAAATTTTAGCTGAAATTTATGATACCTGATATTATTTTTAAGTTGAGAATGTTAAAAAAAATGGATCTTAATTATGTGACCAAGCCCTCTTCTCATACTTAAAAGAAAAATAATTCTGGTTTTAATTATAGTCAGTACATTGTACAGAATAAAGAATAAAGTATTTGACATGAAATTATCTAATTCATAATATCCCATGTAATACACATTATTAGCATTTAAATTTAGAAAATTGCTTCATTTCATTTATGTTAGAAACCAAACATTAATAAATAATTAATACACCGAAAATATAATTGACATTGTAAAGAGGTAGATGAGTGATTGAGTGTAATTTCTTTTACAATAGAGCTTCACAAATTTAAAATTAGTAGAGCAAATTTTAATTACCATTTTATCGAATGATTTGTGATATTCTAAAGTAGCTCAAATTTTGAGTTTGAATTCGGACCGTCTAATTAGCTTTGGCGTATAAATTTTGTATTAATTTTAACGCAGATTGAACGAACGCATTTAATTGCATACAAATTTGAGTATCATTTGATTCTGCATTATGGACCGCTAATTTCTATATGATGAAACATAAATCAATTATCATCAATTTTTATAGGCATGTTATAACATTGGATTTCAAATTAACTTTTTATTTTTTATTTTTATTTTTTTTATAAAGTATCTAAATTGTTAAAAGAAATATTCAAGTAATCTCTCATTTAATTATATGCCTACCTCTTTTGTAGGCATATGGATATTTAAAAGCAACGGAGAAGTTTAAATGAGAAAAACCAAAGTTACTATTTGATCAAAAGAAAAATAATAATAAAGCACATGTGTAATGGAATATTAATGTAGGCATATGAATTATTAAAGGCAGCATGAATGTGTATCGAATAGGCAAAATCAAAGCTACTATTTTTTACGCCATTTTTATAAATGTTACAATCAAAACAAGGTGCTAATGAAATATACCCTTTTTAGAATCCTTTTAAATTGTTATTTTGATGTAAGCCACTAAGTGTTAAATTATAGTTGAAGGTTTTGGATCAAGGGGGTTTAGGAGATAGGGGTGCAAACGGATTGGATAGTGGTAAAATTATATCTGTATTCGTTTTTATTTTTCGGATTCGGATCCGGATATGAATATTTGTTTTTTATAATGGCAAATAACATAAATTTTTTCATAATATATACTAAATTATATAGTATATATCTACTATTTATCCGTATCCGTATCTGCACGGATATTTGGATATCGGATATCCATATCAAATTTTCAGATATGGATACGGTTGGATAATATCCGACCCGTTTGCACCCCTATTTAGGAGACATGGCAAAACAGAGTATTGGACATTCAATCTTTTTGTCTATCTTAAAATAGGAAAATATACGCTTTGAAGATTTAGCAACTTATACACAATGTGGAACATAAATGTTAGTTTGCCGGTCCATTAATTTCTTATTACATTTTAATGATTTAATAAAATATCCAACATTTTAAGGTGTTAATTAATGATAATATTAGTACTTGAGGTGGAGATTATGAAAACTTATATTATTAATAAAAAAAAACTATCAGAATTGGTTATTGACAAAGTTAAATTTATAAAATCAATTAAAGATAAGATCATTTGTGGGAGATCACATGTTCAAAATTCAGATGGAAGATTCATTGACACGACGTATCCATAACTGCCTTCTAGTGTTTGAAAATAAATATTTAATTAGGATTTATATTATTTTCTCTAAATTTTTGACTTGATTTTAGTGAGAATAAAAAGCTTGAAATAGTCAGTATAGTATAGAGAAATTGTCCGTACTAATAGATTTTTATTAGCTCTTGATATTATTTAAGAAAAATCTGAATTAGAGTAAAGCGTAAAAAAGATAAGTAAATCACATTTAATGAATTTATTTTGATTTTTATATTTTGAATTTATGTGAAAGTGTTGAAATTGTTACATGAAACCTAAAATGTTTTAAGTTTGCCTAATGTAATTTTACAAAGTTGTCCCAATTATAAACTTAAATTACGTGTTTCTCATCTAAAATTGATAGTATCATATCTATCCTTCTAAATTTCAAAAACTCTCAAATTTAACCAATTTATTGACGTTTCTATTAAAACTCATTTTACATTTTTATTAAAAAAATAGAAAAATATGTAGCATGTTTAAGAAAAATATTCCCGAAATTTTTATAAATACCCAAAAATAAAACAAAATTATGAAATCTACCTAATTTTTGAAAGAATCTCGAAAAATACCCAATCCGCTTACTGGGTAACCGAATTTTCAATTTCTTTCCGGTGACCCAATTTTCGGAATTGATGCCTATGTCCAGTTACTTGGTAACCGGAAATATGGAGAGTGTCCGGTTATCCAATAACTGGTTTTGGTCCGGTTATTTGGTAACCGATTTTTTTTTTTTTTTATAAACTCATTTTTTTTTTATAATATATGTATAATATATGTATATGTATATATAATATATGTATATTGTATATTGTATATGTATATGTATATATAATATATGTATATGTATATGTATATGTAGATGTAGATATAATATATGTATATGTATATATAAACTCATTTTCCACGGTTGGTTTTTTTTTTTTTATAAACTCATTTTTTTATAATATGTATAATATATACATATATACATATATTATATGAGGAGGGAACAAGTTACAACAAGTTACCACAACTATTTTCTACATTTTCAAAGTCCAAATCGTCGATCCAAACCGTTAGATGTGATCTCTACAATAAAATGTGCTTGGAGATCAAATTTTATATTTTTTGAATTTTTTTTTACTATTTATTAAGATGGGTACAAAAACTAGTCAAATTCAAACCATTGAATTTTGTACCCATCTTAATAAATAGTAAAGAAATTTCAAAAATATAAAATTTGGTCTTCAAGCATATTTTATTGTAGATTTACATCCAAAAAAATTGAATCACTGTAATTTATATTTACAAGATTTTTTTTAATTTTGTAATAAAGAAAATCGTTGGTCTTTTAGTAAAATATTTTGTTTGTGTTAATGAAAATATAAAGAGGTAACTAGTATAATAATTTAATTTGCTAATATCTGAATTCTAATTATTTGAAGATAAACTAATACTTTTTATTACCTTTCTTTCATTATTTAATTGAAGAATTATAAATTAATTTGCGTAGATGAACAAACTATAGTAATTATTAATTGCTACAATTATTTAATTTCCATTCTTTTTCCGGTGATCAATTTCTAAATCTAATTTTTTATCATAAATATATAATCGTATTTATTTCCATTTGAAAATTAGAATAATACAAAAAAAGAAACCAATCGGCCCTAACCATGCACCCATAACTCCTCTTTAACGCACCTATTCATTTCAGAATCAAATAGAAACATATTTTTTTTAATAACGGAGATGATATGCATTAAACCGACTTTCTAAATAACCGACTTCCTGAATAACCGATCTTCTGTCTAAATCCCTTTAAAATAGCCTTTCTACTCTTTGCCTGCTCAGAAAGAAATAAAAATGGAAATAAATTTGCGAAGAGAACAAAATTGAGAGAAAAATAAAAGGCATATTGATCTGTACAAGTTTTGATATCGATTATTATATCGCTAATTTGATTCCGACTACGTCGTAGTACTGCTGAACTGTTGTTGCAAACCGATTTGAAATTCTGAATATCTCGCTATCAGGTAACCGGACTTCTCTATAATCTGTGTTTTCGTTTTGTATGGTTGATTTGGATATTGGTATTGCATATTGGATTATGATGACATATTTAACGGGATAGCGGATCTGAGGTTGGAATTTGATTTGTCCGATACACGGGGGCTGGTAGTCGTGGTCGGGACCGATATACGGGGATTGCTAGTTGCAGTCGGGTTCGATGGTTGAAAATGATGTGACTTGTTTTATGGATAACCTAGACTGACGTGCTATCGCCGATGAACTATGCGTGGATAATTTGATGTGAATTTGTGTGGATTAATCTGATATATTTGAATGGTTGTTAAATTAAGCCAATTATAGAGAAGCGTGTCGTTAAATAACCAGTTACTGAGCTTTGTAGCTGACTCCGTTTTGTTATTTTATTTTCATTTCTGTTGGTGACGTAGGTTGACGGGCCAAAGAAAGATGTGAAGATGCTTATATAATCACGCTCCGGATGGTAAAAATCTGGAGTGTGACAAGATCACATCTAACGGTTTGGATCAATGATTTAGACTTTGAAAATGTAGAAAATGATTGTGGTAACTTGATCCCTCCTCTTATATTATATATGAGGAGGGTTCAAATGCACCAATATTTCCTGCTCCAAATTTGCTCCAAATTTTTGACCGTCTAACTCATTTTAGATTAACGGCTCAGATTTTTCTCCGCCCTTGACTTTTCATATCTAAAAACGTGTGTTGAACTCTTTTCTTTCCTCTCCAATGAACAAAATAGGCAGGAATGACCTATTGTCCTCTCCAGTGGAGATCACTTCCGATTCCCTCTTGTGAATGAAGTCGCCATGGCTCTTCCTCCTTCCCACGATGAAATAATTAACATTTATCCTTCTTCAGTGTACGAAATTATCGATGCACTTGCTCCCCGGCCTCTACCATGCCTAGCAGTGAACCAGCCATGCCTTCAACCTCCATCGAGCCCTCATCTTCATTCTCTGACGTACTTTATTTAAGTTCCTATTAAATTTCTTTCCTCTCCAGTGAAAGAAATAAATTTCTCTCCTTTCACGATGAAGAATTTCACACGGTTTTCAATTCTTTTTTTTTATAGCTGAGAAATAATCAAATCAATTTGGGTTCAACCAAAAAAACGATTATGTGATTCTTTTCCTTCTTTTTGCTAGCTAAGAAATAATCAAATTGTGTGCTTCTTATGGATGCAGATAGAAAGTCCTAGATCATACTGGAAGCATTGTTTCTTTCTTGATTAATACTATGCAAAATAATGTTCATGAATTTGCATGCTTTAATTTGACGGAGAGACAGAGAGAGGAGAGGGCCACGAAGGCCAAGCCGGAGGTCGATTTCTCTTTTAAAGGGCAAGCAAGGAAACGAGGAGAGGGGCACAGAATCCTCAAAATGAGGGCTGGATCGCCCAAGAAATGGAGAGAGGAGAGGGGAACGAAGGCTCCAAAATAAGTGCTGGATCGACGGAAGGGAGAGAGCTTGAGGAGAACGAGGGGAAAGCTCAGCATCAAGGTTGAGGGGTGAGGAGAGAGCGAAACAGAGAAAGGGAGGGGGGTGGGAGTGTTCACTGGAGAGGATTGATCGTGCGTTTTTGGAAATGAAAAGTCGGAGGGCAAAGAAAAATCTCAGTCATTAATCTGAAATGAGTTGGACGGTCAAAAATTTGGAGCGAATTTGGAGCAGAAAATATTGGTGCATTTGAACCCTCCTCATTATATATACATATATATATATAGGGACCGGCTAATTTGCTACCGGCAGCATTTTAGCCGGAGGTGCTACCGCCCCTTTTTTTATTTTGTGATGTCCAAACAACAAATCCAAACCGTTAGATGTTTAATCTATATTATAATCTACCTGGAGACCAAATTTTACATTTTTTGGAATTTTTTTACTATTTATTAAGCTAGTTTGAAAACCGCTGTTTTCATTAAATTTCTGCAGCATTGAAATCAGCGGTTTTCAAACTAGCTTAATAAATAGTAAAAAAATTCCAAAAAATGTAAAATTTGGTCTCCAGGTATATTATAATATAGATTAAACATCTAACGGTTTGAATTTGTTGTTTGGACATCACAAAATAAAAAAAACGGTAGTACTCATATGCCGGCAACAAATTAGCCACAGCCTATATATATATATATATATATATATATATATATATATATATATATATATATATATATATATTATATTATATTATATTATATTATATTATATATACATATATTATAAAAAAAAATCCAAATTACGTTTATAAACAAAATACTGATCGTTGTATGCCTATCGTTGAACGAAAACTTAAACTGAATTTTTGAGGTACTAAACGACGTTTTTTTGAAATTCTGATGCTTTGGATGCCCGGGAATTTCCCTGGGTGATATTTGGATCCGTCTCGTCCCTACCTTTCTGAAAAGTACTCATATGCGGAAATCCGACTTTCCTAGCCAAAGTTATGGCTGTTTAAAGTTTTTTCAAAAGCTGAACTTTGAAAATTCATAACTAACTGTAGAAAAATCCAAATAAATTGAAATTTGTGTCAAATTTGTGTATTTTTGAATGCTCTACATGCTGGTGTAATTACTTTTGTAGTTTGATCTATGTATCAGTACAGACTTTCTGATTTACCAGTTGAGGTCAAATTTGATATACATATACATGTATTATACATATATTATATTATATATACATATATTATATCTACATATACATATACATATACATATATTATATATATATTATAAAAAAAAACCGGTTATTGAATAACCGGATACTCTCCATATTTCCGGTTACCAAGTAACCGGACATTTTTCCCAATTCCGGGAATTGGGTTATCGGAAAGAAATTGAAAATCCGGTTTCTCAGTAAGCGGATTGGGTATTTTTCGAGATTCTTTCAAAAATTGGGTAGATTTCATAATTTTGTTTTATTTTTGGGTATTTATAAAAATTTCGGTAAAATATTCAGTCTTCTAGCTAATTGGTCGGTTGAGAGAGTAAGGTTAATTTTTTTACTTATGATGTATACAGAGCGTATGCTGGAATGTCACTGTTTACGCGTCACATATAGATAAATGAATTATTTGTCCTCAGAAACTGACAAGTTATAAGAAATTACATTTTTCTTATACATGCTACATAACTTTATTTTTAATAAAGGATAAAATGTGTACTTTATAAATTTGTGAGGTTTTAAGATTTAGAAGGGTAAATATGATATTAAATATTTTATGGGGGGATTATGTAAATTTGAGATTTTGAGGGGTATACATGAAATTCCCCTTAGATGAATACTCGAAAGGAAAAATTCAAAGTTTCGGGATCAATATATTTATATATTTGTTGCCGACAACCATAAAAAAAATTCTGAAAATTAAATGTTTAATTTTCAACGAAAATTAAAGTCTTTCAACTCCTCTCAAAAATCAAAACTCAAAAGAATCAAGGTAATTATATTGAGAAAGACTAACTTGAGTAATTAATTTTAATATTAAAGGATTATTTGGTACAAACTACAAACATAAGTTTTGATATCAATTCACTTGGTTTGTACTTTGTACTTTAAAAATAAAATTGAGGACTAACTTGATACTTTAAAAAAAATTCAAGACCAAATTCTAAGAGTGAGTCTATGGTACTATGCATCTCACGATTTGGTCCGTAATACGAATCAATATTTTCATTTTTAAAATTCTAACAGCGATCCAAACCGTTCAAAATTATTTTCATATGAATATGTACTTGCAGACCGAATTTTATATTCTTAAATTTTTTTTACTATTTTTAAGATGGGTAGAAAATCAGGTGATTATGGGGATCATGTTGAACGGTCCGGATCGATAATTAGAATTTCGAAAACAAAAATATTGATCCGTATTACGGATCAACCCGTGATATGCATAGTAGCATAGACTCACTCAAATTCTAATGTATTTTAGCTGGAAACAAGGATTAGTTATTAGATTTGAGTGTCTCCCTTGAAAGCGAAGGCGGTCTAGGTTTGGCAAAAACTATGGCAGGCTTAGAAATGTTGTTCAGAAGCAAAAAGAAATTTCAGATAGGGATCCACCTGGAGATGCAACACAAAAAGCAACCAAAGAACAAAGGCAGCTTATAACTTTTTAGTTTGAAGATATTTAAAAAAAAAATTGAGGAGAAAATTGCATAAATTAATTTAATTAGTTGGAAGTCACTGAGAGTGTGATAAAGGAAAATTTCTCCAAGCTTTATTTGTGTTTTACAAAGGTTTAATAAAGTTTTATTTGTCCTACCTCTTATATCTCTCTTTATCCATTACATTCATTTTGTACTTTGTATCAGTATTGATTTTTAACAAACAGTGTGAAAATTGCTAAATTGATTATCCAATTATTAAAGTTGTTGCTAGGGATATAACGCACTGACTTTAAATAAAAGAAGAATTATTATTTGAAATTTATTGCATAATAGGTATAATTTGAAGTACTAGGAAACCACTTAAAACTATTTTTTTGTGACAATAATTTTTTTTATGCATTAACAATTTAATTTTTAAAATTTTAAAACGAACCGTTGATCTTGTTTATTGTGAGAAAAAATATTTAGAATTCGTTTAGTGAAAAACCAGTACATAAAAAACAAACTGTTGGTTGTTGTTGTTAGTTATGTTCATCTCTTTATCTTGTATCAATTGATTATAAATTTATAAATTTTGGTGCACAAGTACACCATATGATATAGAACAAAATAAATTATTAAAATTTATTACAGAAACTTAAAATTTAAATTATTGATATAACAAATTAAGTATTGTGGTGTCATTAAAATAAGTTGTAATTTTATTCTTTTTCATATAGAAAATCATAATTGTCTGCATATGATTGGCACAAGACATAATTTCACCGATTTCGGCGAGGGAATTATTAATTTGTGTTAACAACATGTGTTCAAACCAAAAAAAAAAAAAAAAAAAAAAATAAAAATAGCATGTGTAAAATGAATCAAAACTTATTTTTTCCGATTGGAAGTTGTAATAAAATGTTTTCTCCAATATTTTTTTTTTCAGTACCATTTTTCTTTTTTAATAATTTATGTGTCTTGTTTCTTCACACATAGTGCATTTCCTAAACATCATATATATGTGAGTAGTGTAGTACCAAATAATTTATAATGGAAAAGTAGTCTTTAAAAATGAAAATGTGATCTTTAAATGTATCAATCGAGCATACTTAAATATGATTTCTAAGTTACATTTAGAAATAACACTTAGTCTATGATATTGGAGAAAACTAAGTATATTATTATGTATCTTTGTATTGTATTGTTTTACATGCACCACACAAATTATTTCATAAATTCAATCAAACTCCACAATATATGTACTCATAAATTAATAAAATATATGATCAAATAAGTTGCTAAGGAAATTAGAGGGAGAAGAAGAGGAATAGAGATGTTATAGATAACAGAGGAATTCTATTTCACCCGCAAATCAACCCATCTGTGGTCCATATCACTCCTTGGATGGACTCAGTCACTTGCAAAAGGAAATCAACAATGTGAGTTATCCCCCTTTTTGCAGCGCAGATAATAGCAAGGTTCTCATCTAGGTCCTAAATTATTTCAAAATAAAGATTAGAAAATGAGAGAGAGAGATAGACTGGTATATATGTTGTACGACTTGTGATAAGGATTAGCTGTAGATGCAGCTAGGAGACAATTAAGGTTGATGTAATTTTTTTTTTCAATTCAATAAATAAAGCAGTCAGTATTTTATTCTAAGAGAAAAAACAAAAATCTTTCAATTCAATTTGGCCTGAGAAAGAAAGCGAGAAATATACATGTGATGGAGATTGAGAAAAAAAAAGGTGATGGAAGTGAATCAGCAAATTATATTGAAATTTTACGACCGGAATATAATTCGAGAAATTATTTATTGGCCGTGTTTAAAATATTATATTAAAATATTATATCTCAAAATTAATGGTTTTTTTCAATTGATTTTAAATTTGTCCACAGTAAAGCAAGACAAATAAGCTTAGCAAAAGTAAAGTACAAATTAAAAATGGATTATAAAACTGGCGTAAAATTTTAGACATAAGTTGCCAAATTATTAAATTGTAATTTTTACGCAATTAAAATTGATTTGTAACGATCAAATGTACGTAAGAACATGAAATGTATAATACATGGATACATTGAATGGATATCCAAAAATGAAATAGAATTTAATTACGGAAAATATGGTCTAACATTTGAAGATTAATTTATAATATACATGCAGAGAATTGTTTTTTCGAGTTTCTTAATTATGTCATCATTTATATATTTTCCTGTCCGATTTGTGTTCCTCTGCGTAATTATTACACATCTGATCATGTTTGTTTAATATTATACACGTATTAGCGTTTTCAAATTTTCTTGTGTGTTCAAAATTAATTAAATACAAAACTTAATTTATGTTGTTATTTCCTTTGAAAAAAAAATCTGTACATATTTTCTCCGGAGCTGCACTCCGAGTATAATTTTGATTGTTTAAATTGTTGTTGTGATATAAAAATCACCTTTTTATAATTATAAATTTGAGCGCATACAAGAACAAAATTCATTTTGAAAGGATTATAAATGGGCTGAAAAAACCGGTGAAAATGCCAAACTAGCAACTCATGCATGGGTCCCATTTGTAAATCTGAACCAAACATTTATTCCCAACTTTTGCTATTGATACAAGATATAAATGTAAGAAAAAGGAAGTAAACAAAGACAGTCGACTCAGACTGTTCCCCTCAATGTATTTTCTGTAAAAAGTAGGGTCCAAATTGCTATATTCTTCTTTTTCTCTTGTATGCCCCATTGTGGTTGTAAAATGGTGATTGTCTTTTTATTTATTTTAGAGTAAGTACATTAGTGATCCCCAAGTAGGGGTGAAAACGGTATGGATATATAATATCTGATCTGTATTCGAAAACATAGATGTGGATATTCGATATTTGAATATCCGTGAAGATAAGGATATTGATATGGTTTTACGTTTCAATTATCCGTATCCGAATAGTAGATATATACTATATATTATGAAAAATTTATGTTATTCACCATTGTAATTAGACAAATATTACGAAATTTAATATTTTTTAATGTTCTTTTATATTATTTTCATAAATATCCGATCTGATTCGGACCCGTATTCGTATCCGTCTGATATCCACTCCATATCTGTATCTGATAAATGAAAAAGAAAAATATAGGAATATGGTTTTATCACTGCTCCGTTTTCACCCCTATCCCTAAGGTATCATGCACATTAATTTCAAAAATTGTAGTTTGTAGATAAAAGAAATGAAAAAAAAAAAATAGAAGAGCAAAGATATAATTTCTATCATTTTTTCAACAAAAAAGAATAATTAGGAGATATTTACTTATGATTGGAAACAGAATAAATAGAGTACCGTTGACCGAGTTCTATTGGGTTCGGATTCTTAAGTTGACTTTTGTGCTAAGTACCTTTTTTACAAAGTAGCTTTAAAAAGCCTCCCATGTTAGATTAGGGGTTAGACATGCACTTCTAGGTCAAAGTTAGGTCTCTCTAACTAGATGTAGAAGTTAGCTCAATATTTTCATATTTAATCTGAATTTGTATCCTCTCTATTAACTCCAAAGGGAATCTTTTGAGTTAATATATCTCCATCATCCGATATGTTTTAAAATTCGTGTGAACTATATTTATGCGAATATTAAACGGCCTTCTATGTTATAGACAGAAGCTAGATTGGCTCTGTTTAAAATCAGATGGTTGAGATTCATTAACTCAAATTCATTTTTGAGTTAATGCAATGGTACGTATTCATTTAATTTAAGCTAAATTTCTTATTATTATTATTTTTCATCTTTTTGCAGTTAACACTGGAGAACTAGTTTTTAGTGTAACAAAATACTTTACGTATGAGAGGTTGTGGGTTTAAACTTCGAATTAAAAAAAAAATTCTTGTTAATATCAAATAAATAGTTGAATAAATTGATCTCCAATAATATTTATTTAATAAAAACATTTTGCAACTAAAAAAAAAACTAATATAAATTATACAGAAAACTCAATAAGAAATGTTTACACTGTATTTACACACAGCATTTTGATTTTGATTCCGGGCTGGCCCACATTCATAATTCCATGTTTTAATTAATTAGTTGTGAAGATATGATCCGGATACTTGTTTTGATGAAAACAATCTTGCAAACTTTCCTCTGTTGTTTGTATTTCACACACGGGACACACATAAGCTAATTGGGTTGGTTCTACCCAAAAAAAAGAAAAATTAGGTTGGTCTTAATATATTAAATTATTCATATATATATCGGAATGTTACGTACTATACATATCCAATAATAATAATTATTATTAGACCAACCAAGCTTAGGTTGTCTAATATATATATATATATATATATATATATATATATATATATATATATATATAGAGGGGGGTTGGCTACTACTTCTATAAGCATATGAGGAGATATATTTATAAGTTATTTTTGCGTTTTTAATGTTCAAATGGTCGATCTAAAGCACTCCACATGTTCTCCATACTAGAATGTGTTTGGAGACCAAATTTAATATTTTTTGGAATATTTTTTTTAGAGTTTTTCAAAACAATCATAAAAAAATATTTTTAAAAAAATGGAAAAATCCTGCTCTGAATTTTTTTGAAAAATAGTAAAAAAATTTCAAAAAATGTAAAATTTGGTCTCTAACATGTCAAACTGTCAATTATGGTGTCAAACTGTCATAATCTAAAAGGTCAACTTACCGTGGAGCACCGCAATGCATGCGAATCAGGCGATGCCAATATCGTTCTGAAATTTGCTCCTCATGTACGAGGGATACTGTCGGTAGACCGTCGCTAATAGAAAAAATACCTTTATGTCAGTATATCCTCGCAAATAGTCACTTTTTACTCTCGCAGATACTGTCACATTCTTGTAGTATATCCCCGTTCATTTCCATTCAACATATATGCTGAGGAGAACAAACCGCCTAAATTATAGGTCTATGTCTAGTTTTACTCTCTCTCTCTTTTTCTTCTGAGAAAACTAGAGTCTTACTCCTATTTTATTTGACTAAACTAATTAATCTCTCATCGGGATTTGAAAACTTAATTAATTGTCTCGTTTTTCCTCCAATGTTATTTCATATATTCTGAATCTATTTCGGAAGAGATTCAACAAAACGAAAAAGCTACGCATAGCAACTTTTAGTCATTTCCTCAAGTAGCTCTCTGCAAATTAAGGTATATATTTCTCAATACCTTTAAAATATGTGAATGAGGTCCAAACTGACATACATAGTTTAATATATTTCAACTAAAAAGATAAAATGCATTTAAAGCTTATGAGGTTGTATTAATCCGTGCTAAGGAGTTATTCGGTAAGCTAAAGGAATGGACAAGAGATTAAAATAGCTAAATAAAGCTAAAGGAAGAGAGGAGGTGCCTTAAGAAAGGAGCAGGGGATTAAGATCCGGACAAAAGGAGGCTAAAGAATATTGTCTTAATCTGCACTAAAGAACCGGTGTTCCACAAGATTAAGCGACTAAGTTAAATGAGGCTCTTTTAGCCTTAAGAGGCTTAAGAAAACCCTTTGTCGAACATCACCTATATATTTAGGGGAGTGCTATACTGAGAGCATCATTTGAAATTTTGAGAGCTGAGAGAAAATTTTCTCTTTAAGTACCAATTTTGTCCCTATGCTCTCTCTTCCTTATCCATCACAATTAATTATGTAATAATTAAGACAAAGTCAATAAAGAAAAAAAATTAATAAAGAAAGTTATTCGGACATAAAAGAAAAAATTATAATTTTGGTAACAAATTTTGCTTAGCATGGTTAAAGCTATGCCCTTTGATTTATAACCCTTTGCAGCATATGGGTTTATCTCATCAATATCAAAACAAAAATACAAATATTTGATAATGGGAAAGACCCAACAACAATTGAACATTCAAATAAAATGTCCAATTTTTATTTTTATTTTTATAGAAACGTGTCCATAAAAGTTGCAATATAAAGTGCATGATATATAAAAATATGTGTGCCATGGTTGAAAGAGAGAAAAACTATAACTATACGCTCCAAATACATATAGTCTAGCTTAATTGTCTGATACTATCGGTTTACCGTTGTGAATACTACCGTCACTAACAGAAAAAAAAACACTTTTATGACGGTATATCCTCGCAGATAGTCACTTTTATCATCGTGAATACTCTCTCATTCTTATTGTATATTAATCTAGAGCGCATTAAAAAAAACTCATGCACAACAACAATACACAGTAAGTTTTGTTTTTTAAAATGTGAATAGTATATCATTTTAAATTGTTCGTACCACATTATTCTTATTATGTTTGTATGGACAACGATGACGGTGTTAGAGGTTAATAAAACAACTACATCAAATTTTGAAGGGCTCTTCTTCATGTCTGAATCTACTGCTTGTAAATTTTGTAAATTCTTGGGGTGGGGGAGGGGGGGTGGTGATATTTGAAATTTCCACTTCAGGGTATGTTACATACTACTGGGTTATCAGACACTACTGCTTGGCAATTCTGAGGGTTTTCTGTTCTTTTTGGCTCTTTGGAGGTTGTCAGCTGAAGGCATCTTTTGTAAATTTCATAAGTCGGGGGTGTTATGTAAATCTGGTAATCAAGGAGGGCTTCTATTATTCTGCTCCTTAGAGGTTATCTCTACTGTACTTTGAATTTGATCTTTTTTTTATGGATTTCTTCTTCCTTTCGGAATTGATTCTAGTTCATGCTTTAATCTACGATGGGGCATCATGTTCAAGTCTATCTGGCAATGCAAAGGGCTCGCTTCTCTCATGTTGCAAAATATAAGTACAATTGTCAACTGTGCCCAGGAATACCAGCAGTGCATACTAAACTGTTTCAAAGATCTATATGCTTTGTCAGCTTTGATGAGTATATGTTGTTGTGCCGAGTTTTTTTTTTTTTTTTCCTCTGTGCTCTAGTTTTCAGACACAATTAATTATGCTAGACTCTTGGGCATATTAGGCGCATAGTAATAGTTTTTCTCTTTTTCAACCATGACACAAATAATTTGATATATATTCTGCATTTTATATAGCAACGGTTATGGGCATGTTTCTACCAAAATAAATTGGACATTTTTTTTGGAGTAGGGTTAAAATGCACCATTGGTTTTGTGCCCCAACCATACCCCACGTCTCTATCTTCGTTTACAAAGTTCAAACAGTCGATCTGAACCGTTCATCTTGTTATGCATATTAAAATGTGCTTAGAGACCAAATTTTATATTTTTTAGAATTTTTTTAGATAGGTACAAAATAACTGTTTTTGGATGGTCCAGATGCAGTGATTTTGTACCTATCTAAAAAAATAGTAAAACAATTTCAAAAATATAAAATTTAGTCTCTAAGCACATTTTAATATGTAGAACAAGATGAACGGTTCGGATCGACTGTTTGAACTTTGTAAACGGAGATAGAGACATGGGGTATGGTTGGGGTACAAAACCAATGGTGCATTTTAACCCTTCTCTTTTATTTGAATGTTCAATTGTTGTTGGCTCTTTCCTATTCTCAAATAATTGTATTTTTGTTTTGATATTGATGAGATAAACCCAGAAGCTGCAAAGGGTTATAAATAAAAGGGCATAGTCGTAGCTATGCTGAGTAAAAGTTGTTATCAAAATTATAATTTTTTATTTTCTTAACATTCTTGTTAATTTTTTCCTTTGACTTTTGTATTAATTATGATATAATTAATTGTGATTGATAAAGAAGAGAGAGCACAAGGACAAAATTGGTATTTAAAAAGAAAATTTCTCTCAGCTCTCAAAATTTCAAATGATGCTCTCAATATAGTACTCCCTTAAGGACTATGAATTCTGAAACCCTAGAATATGGAGGTAGTTTAATTATAAGACAATTAATGGAAGGTAAAAAGATTAAAGAGTTGAAATATATGTTGTTCAGATTGTTCAAAATGTAGCTATAAGACAATTAATGGAAGGTAAAAAGGTTAAAGAGTTGAAGTATATGTTGTCCAGATTGTTCAAATTGTAGCTATAAGAAGATATGGAAGGTAGAAAGCTTAATTAGAAGGTGAAACCGTAAATATATAAATATATAAACTTTTGCATGCACTTTTCTCTTTTGAAATACTGTATATATATGCATGATATGATATTTTCTCTGCTCATGAACTTTTGATTTTTTTTTTTTTTTTTAACTTACTTAGGATAGTATATATATCATCATCATTTACCCTTCTCCAGACAATTCATTTTTGCTAATTTGGGTATTTTGGTGGCGGACAGTACATTATCTATTTATCTTGGCAGCTGGTTTAGTTATCTTATCTTGAGTAACTTTAAGAAATCAACCCTAATAAGTATACCTTTTCGTAGAAATCTAATATTTTTTAATTAATTAATTTTAGTTGAATAAAACCTCTTATAATTAAAATTTGGTATTAGTCTTAATTAAATTTTGCTTCACTAATTATTTGTGTATCGTTTGTTTGTTTTTTTTGTTTGTTTTAAAGTAAAAGATGAGGCTGTGACAACTTTTTCTGGGGAATAAATCTGTTGTTATTCCAAAGGGATAACATCACTCTCTTATTCTGATTCCAGCCGTTGATCTTTTTCGAGTTCGGGCACAAAAAACTTTTTTTTCTTGAGATTCGTACATGAAAAAAATTGAACAGCATGAAATAGAAATAACAGAGTCATGTGATCCCTTTGAAATAACAGCAGATTTATAACCCATTTTCTAATGTTGAAAATGAAAAGTGCAAACAGTTCTCAGGAGTACGGATAGGATTGAAGTCCGGAAATTCATATCCTTTTGAGATATTTCACATTTTGAGTTGATTTGTGAAAAATTTGAACCGTTTATTTTCTCAAGTATGGATCATAAAAGCGGCCCCTTGAAATGGGTACAATACGGATGTGATAGAAATATTTTTATATCTATATCTATTATTTTTAATCTTATTCATATATACTCTATCTTTATTCATTAAAAATTAATCTTATTCTATAATATCGTTACTCATTAAAATTATAGGATAACAAAATGGTAACGGACGAATAATAAATAATACTAATATAATAATTAATTTTATTATATTTTTAAATAAAATTTATAACTCATTCATTCCACACATAAACAATCACATTCATGAAAATAAATGTGCAATCAGTTCTAACTAAATTGTTTTTTTTATTAAGCAAGAGAATTTAAGAACACAAATATCTTTTTAGACAAATTCAATTATCTAATTAAATAATAAAAATGTAAATAAAAGTAAATATGTTTAACATTTTTCTTATAGAAAAAAACATAAACTAAATAATAAAAATACATTACTAATTATTGCTCAAACATTATCATTGAAATATATCACACAAATAAATTTTATCATCGATCATTAATTATTGCTCAAACATTATTATGTAATTTTATTTTATTTTAAATACTCGATAGGATAACGGGTATGAAATAGTCTTTACCTGTACCCTTACCCATTTAGCTAACGAAAAATAATCTTTACCCATACTCGTATCTGATAAGCTAATGAAAAAAGCCTTATCCATTCTCGCTTTATCGGATACTTTACGGATAGGGTAAATGGTTAAAAGGGTATCATTGACACCCCCAGTGAATTCCAACTAGCTAGGGTTTGTATTGCAATAAATGAAATTTCCCCTTTTATATAGGACCATAGATGTATTATGTTATGTTTATCTTTAGTATATAATTCATTATCATGGTGCTCTTAGAAGGTAAACATTTAATTAATTACATGATATAAATCTTATCTTAACAGGAGTAAATTGGGTGGTGATTACTTCTACAACCTTATGAAGAAAGTAATTATGAGATAAAAAGGAACTCAACATGAAGATCTAAAATCCAATATCCATCTAATTTATATTTATATATAGTAAAAGAGTGTACTAGAGGATACAAAATTTCTTTTGCTTTGACTTTAAGTACTAGAACTCCTAGCATTTAATTAGATATCACTAAAAAACATGGTCTCCTTGGATCAAAAATATATTATTAATTAATCACACGCTGAGCTTTTTTCTTAATTTGGATTCTCCAGCATTGTTGGATCCTCAAGAGCCTTCTAGACTCCTAACTAGCTATGCCCAAATATTATAATTAAAAACCATTAATTAGTATATTTTTAAAATATATTAATTCCATCTTCACAATCTAATTATCATTGCCTAATTTTTAATTAAGGTCAAACTTAGGTTGCAAAATTATAGGCTGGCTACGATTAATAAGCAAAAAGGTGCGGGAGAAAAGAGTCATATATATCAATCGCCTGGCAAAAAAAAAAAAAAAAAAAGAAAAAAAAAATTGAATTCAGAGCATGCATCACTTGGAAAATTAAAAAGAAAAATAAAAGAAAAGAAAATAACTTGCTCTCAAAAATAATCCATCTATTTTTTTTTTTACTTTATAGGTATGTGCCGGAGTTATAGACTCAACTAGCTAGCTAGGATCATTCTCATCTTTAATATATTAACTACAGTACAATTTAGGAATATATACAATCATACAAGTTGTTATAATTAGAAATAACATAACGAACATCTAAATAGTAGTTGCGTAAAGAATTATAAGTGTGTGTGTGTATATATATTAGTGTTGCTTCCTCCAATTTAATTGGATGAATACTAAATATTTTTTTAAATAAAGATGATGTTGTATATATCTTCTAACTTAAAATATTATATACCTTTTCATCTGAATTTCGAATTTAAATATATATAAAAAGATGATGTTGTTCATTGAAATTAAATATGCGTTTTTCCGTAGAAGACGAGATCTATTTTTTTTTTTTATGGTTATATTGTTCGACATAACTTAGACACATGAATTTCCACTAATATTAATTATCTAGCTTAATTAATTATGCATTAATAAAGGAACGGTCTAAATGGATCATCAACCAAATTAATTCTCCACCTAATGCAAATGATATATCAGAAAACATTTCTCTTGTAATGACAAACTTTATTAATTTGGTGAGTTTATAAAAAATTGGATCAAAATCAGAAATGTATAACTAGTTTTAGCCCTTCAAGACTGATCATGACAGAAATGCATTTTAATCTTATTCTTTACGACTCATATTTAATTGGATCCAAATCAGAAATTAAGTATTAATTAGACTCAAACACAAATGTGCATTTAAGTTTGTACTAATTAACATGAGCTCATCTCGTGTTATAGCGCATTATCACTTCTATATATTTATTGTTTTCTAATTTCTTTTTTGTTTTAGTTTTATTCATGAAATAAGAAGCAACTTTGGAAACATATTAACTTAAAATTAGTTCCTGAAAAGAATCATCCTTTCGTCTAGTGGCAAATGCCAACATCGATCTGTGTCGAAGATCTTGAGTTTGAACTTCAAATTAGAGGTCCTTTAATTATATATAAACATTAAATACAAATTAAAAAGCTAGGCCTCTATTTTTCTATCTCAAAAAGTTAATTAATTGTTCTGAAAAAATTATGAAGTTCTCACATAGCATATATTGAGACACTTTTCGCGAGGATAAAAAAATGACTTTTTACGACGGACTATTCTCATTGTTCAGCTTTTTCTTTTTGCGACGGACGACCGTCATAAATGCGTTTTTTCCCTCGCAAAAAGTGTCTACTTTGTTGTAGTTCATCTAATTAAACATGTTCTACGGTACTGATAATGCATGTTTTACTTTTATATATATGCTGAGTTAATTAGGTATTACAGTAAAAAAGTGACTATTGCCAAGAATATTAAAAGATTTGATATTAAAATCTGCTCTACGTCTTCTCCATTATCAAAATCTCATAAGGATATCAAAAACTTATTACAAGATAAAAATGTTTGCATAACAAATAAATTCATTTTGAGAAATTAGAAAAAACAATAGTTTAATTAAAAATAGTAAAATTTAGTATCGTACAAGATTTTGACATATAAAAGATACTGAGCAGCTGGTAGGATCAATCGATCATTGAAGTATATATATTAACATAATTTAGACCATTTGTATTTTGGTCGAAATGCAAACATAATTCTTGCATGCATGCATGCATGCATGCATGAAAGTCATTATGGTGATATTCATTTTATTTTATCGTACAAAATAGAAATCTTTATAATATTTGGGTTAACACTAATAAATACCAAACTGTTAACTTTAATTGCATCATTGGTGACCCCAGTGTCAATTAATTAATACCATTATCATGAGTGTGTATATATATATACACACACACTGCATATTATGAGTACATGAAAATAATAAACTTTGCAGGAATGCATGTGCAAAAGGGGAATAATTAAATAATTAATTAATTAATTCAATAGTACATGCTGAACAGCTAAATGCTAATCAGAATGCTATGTTTAGATATGAATTGGAGATGAACCAAAGAAGCTCACTTTCACAAACCCAACAGGGACACTGATACAGTGCGCCAGATATTGTCCCTGGATATGCCCCTATACTACCTTTAAGCCCCTCTATATAAACCTCCTACTGCACACAAAGAGAGACAGAGCCAGCATTTAGTTCTAATACTTACAAGAGCTATCTAGGGTTTTCCCCCTTTTTCACTAAGGAGCACCTAGCCTCTCTTTCTCTCTCTCACTCCATTTTCTTCACTGAATTTTCTTGTTTGGATACACAGAAAGAGAGAGCTTAGATGGCAGGACTATCTTTAGACAACCCTGGTGCATTCATTTTTGGTCTCCTAGGTTTGTTCTGTAAACTTAAATATTAATTGCTTTATCCATTCTTTTTTTTCTTTTTTTTTTGGAAACTATCTGATACCATAAGTCTTAGAGTGGTTTCTGTTAGGTTTTTTACTCTTAATCTTAAGAGAATGATCTATATTTAAGCGCGCATTATTTAAATTAAATCAAAGTATGTACCAATTCCTATAGTTCATGAATGTGCATTGTATGAGTAATTACCACTTCTGTATTTTCCTTTGAAATTATATTTCTCGCTAAATAAGTATCCTCATGAATAAACATTAACTGATCAACCTACACACACACACACACACAGAGACAGAAAATAACAAAGAGAAATTACAATTGTACATTACTATACATTACAGGGAAGTATTCTGCACATGTAGTACAACACAAATTGGCAATAGTTCCATCTATTTCTATTCCTTTACATTTCTTATTATTGAAAATATTTGTCCTCTCTTTCCTATTTTTGGCATTCTAAAGGACGTTGGTGCAATCTTGTTCAATATAGAGATGCTGCATGCTTTCTTAGTATGTAGTATCCATTGGTACGTACGAACAAGTTGCATTCCATGCACCATTCTAGGAAACCAATCATGATCTCATTCCACTACCATCTGACCTAGAGATCAACTATTTTTTTAAGAACTTTTCATAGAGGTCCCTACAATATTGCATATAGGTTCCTTCTATAATATTAGGACAGTAATTAAGTTGTATATATTCAATTTGAAAGTTTAAATGTGCTTTCAAGTATATGTGAAGATGGGTGGACAACATGAGCTATCTTTGCTTTTAGGTTTACTTTTGCACTGAAGTAGTAATAAAGATAACCTCCTAATTAAAACCTTAGCCAACTACGTAGTTTACTTAGTTCAGTTTAATGACAAAGAAAATGCATAAATCACCTGCAGGGAAAAGTTTCAATTTAGAATATATAAGAAATATGTAACCAAAAGAGAAAATCTTATCTAAGACTCTGGAGAAGTCTTTCCACTTTGAGATACATCTAGTGCTCATCTAACCATCACCGAAGTGATAACTAACCACATATGATCAAGTGTCCCATCAAATTAGTAAACATATTTAATCAGTTACACTTTTTAAAATTAATTTCATTTAATATTAATGGTTTTGAAAATTAATACAAAATGAAAGATTTTGACTTCCTTTTGCTCACAATTTGCAGGAAACATAATCTCCTTCATGGTCTATCTTGCACCAATGTAAGTTATTTTACCTTTCATTTGCAATATACTATACTCTTATAATGAGAGTTTATATTTAACCTGTCATTAGACAGTGACATTAGTCCCAACATCTAGTTACATTGATTCTTTCGATAAATTTCTATGATTTAGAAAAGAAAAATCAGTGTGTTATTTAGGCTAACCAGCAAACAATTACTATATAAAGTATATGGATAATTTGGTAACAATAGCATGATAACTAATAGAAAATTCTCTTTGATCTTGACCTAATTTTTTTTTTTTTTACTATTTTTTTATGCAGTCCGACGTTCCGTCGTGTGTATAAGGCAAAATCAACTTTAGATTTTCACTCAGTGCCTTATGTGGTTGCACTGTTCAGTGCCATGCTCTGGATCTTTTATGCTCTCATCAAAACAAACTCTGTCCTTCTGATCACTATCAATTCTGTTGGATGCATCATCGAGTCGGTTTACATCATCACGTTTCTCATCTTTGCACCGCGAAAGTCTAGGGTAAATATATAAACTGATTGCACAATTAATTAATTTGCTCAGAATTATATAAAATAAGTTGCACAAACCTTTCAAGTTTTCATGAGAACTCTCAAATATAATACATTTTTTATCCTAAGCAATCACCTGATACACCTTTCAACTATACTTTAAAGAACAAACATTTTAATTTTTTCATCTCCTGCATTCTTCCCTATATTCTTTCCATATCTGAAAGAGTAGCAACAAGTAATAATTATTATTTGCTCCATTGGTTTTGCAGGTGCGTACCTTTGGATACATGTTTTTATTGAATGGGGTCGTGTTCGCTGGAATAGTTCTATTTACAATGTTTCTCTCTCATGGTATCAATCGTGCAACGATCCTCGGGTGGATATGCATGACCTTCTCCGTTAGTGTCTTCGCTGCTCCTCTAAGCATCATTGTAAATTTTTCTCTCTATTTTTTTCTTTTGGAAACTACTGAATGCAAAATACAATAGTTGTATGATCAAACTTACTATAATATGTTATTTTAACCTGTTTGTACGTGTTTTTGCTATCTTTTTTAGTATTTTTATTGTTGTAAGCCGCCTTTTCGAATGATCTATGGTTCAATAACTTCTTTAATTATGGTCATTGTTAGTAAGTTTATAAGTTATATTACCTAAAAGACATCATCTTGTCATATGGGCTTTGATTAGTCTTCTGTTTGTAACAGAAACTTGTAATCCGTACAAGGAGCGTTGAGTTCATGCCTCTTCCTCTCTCTTGCTTCCTCACTGCAAGCGCCGTATGTTGGGGCCTCTATGGTGCATTCTCTCATGACCGTTATATTGCGGTAAGTAGAGAAATTAACATGTCCTGTTAATCTACCTTCAATACTGGTATTAAATTTTTATTCATACAAACACATAAAACTTCTCAATTTGATTAGTTACTATGAAAGGGAACTTCCACAGAAGAGCTCCTTATAAATGAAATTAGTTGAATTTCTGGTTGCAATAGAGATAGACTGAATTAATTATTTTCTTTTCAATTCTTGTACCAACTTATTTGTTTTCTCTCAAGGAAAATCCTTTGGAGGGTAGCTCAATATGGTGCAAAAATTTATTGGTTATTTGGGAGTAGGTTTAGAAATTAAAGGATCTTTGAATAGTAATCTTCAGTCCTTTTTTTTGTCCTTTATATTAGAATAATAACAACATACTCCTGCTTTAATTATTTTTAACTTAATTAAAAAAATATCCAATTCCTTAGAACTGTTTTCTGAACATCTAATTTGGAATCAAAGAGATGCAATACTTGTTATTTTTATCTCTTTCTCCAATCTGTGCTTATTGTTTTATTTCTTTCTCATTTTTATTTACACCCAGCTGCCCAACGTGTTGGGCTTTCTGTTTGGAGTGGGCCAAATAGGCCTGTATCTCTACTACTGGAGATGCCCGACAATCGTTCGCCCGGCAACACCATTTCATGAAACTCCAGCTCCGGCAACTGCTAAAAATGCACTAGACCTTTCTGGCATAATAGAGTTGCCTGAGAATTTGCATGTCGCAATTGTGACAATGAGCCCGGTACCAGTTGTGCAGGTGCGTCGGATTGAACCTGAACTTGACCTTGAAGCAAGCACACCTTTCTCGGCACCGGTCAAGACGGTTGATGTTGCAGCTTGAGGAAGTGTGCCTGATTATCACTAAAATATATGGCTTGTGTGTTACAAAAGATTAATAGTTGTGTTTTTTACTTTCAAATCCTCTAGTTAGGCTTACTGATACGGTGATGCTTAAAGTATTCTGTATTACATTGACATTCATAACAATACAAGATAATATTGTGAGTAACACCAAATCTTTCTAGTTCACTTTTTCTGGTAATCTGAAATAGGGACAGTAACAACTAGTTATTAGTTTATTTCTCTAATTCACCAAGTCATTTGAAGGAAGCATCCATTCCCCCAGCAAATACTTTAATTGATTTCTACAATCTGTAATTCACTTTAGTACAGAACATTTTTCTTTCATAGCTGCCATTATGCAAATCAACACAAGCAGGCTATATACAATGCGCATCAAAGAAAATTCTGAATGTGAAGTGGGATATCAGAATCATAGTTATTAGCTCATGAAATCTGACCGCAAAACTTCTCAACAGATGTCTACAAAATTTTAGTTTCACATTTGCCACTGTTCCCGCCGCAATATACATTAAGCTCTCCCTCTCAGCCAAAAGAAATGGAAATAAATACAAAAGATACACCTTTTAGCATATTTACGACCGGGACCCGAAACGGCTGATGAACCAAGTCACAACGTGTAAACAACCAAAACCTGAAAATGCTACTGACCGAGTCATTAATATGCCAAAGGCATCAAGTTTATCTACCTCTGCATAAAAAAAAGTTGGAGGGGGAGGGTGTCAAAAGAACAATTGATTAACCATCCCCACTTGAAAAGCCTTCACCCTTCATTTTCTGACGCCAGTTCTGGCCCCACTGCTTCGCCTCTGCCACCAACCTTTCTCTGTCTCGCTCCGCTTTATTACCCCCACCACCTCCCAAAACAATTGCAATTTCTCTGCTCTCTGTCTCTTCCCTGTGGACCCCACACACACCCCCTGACGAGCTTGCAGAACAATTACCATTATTATTATTACTATTACTATCGACAGGGGTCGTGGGCTCAGAGGATGGTGGGGTAGAATCAGTACTTTGGGCAAGGAAAGTGAGGGCTGTGACAACGTCAGAGATGTGGGGCCGGCTGGCAGAGTTCTCATGGATGCACATGGAGGCCACCGACAGTGCCTGTTGCAAGCCCCGCATAGGGTAACGCTTCCCCAATAGCGGATCTGCCAGCCTCGGCAGCTGTTTCTTTTCATTGAACAATGGCTTTGCCTGTATAAAAAAAAGTTATATTTTTAACAAATTTTTTTTAAGCCGTTACTTGGTCATATCAAACTGGCTTGGCTCATGGCTAGGTTTACAAGGTTAATGGCTATCAACAGGGACGTTATTAGGTTATATCAGAGGCCCCACCTGGGTTGCACATGGTGGTGACAAATATGGAGTTGCATAATCTGATAACCATTTAATACTTATGAGATGAGAAGCACATAAAGCTGTGGAGAATTCATGCAGGTTGTGCCATAGGTTATCAGGTCAGGCGTCAGCAAGCAAAACGAACTCTGACACTTGGGTCCTCTCTGAGAATTTGTATCCCCTCAGGTTACCTGACTGAGTAGAATTGAATCGGACGGTCCAAAAATGGAAATTTTAACTTGGCACGCATCTCAAAGCACAAATAATACTGCCCCCTACTGCCATTCCAATCACCCACCGGATGAAACTAAATCTGGACCGTCCATTTCAATTGTGTTGAGTCAGGTACCTGGGAGGATACGGATCCCCTCTCTGATCCATTAACTGTGTGGCTTTGCTTTTGCATGTATTCAGTAAATCAGCAAAGTCTATCCGCCAAATAACAGTAAACAAGCTGACCCTCATTAAATCAGAAAAGGGCAAATTCAAGTTGGAAATTTTCAACTTAAGAAATAACCTATCTACAGGAATAATACTTTATTGTGTTTGTAATATTGCAACAATTTCCTTCAATAAAAAGCATCCCCCAATAGGACCTGTTATTAAAAAGAAAATAACAAGAAAAACAAGCTTTTCTAACACAAATGCAGGGATTACACTGACAGGTATGTGCTGGCAGTTGGAAGTGCATAAGGCTACCGTATTTTGAGTAAAATTGGGACTAGAAGTGCTTTCTTAATTGGATATTTTCAATTAACATCGAGATTTTGATTATAGGGAATAAAATCAAAATATTATTAGCCTCGAAGAGAAATAAATCAGAACTATTAATAAAATGGTAGAACTGTTAGAACCTGAGAAAACTGATCCTATATCCAAATAAGGTTCTATTGAGCGATCTAAAAGTACTAAACTAGTAGATTAGGAGAAAAGGACGTACCCATGAGACAAGATTCACTTCCCCGCGGGGTCTTGTGCTATCAATGACCCGTCGGCCAGTGATAAGCTCCAACAAAACGACCCCAAAACTATACACATCAGATTTTACAGTAAGCTGTCCTGTCATTGCATATTCAGGTGCACAGTACCCGTATGTACCTAATAAAGTACAAAACCAAAGTATTAAATAACTTTTTTAATGAAGTTACAACAACTTCATATATATCTTAAGTAGAATTGTACAATCGAGAAGCTAGAAGGCTTGTTGCAGAATAGAAACTTAGTGGAGGCTCTTTTTTTAAGAAGGCTTTTCACCTTGTGCCTCAAAAAAATAAAAAAGAAACTTAGTTGAGGATTGATTGGGCTCAATTGCCTAATTCTCTTTCATCACATAATTATTTAATCAGTTGAGGCAAATGAGAATTTGATATGTAATTTACAATAGTTGTTACAATTGTGAAGCTGCCAATATAAAACGCCAGGATGCAAATTCATGAAACATTAGGCGCAATAAGCAAACTGATTGTTACCCATCACACGAGTGGATACATGTGATTTATCACCGGTAGGGCCCAGCTTGGCAAGGCCAAAATCAGACAGCTTGGCGTTATATTCTTCATCTAATAAAATATTAGAAGATTTGAAATCTCGATATATGACAGGAGGGTCAGCTCGGTGGTGGAGGTACTCCAAACCCTTGGCAGCCCCAGCTGCTACTTTCATGCGGGTTGGCCAATCCAAGACCTCCTTCTCTGGGGGTAGATCTGTCAATTTCATATAAAAATAAATTCTGGTATCAAGCACAGGTAATAAACGGGGCTCCTTTTGCATTCTGATTTCTTTCATCTTTTCTGCCATTTTATCTTTAAAAACTTCTCCCATTTTGAATGGAAAATGTACAATTTTCCTCACCAAAAGGGAGAAAACTATCAACTACAACCCTTCTTTTCGAATTTTTTATTTTTTATTTTATGTTATAACTTTTACATCAACTCCCTCATCTCAAAATTAAGAAAAGGAACAGGAAGAAACATAAAGGAATGCAGAAAACCAAAAAGGTTAAAAAAAGGGGGTACCAAGAAGGTGATCTTCTAATGAGCCAAAAGACATGTATTCATAAACCAAGAGGCGTTGTTCCCCTTCTGCACAATAACCGATTAAATTGACAAGATTGGGATGGTGCAACAAACTTAGCATCAAAACCTCCACAAGGAACTCTCTGTTCCCTTGGAGACCATTCCTGTCCAACTGCTTCACCGCCACCACCTGTCCAACAAATTTTTGTTACCATAATGCCCACGGAACAGCTCTGAACTAATAGCTTCAATACCACGGTGCAATTCTCTATTCCTGAAGTCATTTGCAAAGACCCCAAATTTTTTTCTTTTTCATATTGTATTGGCATTTTAACACTCCTATATGGAACTAAATCTAAACAGCTGCTTAATCAAACAATAATTCATTATTTATTAAAGTATCCTCCAAGCTAAAATGAAAAAAACTGCATGTACACTGTAACAATACAACTGTCCAAACCACTCCTTGCAAATAAAGACCCAATAATTCACCTATATATCTGTTAACATCCAACATTTCTCAACAGTTGCAGTTAAGACCCAATCTTTTGACACATTCACAAAATAGAAAATACTCTATACCATCAAGTTATTTATGGAAAAGGTAGATTTCCATTAAATGCTGGTAGTAAAGACACCCAGGAATTTTTTCTTTCATAATTGTATTGGCAATTTGGCATGTATCCCTCCTATACGGGGAACTAAATCTAAGCAACCGCTTGATTCAAACAATTACTCTTATTATAGTATCTAAGAAGTAAAATCGAAAATGTGTACACACACTATAGTGGGAGTAGCAATATAACTGTCCAGGCCCCTCGCAAATAAAGACCCAGTACGTCATCTATATATCTAGATAGCACATAATATTTCTCAACAGTTGCAGTCAACACCAATTCCATTAAATGCTGATACATTAAGCCTACTTATGAAATATAATTTTCATGGATCTGAACTAAACCAAAATCAAGCCATAAATGAGCAATTTGCTTTAGTTGAGATGCAAAACTAAGGGAATTTTGTTATTGATATATTTAAATGGATTTTAAAAGTTGGGTTTTAGTAGCAAGTTGTAAACAACATTCTAATGCTGTTGAGTGGTATTGCAAAAACCATAAAATACCCAGACCTATTGCAAACAAGGAAAATCCTGAGGGTTCAAAAAGGCAAAAACCAACTTATATTATGATTTATGAGGATCAAATTTCTGACCTGACCAGTACTTTCAATGCGACCTTTATATACAGGGCCGAAGCCGCCTTCACCTATGAAGCACTCTGGTCTGAAGTTGCGAGTGGCAACTGCCAGCTCCCGAAATGTGAAAGTCTGTGCTGATATATTGTGGGTCACCGGTGGTAACACTTGCACTGCCTTTTCTTCTTCTCTTTCTAAATCCAACCCTCCTCGGCTTGATATACTATTAGCTGGATACATATCAAATGTATAACTATCAAAAGAGAAAATTTTGTGGAGAACTGGACAACATAAAAGTGGCTAAAACATTCGGGGAGCTATCATTAATTATTCATTATTGGATGGTTAGACCTGGTGTTTAGATTGGATATCATGTTTGGTAGATACATGGCGGCATTTTTTTTTTGTTTTTTTTTGGGGGGGTTTCTTCCTTGTACTATGCTTGGTGTTTTGGACCTGGTGCATTGAATAGCAATGCTTCTTAAACTGTACTGGCACAATTGTGCATGTACAGTAATATGCATGAAATCCTTCTAAATCAATGTTGTACTGGTTCAATTGGCACTGCTATGTACAACTATAAATGTATGGTTGTATATGTCAACACCAACACCATACTAACATATATGCCATGCAATAAAATCAAGTATATTTCAAGTCGTCTGGACTAGCAAAAATAACAAATATATCCTAGTTATATCACAAAGCATGGCTATGGTAATTCAACAGTAAAACAAAACACATAATTACAAATGCATTGATCGATTAAAGAATGGAAGTACTTAGGAGTGAGATTCAAAGTGTAACTAACAAGATTGAAGTCTCTCCATTTTTGGTGGGACCATAGGTTGTTCTTCTTTCTTTTTCTCTTCCTTTCTCTGATTGCGATTCAATTCATCTCGTTTAGGTGAATCAAAGCAAGGGAAGCAACCCATTTTTTCAATTCCAACGCAAAATGAAACTTTCTTCTTCTAAAACTTTAATTGCAGGATCGAACAAAACGCCCGCCAATCCCTCTCTTGAAGGAATCGAAGAAATGCGAAAGAATCATCTTCCAAAATGGCTAAAGATCCACGCTTTTCGATCAACAAAAGAAAAATAAGCAAGAGATAGCTCAAACAGAGCTCTTCAAATCGAAGCTATCGCCAAAAACCACCTTGAGAGCTCAATCCGAATTCAAACATTCTACCCAAGTATTCAGTATTACATTCTCTTTTTCTTTCCTCAGTTTCTTCAATTGACTTGATCCAGAACAGGTAGAGTCGACAATGGCGAGATGGAGAAAGAAAGGGGAGTAGAGTCGGCAATGCAAATTACATAAAAATAAATTTATGGTTATTTTTTCATAATTGTGGATCTCGATTGAATCAGCTCCCTTGATATCGTCGTTGGCAAGTCTTACGGTTAAAATATTCAATTAATAGCTTGGTTTCGTTACTATAATCATTCTCAGCTCAAGTTGCTTTTTTAAGGTTTCATTGACTATTCCTCCGCAAAATTTCATTTTTAAGTTTTTTTTTTTTATATAGTATGTTAGTTTTGAAGACTTTAGTTTATTCTCTTTGTACGTCTGGATTAAGAACAAGTATAAGATAGATCAATTAAAATTAGTAAATGAGAATAGAGAAAAAAAGTAATTTTTGAATTATGTTAAGAATAAGTATATGAATTCTATATTTAGATTAGTCAGATAAAAATATTGTTGTTCTAGGGAACTCCTTTTTTACTATTTCAACTATTATCAAGAATAACATAATAGTATTGTTCTTGAATTAGCAAGTGCATATTTGCATTGAATGTTATTTTCAAACAGTAACATTATTCCGAATTAGTTACTATTTTTAGTGATCCAATAAAACTATCCTTTATGATATTTATAATGTCGGAAGATCTAATATATTTATAATATTTTATTTCATATAAAAAAAAATCAGTTAACGAACACTATCCCTTATAACTACTGTTAGTATGAAACAAGTTAAGCAAAATCTTTTGCCATTTATTAAAAAAATGTACATCAATTGATGTCTCGTTATTTGATCTATAAAACTGATCAAATTTTGTACCAAAACCTGTGTTTTAAACCACCAAATCGTGTCTTTTACATTGAGTATCTATAAAATGTGGTACTGCTGCGTTTTTATTCTTATTTTGCAGAAAACAGGCAACATCAGGGAAGATTGTGAATTATGAAGCTCTACACGCAGGTCGCGTCACATCCGAGGTGGGCCGCATCACACCCCGACGCGACCACAGACGCGATCGCTCATCAACCGCTTAAGAGACAAAGGAACGCGGGCCGCGTCAGCCTTTTCCAAAAACAAAACATAATTGGAAACAGAGGCCAATTGAAGGAAGGTCGGCCAGAAAGGTTATAAAACGAGATTTCTTGCTACAGAGAGATCATTCTGCATTTTCTGGAGCTAAGGAGAGAATTCTAGGATTTGGACTTGTCAGTTAGCTTGGAGACGAAGTTGAGAAGCGAAAAGACGCAAGTTTGATCACGGATCTTTTTTGTTCTTTGGGTTTTATCATGATTTGTTCTTTCCTTGTTTATTTTACTTGTTTTAGAACTATGTCTGAGTAGTTTATTTAGTTTCTAGGGTTATGATGTAGTCGAATACTCTGTTTTATATGCATGTTGTTTGAATCTATGTTGATGTTTGTGTTTATTTGTTTGAGTACTATTCTAATTGCTCAGTTGAAATTGTTTGGATTATTCTTGGTTTACTGTTAGATGATCTATAACATCTTTCTTGTACTTTGGCCTTGATGTTTCTCTCAACCAGACTAAGTATATGAGATAGGTTTTTGAGCCGAGATGCGAGGCCAAATAGTAGCCGAGAGGTGAACTTTTCATTCATCGAGAGATGGTGGATACCTTTAGTAAATCGGACAAATAACTTAGGTTGAATACCAATAAACGAGACTTGAGGTTTGGAAACCTAAGAAGGTGAAAATTGTAATTCCGTTACCAAGTTTATTAAGCCAACAAACGAGAGTTGAGGTTTAGGAACATTAGGTACGGTCAGTAGAACCTTACACAAAGAAACAACGCATAAACAAACAGCTGTTGTATCAACTCGAGGGCCACGCGGGCTGCGTATGAGAGTACGTGGGGCACGTCTGGTACTGAGAGGCAGAGTTGAAGATGAAATCAAAAATCCTAAAAATGCCTTTTTTATAATTGATAAAAACCAATCTTTACTTTCTGTCGTTTTAATTATTGATATTGAATTTAGGAAATTAAACAAACCAAATCAACATTTTCCAACTTCTAGTTTTTAAGTAATTTAGGTTAAGTCCAGTTTAGATCTGAACCGTCCCTATGATCGATACCCGACAATATACTACGCGATAGGATTGTACACTTGCAATATGAACCGAAAGTGTATTTAAGATTAAAAAGTACAGCTTGCTGTACTGAAACTTTGTGCATACGCTTTTGTGTGAACAGTAATTAACATTAACATCTTTCGTGATTATCTGTATAATATGAAAAGACTACTATAGGGGTGTCAATGGGTATGATACAGATCGGATTGAGGCATTTTCATGCCCGTACCCATTATGATAACGAAAAAAATATTTACCCTTATCTGTTTTTTCGAATACGATATAGGTCGGGTAAAGGATAAAAAGTACCACTGACATTTTGATTTTTGTCTTCGATAAAATATTCTTCAAAACAAGAAAAAAAAATAATTCATACAACTAATTTGTCTTATAAAAATTTAATAAAATACAAAACTTTATTGTATCATGTATCATCTTCATACAAATATAGATAGATAGGCTAATATATAATCGATTGTTCCTAGCCTCCCGTACAACCAAGTCGTTTTCCGAATTTTAAAGTCCAAATGATCGATCCAAACCGTTAGATGTGATCTCCATATTAAAATGTGCTAGGAGACCAAATTTTATATTTTTTGGAATTTGTTTACTATTTATTAAGCCAATTTGAAAATCGTTGATCCAACGGTGCCTTAACCAAACAGTAAAATCAGAAGCTACCGTTGGATCAGTGATTTTCAAAGTGGCTTAATAAATAGTAAAAAAATTCTAAAAAATATAAAATTTGGTCTCCTAGCACATTTTAATATGGAGATCACATCTAACGGTTTGGATCGATCATTTGGACTTTAAAAATCGAAAAACGACTTGGTTGTACGGGAGGCTAGGAACAATCGATTGTATATTAGCCTATCTCTCTCTCTCTCTCTCTCTCTCTCTATATATATATATATATATATATATATAATTTTATTTTTAATAATTATATTATACGAAAACGGGTAAGATAACAAAAAAAATTGTTATCCTTATTCGTATCCAATAAGTTAACGAAAATATATATATATAAAATTTTATTTTTAATAATTATATTATACAAAAACGGGTAAGATAACAAAAAAAAATTGTTATCCTTATTTGTATCCAATAAGTTAACAAAAAAAAAATTACCATTATTTGTGTTTTCGGATACGATATGGGTTGAATAAACGAGTAAAAGAATACCATTGACACCTCTAGACTAATATAAATTCTACATATCAAAGAAGTACAAGATATGTAAGGATCGCCTTTTATCGTCTAATCAATTGTAAAGAATATAATATAATATTTGTTACTATTATTTTATAATTCCTTAAAGGGCATGCATATATAGTTTTATTTTACAATCTCTAAATAAGAAAAAATATTACATTTTTTGTGTTATGTGGTCAATTCTGAAACAGAAATCACCTCTATTACATTATTTTTCTTGTATTATTTAACCAATATCATAGCATAAAGAAGAGTATGCCGTCCTATTTTTATTAATACATATTTATATATTATTTGAACCAATTAGAAAAATAAAACATATATGTGATGGAGACCACGAAAGAAATAAGACCACATTCTACTTTTTTCGTAATTAGATGAATGTTAAAAGAAAATATAATTTTTTATTTTTAGAAATAACAAATACAGAATTGTTCTAATCAAATTATTCACTGATAAAAAAATTTATATGCACGTAATATTTTCTTATCACGATTTAAACACAGTATCTTTATTTTAAAAAGAACAAACACAATATTCACTATATTTTAAAATACTAGTATCATACCATGCGTGGTAACGGAGACATATTATAAGAAAAAAATATATATCAATGAAAATAATAATTATCCAAAAATTAAGACACATGTTAATAGAAAATTTATATGATTATATATTTTTAATTAACTTTAATCGTGATCTCTGATAACAATTTGATGATGTGATGATTCTTTATTTTTAAGTACCAATGATATCAAATAATAGCTCGATTCGAATCTAATATCAAATATCGTACAACAATTCAATATCGACATATAATATAATATGATATAAAAAAACATAAATAAAAAGTGTTATCGTGTGTATGTATATGATATATATACACACACACACATATTGTAAGAGAAATATATATTCACACACACATTCCAATTTATATTATTCTTCTTCTTCTCTATTTTCAATTTAGAACACACACACACACACACACACATTGATATATTTTATACTGAAAATATATTCTAAATTGCCCACAACAATATGTATAGAAACAAAGAAAGAGAAATAAGAAAATAAAAAATAAAAAATTAATTGTAATCCGTATAAAAACGAAGAAGAAGTAAGGAAACAAAGAAATAAGAAAATGGAAGGTGGAGTCTTCTCAATTGAAGATGAGAAATATAAAAACAAAGAAATAAGGCATCCAAGGGAGAGTGTTATGAATATAATAGTGGATGATCCATTCATTTTGTAACTCCCAATATTAATTCTCAATTTATTCCCCGCTACTCTATGCACTATTATTGGAATTGATGGCCACTACTATTGGAATTTATTTCTCCATTTATTTAGATGATTTTTTATTTACAATTTGTAGCCTATAAATAGAGACTTTGTAATCTTGTATTGTACACACATGAAAAATGTATGAATAAAGAGATTGCTATCTTTTTCTTCTCTATTTTTTTTATTCTTCTTTATGCTTGTTTATATTTATTTTATAACACATTAAACATTTTCAATAATTATAGTAGATCCGGCCATTTTTTTTAATACCCCAAAAAAAAGAAAAATATTAAAAATAACCTCTGTTTTGGATTTTTTTTCATATATGCCCTGACCGCCTGAAAACGGGGCGGGCCAAAATTTTAGCAAACCGCCCATTGTATGGGCGCTTCATGTCATTACCAAACCGCCCATATAATGGGCGGTCCACTTTTTTTTTTTTTTTTTTTTTTTTTTAAGTTTTGTTTTTTTTTAAACAGAAATTTTTTTATTTTTTGTATTGAAATATTAGAAATATTGAATATATTTCTTTAAAAATAGATGAAATACAATATAATTTAATTTATTAGAAAGACTATAACAAATAACCCGGATCAATATTTTTCAGTCCGGATTTTTCGCGGCTGTAAGAAAAATTAATATATTTCTTTACGTGTTATTGGACAAAAATAAAAATGCTTAGATTCCGAGTAATTGATCCCGGTTCAAAAGTTACTTCTATGTAATCTAGAAAATATTATAATCCTTCTAGGATATTTAATTTATAAAAAGTTGTATCTATTTTTGAAAAAAAATAAAAACTTTAAGTTATTTAATAATTGTTATTCAAAAAGAATTCTCAAAATAGATACAACTTTTTATAAATTAAATGTACTAGAAGGATTATAATATTTTTTAGATTACATAGAAGTGACTTTTGAACCGGGATCAATAACTCGGAATCTAAGCATTTTTATTTTTGTCCAATAACACATAAAGAAATATATTAATTTTTCTTACAGCCGCAAAAAATCCGGCCTGAAAAATATTGATCCGGGTTATTTGTTGCAGTCTTTCTAATAAATCAAATTATATTGTATTTCATCTATTTTTAAAGAAATATATTCAACATTTCTAATATTTCAATACCAAAAATAAAAAATAAAGAAATTTCTATTTAAAAAAAAAAAAAAAAAATTAGAACCCCAAACCGCCCAAGCCTGGGGCGGTTCATTTTTTTTTTTTTTTGAAAGTTTTTTTTTAAACAGAAATTTTTTTATTTTTTGTATTGAAATATTAGAAATGTTGAATATTTTTTTTTAAAATAGATGAAATACAATATAATTTGATTTATTAGAAAGACTGCAACAAAAAACCAGGATCAATATTTTTCAGGCCGGATTTTTCGCGGCTGTAAGAAAAATTAATATATTTCTTTATGTGTTATTGGACAAAAATAAAAATGCTTAAATTCCGAGTTATTGATCCCGGTTCAAAAGTCACTTCTATGTAATCTAAAAAATATTATAATCCTTCTAGTACATTTAATTTATAAAAAGTTGTATCTATTTTGAGAATTCTTTTTGAATAACAATTATTAAATAACTTAAAGTTTTTATTTTTTTTCAAAAATAGATACAACTTTTTATAAATTAAATATCCTAGAAGGATTATAATATTTTCTAGATTACATAGAAGTAACTTTTGAACCGGGATCAATTACTCGGAATCTAAGCATTTTTATTTTTGTCCAATAACACATAAAGAAATATATTAATTTTTCTTACAGCCGCGAAAAATCCGGCCTGAAAAATATTGATCCTGGTTATTTGTTGTAGTCTTTCTAATAAATTAAATTATATTGTATTTCATCTATTTTTAAAGAAATATATTCAATATTTCTAATATTTCAATACAAAAAATAAAAAAAATAAAAAAATTTCTGTTTAAAAAAAAAACAAAACTTAAAAAAAAAAAGAAAAAGAAAAAGAAAAAGTGGACCGTCCATTATATGGGCGGTTTGGTAATGGCATGAAGCGCCCATACAATGGGCGGTTTGGTAATGGCATGAAGCGCCCATACAATGGGCGGTTTGCTAAAATTTTGGCCCGCCCCATTTCCAGGCGGTCAGGGCATATATGAAAAAAATCCAAAACAGAGGTTATTTTTAATATCTTTCTTTTTTTGGGGGGTATTAAAAAAAATGGCCGTAGTAGATCTAAATGTTCTTAAGCTCACCATTTTTTTCGGTGAGTTGAACTTGAAAAATCTATCATATTGACTTTAACGATGAATGCAAATCATTAAAACCGATTTACTCGTGATGTATTTACATGCATATATAAATTTTCGAGTTAATTTAGAGTAAAGTCAATAAAAAATAATAAAAAATAAATGCAATAAAATTAGCTTATAAACTATTTTTATCCCTTAATTTTATACTAAATTAATTCAATATTATAATTTCACATATAAATTAATCACTCGTGAAGTAGATTAATTTGAACTTTTTGAATTTGTCGTTCAAAGTCAATTTGATAAATTTTAAAGTTAAATTCACCAATAAATTTGATGAGCTTAGAAACACTCTAATTCTACTCTAATAAATATGAAACAATAAAATAATTTTCTTTTTAGAATTTACAACTTGAGATAAACAAAATTTTATGCATAAAATAGTTTATTCAATATAAAATAGTAAAAAAATACTGTGAATACACAAAGTAAAATTATGGTGCTCTTAAGAAGTTAAGTTCACTAAGTTTTTTGGTGAATTTAATTTCAAAATTTGTCAGAATGACTTCAAACAACAAATCCTAACTGTCAAAATCGATCTACTTTATGAATAATATGTTTACATGACATATATATGTATACATTTTTAAATTAATTTAGTGTAAAATGAAGTTGTTAAAAAAATTATAACTTAATTTTAATACGATTATTTTTATTTATTTATTTTCAAGAATACTTGATTTTAAAAAAAAAAAAAAACTAAAAGTAAGCCCAGAAGCTATTCTACCTGGACATATTTTACGAAGAACTTATTTTTAGACATCCGGCCCATGGACTTGGGCCCAAATAGAGTCTGTCATCTTTAAAATCTTAGAATAATTTTAGATCTGCCTTTACGGAGGGAGCAAGCTCATCACGCCATCCTCGTGCGGTCGTGCCGGTCCAATCTCAATCATATATTTGGATACCTTAATTCCAGATCTCACCAACGCATTTAATTGATGTTGCTCCTCCTCTCACAGCTGTTCACATGTCACCATTTATCAAAGTGTTTCAACTCCAAATCACCGGATATGATTCCATATCGGTCGGTTTTCCGAAACTTTTATTTGGGAACAAGAATAAATCCTGAATCTCTGCAATACTTCTTATTGCGGGTCACTGACGGTCCAAAGAGTTTATATTATCTACATTGACAAAATTCAGTGGAGCCCACATATCAGTTATTATACTACTGAGTAATCTGTAACAGAAATTAAGATTCTCATTGAATGTGCAAAGCGGGTTTGCAATTCTCAGTTTCTCACCAACTCCGCTTTGCAGATTCAATGAGAATCTCCATATTTTGCGTGACCGACGTGTCTGGTGCCTATTCGGGGATAGCGCTTGGGGCCAGTATTATTTTAGCTTTGAGATTCGTGCGTACATATTTGAACGGTTGAGATTTTCCATAACATCACGCAAGATACGAGATATTTCAGAGGATACGAATTCGCATTTTTTTCACTCGTTTCCTCGATAAAATCACAAGCACTCTGTAATGCATAACTGAGAAAGAGATCAGAGAAGGAAAGGAATTAGAAAAGGTAAAAGAGAGAGAGAGAGAGAGAGAGAGACCCGCCCACAGAAAGGGACAACCTATGGCGAAATGCAAGAGCTTAAAAGGTGGTATCAAGGGCTACTGGAAGAAGCGCGTCTCTAACTACTCCGGTCTCCGCCGACCTCCGCCTTCCACCACCGTCGTTCTAGGATCCGCTGAAGACTGCGACTCCGCCACGTCCGGCATTTGCGCCTCTCGCCGCCGACGCTTCTGGAGGATCCCTCGTCGGATCCGCTTTCCCAGGCGGATCGGTTCGCCGAAACGCTGGCTTGCCCGATTGCGTGACGCCTATGTGAATATGATGCTACGCGTCGCTAACTCAGCTCCACTGGGATACGGGTATGGATATGATTGCGGAGGCGGATACGGTGGTGCTGACGTGGCGTTTGGGTCCCGGAGGTTGAAGGAGTACGATGAGAAAATGCTCGTCGAGATTTACAAGAATTTGCTTATTTCTCAGGGTCCCGTTGTCTCGACTGAAGCCAGTGTGATAGCCATCAGGTCATGATACAACAGTATGTCAGTACAGTGATAAATTGTGTTTCGTAAGATGAATTTGTATTTACTTATTATGCAGTTTATTCTGTTGCAATTGAATTGGACTAAATTTAGAAATAGATCGATGAGGGCAAATTGTTGAATCTGTTGAGGTCCTTCATAAAAATTCGTATTGCAACAAATATGATTGTTTTGTTAAATGGAAAGAGTTGACTTGTTTCTTTCGGTGGGCTGTAAAAATGTCAATTTCAATGTATAATTGCAATTTTAAATATGAGGAGGATCCAATTATATATTTTTTTTGTGACACCAGATTACACTCTATATTTTCAAAGTCCAAACAGTCGATTTAAACCGTTTAACATAATGAATATGTTAAAATGTACTTGCATATGACATTTTACATTTTCTTTGAATTTTTTTACTATTTTTTAAAATGAGTACAAAAATTCAATGTATAAATAACGATTTTATAAAATACTTAATAAATAGTAAAAAAAAAATTAAAAAAAATATAAAATTTGATTGCAAGCATATTTTAATATATCCATCATATTGAACTATTTAGATCGACTGATTGAACTGTAATTCGGTGTCACCAAAAAAACAAAAAATAGTGTAATTGGATCCCTTTAAATATTGGCAATATCATTTCATTTGAAGAACGTGTTAGTTGGATAAAGTAAATGGAAGTGAGATCATGAAGTGTGGTGGTGGTTTGGTGCATTCGTGGGGAAGTCGCGATCAAGGTGAGATTATTGTACACCAATAAAATAAAATGCTTGACTGCAATTATTGAACCTTGATAAAAAAAAAAAAAAAAGGCCGTTTCAAGTGTGTTTTTTTTTTTAAAAAAAACTTTGTGTGGCAAAATAGCAATCCTTGACCTAATGAGGAAGGCTATGTGTCTCAGTGATCAATATTTCTATTTATAAAGTTTAAATGACCGATTTAGAGGTCTAAAGATGATTTTGATATGAGAATTTACTTGAAATAAAATTTATAATAATTGATAATTTTTTTGCTATTTTTTTTATCCAGGTAGAAAATCACCTGATCTAAAGATCTGAGAACATTTAAAAGTAATAATTTAAAGTTTTCTATCTGTTTATAAAACTAGTAATAAAATTCTAAAAAAATATAAAATTTAATTTATTAGTATATTTTTATTAGTATATTGTTTAAACTTTAAAATCGAAAATTTTAAATCAAAGTACGGACTAAGATGCGCTGTAAATAAATACCATAGCTCCACTTGTTCTTGATTGCAACTATATATGTTAGCCTTATTTCTACACTGCGATTGTAGCATATATTGTGATGGGTTATTATATATAATTTGTAAGTGACGATACCCTTCTCTCTTTTCATTCCTAAAATATTTTTCACCCATAATTACGATTTCCCAAGTTATTGTTCGATGAATCATTTTCTCGTGACTCATTTAGTTATTTGAGACAGAAATATAAGATAAGTTTATTTCAGACAAGTTGGTCTTCTCCCTTAGTCCCTTATCACAGAATTCATCGTATTATCATATTTCGACCATTTATTTATTACATTATATGGTTCAAACTGAATCTAATCAGAGGCGGAACTACAGTGCCGCAGGGGTAGGCAGTTGTCTATTTCTAGATTTTTTTTTTCTTTTTTGTGGGTTAGGTTCTTTAATGGATCTTGTTTATCTCTGGATTTTATTCTGCCTACTTCTGGATTTAATTTAGAGTAGTGATTATCAGTTCAGACTTCAAAGATAGATGTATGAGTCATTTAATTTAATTAGAGAAGAAATGTATTTTTAAATCTTTGTTCAATTCGGAGTAGCAATTCTCCTCCGCCCAATTAATACCAATTGTTTTAGTAATTTTGGTACCAATTAGTAATTTAGAATTTACAACCGATTCAATAAGCATATATGCAATTTGGTAGGCGGATGGAGATAGAAAGAGAATTATGAAGACAATTTGAATTTAAACCTAATTTATGTCTACCTATAACTCAAATTCTGACTACGGCCACTGAATCTAACAACCTACCCATTTTTTTCGTATTATTAGATTACCATCCGTCTACACGTAACATTTTTTTTTGTCCTGCATTTGTGTAATGAATTAGGTTGAGAAGTCATGTAGTGATGTAAAATTATAACGAGACATGATTAAAATTGGAAGTGTTGCGTGATGTGATTAAATTTCTTTTTTCACGTAACGTTGACATGATTGAAATATTTTTTAGGAGAAGTGATTAAAATTGTGAAAAATGATCACGATGTATCTATAAATCTGTAATGATCCCTGATGTGTCAATGTCGGTTTACATGACGTGATGTATTGTATCATTTTTAATTGAGAAAAATACGTCATACAAATAATCATGTCAAACGTTTTCAGATCAAGCGACATAATTCAGATCACGTTTTCAGTCACGCATGACATAATTCAGATCAAGTGAAGTAACTTAATTTTTGGGTTTTAGATTGAGATCATTTAATTTAAATTCGCGACGATCCATCCGAAGTAGAGCGCACACATCCCGAGCCATGAATCTGAATTTCGAGATGATCTCGAGCGATAAATTTGAATTGAACGGTACCAATCCAAAACCCCAAAGTTGAGTTACTTTAGGAGATCCAGACCCCGCATGACATAGGCTATTAATATTACGTTGTATTTGTGTCATGACATAGAGGCTTGGATGTTATGGATAGCATAGATGGCTACGGTGCTACAGCTCAATATTCGAGCTTTCAAAATCTTAACGGTCGATCCGAACCGTTCATCTTGTTCTCCATATTAATATGTGTTTGGAGACCAAATTTTACATTTTTTGAAAAAAATTTACTATTTTTTTAGCTAGGTAGAAAATCAAATATCTGAATGGTGCAGATTTTTTTAGATCAAGTAATTTTCTACCTAGCTAAAAAAATAGTAAAAAATTTCCAAAAAATGTAAAATTTGGTCTCCAAACACATATTAATATGGAGAACAAGATGAACGGTTCGGATCGACCGTTAGAATTTTAAAAACTTAAATATTGAGTCGTAGCACCGTAGCTCTCTATGCAATCCATAGCATCCAAGTTTTACTCTCATGACATAATAAAGTTGGTCAAGCCCCAACATTTTTTCGTTCTTTACATATATTGCTGTGCAATGTGCATAGTCGTCTTCTAGAAGGTCAAATATGTGGTAAATTGGTAAATGCACCCCATCAGGCTCCTAGAATCATTCTGGTTTGATTTCACAGATCCGCATCTGCCTTTTTGTACTAGAAAAACAATAAAAAGGATAATACACATTGATTGATCGAATTTGCTATGATTTTATGTTGATTTCAGATTGCAACTTGTGTTTATTTAGACGCAACGTATCTTTTAAACTGAGGGTAAAAACAGGTAACAGCGAACCGATCGATGAACTTTTAATTATGATTTAATCACGCCTGACCCAAAATTTTCTAAATAAGACACAAAGCTGATCTAAATTTTAAAAATCTTTCAATCTACTAATTTCGGTGTTAAAGTCTTATTAAAGATGAAATACTAATGTCAGATTCCGTCCTCTCCAAAATGATCAAAGATGGATGTACTGTTATAAATTTATAATTATGTAATGTAATGCTGAGATGAAAGCAATTTTGCTTCAACGGTTGGTAGGCCGAAGCATTTATATGGTAACTAACATATTTAGTGACATGCCATTATGCCAACATGGTTTGAATTTAAGGAAATACCAATTCACATGATTTGAATTTAAAGCGATTTGGTGCCTACAGCCTACTGCCTAGCCTTACATTGTTACATATATCTGGTGGTGGTCCATATGTGGTAGGTACACTTGTCCTTTGTATGGCCAAACCAAATCGGTTTGTTTTCAATTAATTGCTATCCAAAAAAATATATATATTAATGTAGACCTGATGCCAATATACAAAATGAAGTTTTCTAAATAACATCATTTGAGTAATCATTTTGTCAGGTGACAAAGTTGCTGATTTGGATGGTGACGTGACGTTGATTGTCGGTTTGACTTTTAGTCAATGGTAACACAGAGACTGAAAATGGGGAGGGTTTCGTAGGAGATGGGACCACTGTCAGAGTAAGAAACGGAGAGCTATCAGAGTGGGGTCCACACAGGATGATGGGACCATTGTCTTCTGTTTTTACTTTTTTACTTCTATCTGTTTTCTTTTCTTGTAATTTATATCGTTAATTTCTCTCGCAAAATTGAGCAGAATTTTTTTATGTAGGAATTAATAAAAATAAAGGGAGAGAAGCATAAGTAGTACATCAGGTTTATTGACAGAAAGATCGGTAGAATTTTTATCGATTTTAAAAATAAAAAAATTTGGATAGGTAGGGATTCTATCGATCCAAACTAGTTTATTTTTCTTTTAATTTTCTCTAGTAATATATAATTTTTTTTATGAAAATATATATAGTCTTTTAATTTAGATACAATAGAAATATTCCATCTATTTTTAAAAAAAATTTATATTTTATTACATATCTAATAGAAGAATTATCTCCATCTATGCATTAGATTAAAAAAGAAAAAGATCTAAGTTTAGATATGTGGAATTCCCAATGATCTAAATTTTTTTATTTTTAGAATCAGTAGAAATCCTACTGATATTTCTATCAATCAAAAATCTGATGTACTTTTTTTGTTTCTCTCTCTTTCTTTTTATTAATTTCTACATAATTATTTCTTCTCAAAATTGAGGGTTCATACAAACTCAATTGATGTAATTATTTGACATGAATGGAAAATTACATTCCTCATCTACCTCATCCCTTCTTCTGTCTACTTCTTGTCAGACCGAATTCTAACTTCTAGTTACTCAAAAAAGTATTAAAATTTAGATAAAATCAGCAATTAATTAGAATTTGGATTTAGATACCGTAAGTGTTTTAAAATTTAGATAAAACTACCAAAGAAGATGAAGGAGAGTTGGTGAAGGACAAATATAAAATTTTCAAGTAAAATAAATAGGAATATATTTTCCTATACAGACCGATGAAACGGTTGAATTTTGCAACAAATTTTCATTATATCTTCAAGATTTGACGGGCACTAGAATTGAATCATGGTGATGGAGCACATTCTGTTGTCTCCACCAGTGCACCTACTGTTCAATGTTGATTGGCATTTGACAACGATGCTTCTTTTAAAAAAAAAAATTAATTTTTTTTTATAATTGACCAGACTGGCAGATATATCAAAAAAAATATATATATATATTTACGTTTCAAATTACCTTGCTTTAACAGAATCTGTATCATCTGCATTAACTCAAAAGGGAATCTTTTGAGTTAATCAATCTCAACTGTCCAATCTGTATTAAAATTCATACAGACCAGATCTGCACTAATATTGAAAGACCCTTTATATTATAGGTAGGTGACAGATTGCCTCTGTTCAAAATCAGACAGTTGAAATTGATTAACTCAAAAGATTCTCTTTGAGTTAACGAAGAGGATACGCATTCGCTTTAACATGGGAGCTCTGCGCAGGGTACAATAGTATATATTCAAACTTCTCTAATGTATTTCTTGCCGACAATTCACCCAAAAAAAAAATCTCTGTTTTTACAAAATGATTGTCCTTTAAATTAATAAAACCAACAGTTAGCATGCACATTTAAAATAGAAACTTATGCGAGCACTTAGGATTGCAGTTACTATTAGTTAACTAACAGTTTTAGGAACTTTTTCCTAGCCAACTTGCAACCGGAACGCTATCCTCTGCGGAGTTTTTCCGTACGGAGCTTTTAATCTGGTCCGTTCGTTTCGAATCGGACGGACTAGATTAAGGGTTCACCAAATTTTGAGTTTTTTAAAATTCGGGCAAGATCTGATCTGGTCCGTCCGATTCGAAACGAACAGACCAGATTCAAAGCTCCGCACAACTCCGCACGGAAAAACTGCGCAAATGATACTTTCCCACTGGCAACCTCCCCTTTCTCTGCATTGTGTTTATTATTAGTTTTCTTTTCATTTCGAAAAGAAAATGTCTTCATAATAAGTACAAAGTTGGGTACAACTTTAATAGATTCAAGGCCCAATTATCCAAAGGCTTCTGAAGATCCATCTAAAAATACATTGACAAAATAGGTATTTAAAAGTCCTAAACTACTAAATTAAACAGTATTTCTTAATCAAGCACAGTTGACGAGTACACACACTAATAATGATGAATTCCAATTACAATTCTATCATCACAATCACTTTTCATTGCTGCCCCCATATTCTTCAATAAACTGTGTTGCCAGTACCATGAGGTCGCAAAGCGAACTAAATGAAGCCCTTAAAAACCGTGCCTCCACAGCTTCAAAGTGACTACAATAAACAAATCAATAAATGTGTAAAAACATCTTTAAGAGCATTTTCATGTATACCCCTTCAAGATCAGAAATATAATGGGAAATTAAGACAACCATTGTTGTATGAGAGAGGAGAAATTAAGACATGTTCTTGTTCTTATTCTCATTCAAAGGGGCATGCATAATATTCTCAAGTTATAGGAAAACACATAGTACATTTCAAGTTTTCTAGAGGACTAGCAGTAAATAAACCATTTTACATGCATTAATGGGGATACCTTACAGTAAAATACCGTAACAGATTCCCATATTATACATCAGGTCAAGAATGTCTACTGATTTTATACCTAATTGTGTATCTTGAAAATGAGAAATGAAGTGTTTTTTCTGGTACAAATATCAAATCCACAAGAAATATGATCTTGCTAATATGTGCTATGATTAATTATTGATGGGTAATATGGATGAAGCAACTATGTCTCCATTTGCACAAGTGGTTGCCTGTTCAACTAGATGCCTCCATATTCAGTGTCTGTACCCGTCTGAGACCTTGCCAGAGAGGGCTGAAAAAAGAGTGGTACCAATGGTACCACAACTTCTGGCTAGCAGAAAAATGATCTAATGAGGGCCATATTGTGCTTCAAAAAGAAGCTTTTGAGTTCAAATTTATATGGGTTGTAAAAAAAAGTGTGAGCTGTTACAGCCGATAACTAGATATATGTCGTACCAGTTGGTTGCTTGTTGGGTAGGACTTGAGCTTTGAGTAACTACCGATGAATCAAATTCAATGCTGAAATCTTGCTACTGCCTAACCAAATTTTTAAGGTTTTGATAGCTTCACTAGCCAGTTAAGGATGCGGGTGTGTGAGCAGCTGAGGCAAGATGTAACAGAGGGTTTTTCTCTGGGACAAAGGGTATAGGAAAAGATTATAATAGCTACTACGATTTTGAGTCTGTATTTAACTTTTTTCAGTAATAAAAATGGGCATTGTGCCTCATTCGATTTTTTTTTACCTAATTCATACCAGTTGCAAGAGATATCATGCATGCCCCAAATAATATCAGAAAATACCTTTGGTACTTCAGTCCTCCGCATTTCTTCCAAAAGATATAAAAAAAAAAAAAAAACCAAGCTGGTACTTGTTTCTCACTCATTTCTTGAGAAGAGAGAGAAACTAATACAAATTGGATTTGTATTGAAGAGAAACTATTACCCGGAGAATGATAACATCTTTACCATTTGTAGGATACGTAAATATTACATTTTTTCAGGGATGCATATGGAATAATTATCAGTCAGTGGAGTAAAAGGTATTTCGCTTTCTAAAGCTAACTGTACAGAATAATTATAGCACCATCTTTAATAAACATATTAGAATTAATCACATTTTTTTACTAATGTCCTTTGGAAGTATTATATTTCTAAGGCCGTATATAACTAGCATATATGTAATTACATTTAATTGACAGAATTATATGTTTGGTACAATACAAATGATGTGTTGCGTGTGAGAGAGAGAGAGGAAATAGAGACATACACAAAAATCTTGCCATCTGACACAGACATTTCTCTTCTAACCTTGTCAGGCTGCAACTGTAAATTCAAATCACAAAAATCAACAAATTTGTAAACTAAAATCTTCACCTTTTTGCACTTAATCCTATCAAATTAAATTAAAATACATTGAGAAGTACAACCTTCGGGTCATATTTGCATATAAGTCTCATAGACCTCTTACAAATTAGATACCCCTTAAAATTAACATTATTTTAACCAGAATCCAGTAAGTTTTGAGAGAGAAACTTGAGAAGTACAACTAAAGCCCCTGAGAAAATAAGAATGAAGAAGCATACCTCCTTATCAACAGCTAATACGGAGTATACAATTGAGGCATTTTCGCTCGATCCAAAATTGATTTCAAAGTCACTATAATTTAAAATACAAACAAATAGTTTCAAATGGTTTCAAAGTCAACACCCAAAATTAGCTCTTAAAAAGATTTAACTCAAAAATTTATAGAGAACAATAGGCTCTACTGTTGCAACATAATAGAGATTGCAACCTAAATCTCCACACCATACAGTAGCATTCTATTTTACTTTCCTATCTCTTAAAGATGTGTACAACTATTTTGGGAGTTTAATCCCAAAAATAAGGATATATAAGTATTTTGTGCGAACTAAAATTTGCACAGGTACACCGAACCTGGTACTCAATAATTCCTTTGATACGATAATTAATGAAAATACAAATAAAGCTTCAACCAACACATGCTCCAATCAGGTCTTAAGATGTCCATAAAATCCAGAAAGAAAGTACTGACCAACTAAAATCCCAACTGGATGTAGCGACCTCCATCTCGTGCGGTGCAACCGAGTAGTTTAGGGTTTTAAACCGAGCGCGCGGCAGAGTGTGGCTCTGATCGGAACAAAGAAGTATAAAATTTCAATTTAATTCAATAGAGATGACTTCAATAGAAACTTGTTAATAGGTCATATTGTTCATGCTATATGGTACACTTGCATTAGGAATATAAGTAGTCTGACATTCAAATTGAACAAAACAAAGTTTGCCAGTTTGATTCTAGTTGAATATTCAGAGACACATTATAATTGAATTAATAATTAGAAACAAGGAAATGAGAAGACCCTTGAATAAGGATATATCTTTTTTTAAGAAAAATTTGGGTCAAATTTCATATTTAATTGATAATTGTGGTTACAAAGTTTGTATTGACGGTTTACAGAAATTTTAAATGCTCAAAACAATTGAGCTTGAAACCAGAAAATAAATTGGAGAAAATCAAAGCAAGTGAAAGAGAAGTCTCTAGATGGTCGAATAAAAAATGACAGAAAAAGCAGAAACAAAAGAAACAGCCTTTAGAAGTTGCTATTTTACACAAGAGCCCCTGGTTCTTCTTCCTATCGTACAAGCAGTATCATGTACCAGTTCGGTACAGTTTTAAATCTCCATCAATTTACAACAGCTATGTTTTACCAGTAACTGCAGCTATTGTGTACTGGCTTGTGACTGACTCCATCATTGAAAAAGGATATATCATTGATGGTATAAAATTTTCACAAGTTCGAACATTGTACTTGTACCAGTAGAAAGAATTGTAAGTTTTATAACTTCTTCTGGTGCCTTTACAAATGAATAAAATAAAAAACAGACTAAAGTAGAGAAAAGTATTTTATTTGGTTGAAAAACTGCAACCGAAAAAAAAAGTGATATGGGACAACGAGGGCAACGATTGAAGGTACTAGGTATCACTTTATCAGCACAACTAATCAATAATTTTTTAACAGCTGATTATACCAACGACTACATATTTCCTCACAAAATGACCAAAGGCAGCATCAATCTTTGATCCTCATTTTACAAAGTGTCAATATTGGATCAAAGAAAAATTAAAGCCCAGAAAAAGGAGATTTGGGAAACTTGAGAGATCGAAACTTATTAAATTTAATGGAACATATTAGGTTAGCGAGATCGAAACTTGAGAGAGATCTGAGATGGGAAGCGGTGACTCTGAGAAGGAGATTTGAGAAATGAACCGGGTATTTTTGTCTGTTCGATTCAACGGATTTTAATAAAACCGAATGGTTAAACCAGCTGTGACCGGTTTATTATCTTAAACAATATTTGTGAAGAACCGAACCGAACAGGTGTCCGGTTCCGGTTTTTTCTGGTCGAACCAACCGGTCCGATCCGGTTCTGATAACACTGCATATATGTGGTACACTTGTCTCTAATATGGCGCACTCGGTTTGGTTTCAATTAATTGCTATCCAAAAAAATATATTAATGTAGACCTGATGCTAATATACAAAATGAAGTTTTCTAAATAACGTCATTTGAGTAATCATTTTGTCAGGTGACAAAGTTGCTGATTGGATGGTGACGTTGATTATCTCGGTTTGACTTTTAGTCAATGGCGGCACAGAGACTGAAGATGGGGCCCTCATCGTCAGTATTATCTCTCTTTTTCCGTCTTGAGCTCTCGAGGGGAGGATTTGTATCCTCTCTCCTCACTTTACGGTTTGAGATTAAATCTCAATCGGTTTGGGATTTGGGGGGCAGTATTATTAGGCTTTGAGATTCGTGCCAAGTTAAAGAGAACGGTCCAGATCTAATAATTGTAAAAGATTCCCTCATCAGGTATTGAAGAGGATGTGAATTCTGATGACGCAGCCAATCGCAGCTGGTCTTCTGTTTTTTACTTTTTACTGTTTATCTATTTTCTATCATTAATTTCTCTGGTAAAATTGAGGGTTCATACAAACTCAATTGATGTAATTATTTGACATGAATGGAAAATTACATTCCTCATCTACCTCATCCCTTCTTCTGTCTACTTCTTGTCAGACCGAATTCTAACTTCTAATTACTCAAAAAAGTATTAAAATTTAGATAAAATTAGTAATCAATTAGAATTTGGATACGGATACCGTAATAAGTGTTTGATGAAGGAGAGTTGGTGGAGGACAAATATAAAATTTGTCAGTAAAATAAATAGGAATATATTTTCCTACACATGCGGATGAAACGGTTGAATTTTGCAACCAATTTTCTTTCTATTTTCAAGATTTGGCGGCACTAGAATTGAATCATGGTGATGGAGCACATTCTGTTGTCTCCACCAGTCCACCTACTGTTCAATGTTGATTGGCATTTCACAACGATTCTTCTTTATATATATTTTTTATTTTTTTAATAATTGACCAGACTGGCAGATATATCAAACAAATATATATATACTAGTAACATAGCATACAATTCAACAAACTTGTCGACTACACCATGCTTCAAAATTCATTAGTAGGTATTGGAATGGTTTCAATATTTCCGTGCCAAACTCACATGTACTGCATCAGTTACATATCTTTCAATTAAGTCAATGAACCTATGAATATTTGGTGAATTTTGATGTGTTTTGCTCTAAACACGCCTATCTGTTTTTTTTTTTTTTAATTTCTTTGATTTTCTTCTCATTTCCACATTTGCAGGTGGACTTCGTACGCTTTATTGGTTTGTATAGTTTGTGTTTTCAAGTGCTGTTTAAGCTTCATCTGCCCAGTGTATCAAATTTGTATATTACACTTCTTGCATATTTAACTATTTCGATATTTATTTTCAATGTTACACTTATGTTGGAAATTAATTAATGGGTAGTGAAAGTTCAATGATGACTTTCAAATTATGCCATAAATGAGGAAATTGTTATGTCTGCAACAGGTGAAATTGAGAAAACAAATTTCAAAATTAGTACATGAGATGATTTCTAAAGCTCATTAGCATCAGGTGTTTGTTTTTCTATTGCAATCAAAATGTTGACTACCTAATTTTCTTCCAAACATGAAAACATACCTCTTGATTTTCTGGTACCACACTTGGTAGCAAGATAGAGATGTCAGGTTTGAACCCAATAACACCTGACAATGGGATGAGCCAATTTTCTCCCAAACCCAGAAATCTATTTTATGAACTAACGAACATGGAAATCGAATTTCTGAGAAACGTACAAATCTAATTTTCTCACAAACATGCAAATATGGTTGAAAGCATACAATCTACAAACCTAGAAAACTAATTTCTCACAAACGTAGGAATCTAATTTCTGAAAAAACCTAAAAATCTTTAAAATGTACCAACCTGATTGCTTTGAGCGCACCGCTGGACTGCTTTCCTCCCCTCTAGCTGGAATATTAGCAAAGAAATCGGAAGGGAGAGGCCGTCGTAAGTTGGAGCAAATGGCACCGGGTCGGAGGCTGAGAAGAAAACGACGAGAGAGAAGAGAAAAGACAGAGGAGAGGGTGGGAGAGAAGAGAATAAACAGAGGAGAGGGTGGGAGAGAGGCGGAGGCGGAGGCGTGGGTTTAGGTCGGCGAGACGGAGGGTTGAAGGAATGAAAGAAGAAAGAGGAGCTAATCGGAAGAATAAACGAAAGAAGAACACGTGTGACACTAATAGATCTGAATTCATCACAATCCGTTGAATCCAATTTCAACGGTTGAGGAGATGACACCGCTTCAATGAACAATACTCAACCCTTCCAACTTTATATATATGAAATATATACTAGTATCATACCCGTGCGTTGCAACGGGGACATATTATAAGAAACAAATATATCAATAAAAATAATAATTATCTAAAATTAAAACACATGTTAATAGAAAATTTATATGATTATGTATTTTTAATTAACTTTAATCGTGATCTCTGATAACAATTTGATGATGTGATGATTCTTTATTTTTAAGTACCAATGATATCAAATAATAGCTCGATTCGAATCTAATATCAAATATCATACAACAATTCAATATCAACATATAATATGATATAAAAAAACATAAATAAAAAGTGTTATCGTTTGTATGTATAGGATATACACACACACACACATATTATAAGAAAAATATATATTCACACACACGTTCCAATTTATATTCTTCTTTGTTTCCAATTTAGAATACACACACGCACACACACATACATATATTGATATATTATATATTGGAAATATATTCTAAATTGCCCACACCAATATGTATAGAAACAAAGAAAGAAAAATAAGGAAAATAAAAAAAATATGATTTTCATTGTGATTCGTATAGAAACGAAGAAGTAAGGAAACAATAAATAAGAAAATGGAAGGTTGAGTCTTCTCAATTGAAGAGGAGAAATATGGAAATAAAGGAATAAGAAAACAAATAAATATATTGCTAAATTTCAGAATTTATTCATTTTAAATTGTAACGTATCGTGTGGCAGTACATGTGGTGGGTATGTTTTTAACTAAATTTAGACTTCTGTACATAAAAGAGATGCATTTAATCAAAAGAAGAAAAATTATATAATTGGAGAGCTGAGATCAAATCTGAAGTTTCATCTCTCAATCGTAGCCGTTGGCGGATCGGACACTCAACGTGCTTAATAATAGAATGGAGATATATAGAGGAGGGATCAAGTTACAACATTTTTTGAGTTACAACAAGCATTTTTTACATTTTGAAAGTCCAAATCGTCGATCCAAACCGTTAGATGTGATCTCTACAATAAAATGTGCTTGGAGACCAAATTTTACATTTTTTTGAAATTTTTTTACTATTTATTAAGATAGGTACAAAATTCAATGGTCTGAATTTGACTAGTTTATGTACCCATCTTAATAAATAGTAAAAAAAATTTTAAAAATGTAAAATTTGGTCTCCAAGCACATTTTATTGTAGATATCACATCTAACGGTTTGGATCGACGATTTGGACTTTCAAAATGTAAAAAATGCTTGTTGTAACTTAAAAAATGTTGTAACTTCATCCCTCCTCATATATATATATATGAGGAGGGTTCAAATGCACCCAAATTTTTGTGCACCCAAATGTACCATATCTTTCAAATCATTTTTCTCCGTTTTCAAAGTCTGAATAGTCAATCTGAACCGTTAGATGCAATCTATATATTAAGATGTGCTTGGAGACCAAATTTTACATTTTTTTAAAATTTTTTTTACTATTTATTAAGCCACTTTGAAAATTGCTGATTTTTCATTTTATGGACCATTGGATTAGCGATTTTCAAAGTGACTTAATAAATAGTAAAAAATTTCAAAAAATGAAAAGTTTGGTCTCCAAAAACATCTTAATATATAGATCGCATCTAACGGTTCGGATTGACTGTTTTGACTTTGAAAACGGAGATAAAGGATATGAAAGATAGGGTGCACACAAATTTGGATGCATTTGAACCCTCCTCTATATATATATATATAGAGTTAGGCTGGGGTGCTATGGATAGCATAGTGGCCTCTATGCTACGGCTCAATATTCGAGTTTTCAAAATCCAAAAGGTCGATCCGAACCGTTCATCTTATTCTCCATATTAATATCTGCTTGGAGACCAAATTTTATATTTTTCTGAATTTTTTTACTATTTATTAAGTATTTTACAAAATTGTTGATCCAACGGTGGCTGCACAAAACAGTAAAACCGTTGGATTAGCGATTTTCAAAGTGGCTTAATAAATAGTAAAAAAATTCAGAAAATTATAAAATTTGGTCTCTAAGCAGATATTAATATGGAGAATAAGATGAACGGTTCTGATCGACCGTTTGGATTTTGAAAACTCGAATATTGAGCCGTAGCATAGAGGCCACTATGCTATCCATAGCACCCCAGCCTAACTCTATATATATATATATATATATATATATATGAGGAGGGATCAAGTTACAACAATTTTTGAGTTACAACAAGTTATAACAAGCATTTTCTACATTTTCAAAATCCAAATCATCGATCCAAACTGTTAGATGTGATCTCTACTATAAAATGTGCTTGGAGACCAAATTTTACATTTTTTTGAATTTTTTTACTATTTATTAAGATGGGTACAAAAACTAGTCAAATTCAAACCATTGAATTTTGTACCCATCTTAATAAATAGTAAAAAAAATCCAAAAAATGTAAAATTTGGTCTCCAAGCACATTTTATTGTAGAGATCACATCTAACGGTTTGGATCGACGATTTGGACTTTGAAAATATAAAAAATCCTTGTTGTAACTCAAAAATTGTTGTAACTTGATCCCTCCTCTATATATAGAGTGTGGCTAATTTGCTACCGGAAGCACTTCGACCGAGGTGCTTCCGGGGCTATATTAGCATATGTGATGTTCAAACAACAAATCCAAACCGTTAGATGTTTAATCTATATTAAAATCTACTTGGAGACCAAATTTTATATTTTTTGGAATTTTTTTACTATTTATTAAGATGGTTTGAAAGTCGCTGTTTTTTACGGTGCATAATTTTAATAAAAACAGCGATTTTCAAACCATCTTAATAAATAGTAAAAAAATTCCAAAAAATATAAAATTTGGTCTCCAAGTAGATTTTAATATAGATTAAACATCTAACGGTTTGAATTTATTGTTTGAACATCACATATGCTAATATAGCCCCGGAAGAACCTCGGTCGAAATGCTTCCTAATGTCATAACGTTATAATTTCAACCTAAGTTATAACAAATCAGTTTTTGAGATTTCAAAGTTCAAATAGCTGATCCGAACCGTTCATCTTGTTCTCCATATTAATATGTGCTTGGAGACCAAATTTTACATTTTTTGGAATTTTTTTACTATTTATTAAGCCACTTTGAAAATCGCTGATCCAACGGCAATAGTAAAATCAAAAGGCACCGTTGGATCAGCGATTTTCAAAGTGGCTTAATAAATAGTAAAAAAATCTCAAAAAATGTAAAATTTGGTCTCCAAGCACATATTATCCGGATACGGATACGAATTTGGTTTTAATTTCAGAAGCGAATACGGATACGGATTCGGATAATTATCCGAATTCAGATACGTTGATTTTTCGGATATCCAAATTGTTCATTTTTCGGATATATTTTTCGGATAATCGGATAATTTTTCGGATATCCGGATTTTTGAATTTTTTGGATATTTGGATACAGGTGGGGTCCGCCTGTAATAGAAATAGAGAGAGAAGAATTAAGAAGTGGGATCTGTGTGACCATCCGTCAATGAGAAGTCCTGCCATGAGACCCCATCGTCATTCAAACAACATCTTGAATTTTTATTTCTCTCATTAAGTTAAATCTTAGGTTTAAAAATCCATAATAAATTTTCAAAAATACTGAGGTGCATTTAATAGATCCGGACTGTTCTTTTAACCTGGCACGAATCTCAAAACAGATCTCCTATAATCCAAATAAGCACCAAAATATATTTTTGACTTAAAAAAAGTTGTACTTGTTTCCTTTATTTTGGCCCTCGTATGGATTGTTTATTTCAACGAAATGGGGTAGCACAAGTGTACAACTACTGTTTAAGAAAACAATGTGATGGTAACCAGCAGATATCTCAAAATCTCTCAAGTTTCCACAGACAGAAATTTAACAAAAATGGGAACTAGATCAGAGAAAAGAATAATTCACTCGAAAGGCTGGCTCCAACGTATGCGAAAAGAATCTGTAAATAACCCCACCTCCCCCCTCCCCACCCACCGCAAAACAACATAAAACGATGTACAATAATTCTCAAATTATACCCCCCCAAAGAAAGCAATCACCCAAAAAAGGTATGGACACCTCTCAACACACCTTACATCTTACCATGGAACATGGTAAAAACACAAGTGACAGAACTAAACCCCTGCAAAACTACATACAATCACTTCAATTCTAGCAATCTGCAACAAGAGTCTCCTTTTGAGAAGAGGTAGTGACACGTAGTATTGCTTGGGCACTGAGGGGAGAGAGCTTTGCATGGCAAAACTCCTCCCATGAAAGTTTAGACTGACAGGTAGGGTCTGGGTTAGGTTCTAATTGGACAGAAAGATCTTCATCTTCTAACTTGCAGTAGAAGCCTTGTAATTCCAGAGAAAGGGTTCGAGCAGCCTCCCTGGATTCTGGCAATTGGTCACTTAGCTGAGTAGCTGCAACTTTAATTAGCTTATCGATGCCATATGATTTAATCCCTTCAAGTCCCTAGAATATTCAAATTTGTATGAGAATTTATGATGAGTTCCACCTCGATCTTTTCATGTTTATCAAAGTATATTTGCACAGGTATTCTGCACACCAATACCAGTTGGGAATTTTAGTCTTAATTTACATAGATTAATAATCTAATTCTCAATGTACTTAGAATAAACACCACTGGACATTAGGGCTAACAGAATGTTACCTAACCTGAAATAACCACTGAACACATACAACTTAAACCAGACCTGACCAAATTTCATTTGAAAAGCCAAAATAATGCAACAACCAACCAGATCGACTCTAATCTGAACCCAAACCCAACTTAATATAAATTGCTCTCACTGAATCTAACCCAGATCCAGAGCAACTGAAACCCAACTGACCAAAACCTGAACCAAGCCAGTGCGACAATTGCTCAGAAACAGAAAAGTTTCTAGTTCCGAAGCAACTTGGGACAATAACCTTACATTTGGTATGAAATAAGTCTCATTCGGTCAACTAAGCATCCATTTACAGCAGTTTAATGGGCAAATTAATCCTTAATATGACAACAAGCCTACATTTCATTCAGATCAGCACCCATTAGAGCCCCAATTAACAGAACATAGCACCAACACAATTTCAGATATTCAATCAAGCCTGACTCGAGTTAAATGTGCATCAACCATCTTAAAGTACCTTTAACATGAATTGACTCTAAATTTGTATCAAAACGAACCTAAACCTGTAATTTAGACTCAATTGAGCAATAAGAACCTGAACAGCCTAGAACAAGGAGGCCCACAATAAAAGAATCACATTGCATATGAACAGAAATTCTTGATATAACCAATTTCTGATTAACTTAGATGCCAATAATAACTTTCTGCAAGCAGTAAAGATACAGTCCCAGTGGAATCCTGGAACGGAACTTTGCACTAGACCAGTACGATACTGAAATGGATGAATAACCAACTTCCCTTTGCCAACAGTTTGACCAGCTTTTATGGAGTTTACACAACACACAGTTAAATTAAAAGAAATGAACTTACAAGATGATGCACACTACGGCCGAAGCACATGCACGCTTTTGCCCTTACACGAGGGTTCTTGTGCTTCAAATAGGCCTCCAATTTCGGCAGCAAAATTGATGGTGAAACCCGATTTGTCATATTAATTAGGGCTGCCTCAGCTGCCTCACACACAAATTTCTTGTCTTGTGATGATCTAAGAAACAATTGTACCAGCTAGGGAAAGAGAAAAAACACAACAAAATGAGATAAATTTTGAAGGGATATAAAATATCAATGATACCAAACAAAATGAACAATTTAACCATCAACTTTATTAAGCCTATACCCAGCATGTTGCTCAATTATCTTTATGGTCAGATGTCCAAATAGCTTAGTTTTTATCGAGCTTATATGAGGTTTCTCAGTTTTAATTTCACTTAAATTGGACACACAATATGCTCAAGATGAATTAATCACTAAAGTGTCCAAAGAAACTGTCTATATATTACGCAAAGTGATAAATGATAGTGATGAAACTAAGTAAAAGTGAAGGATAAAATGAAGAATCTAATGTATGAAATTCTAATCCTTAGCTCAAACCAGCAAAGAATAAGGAGTCAAAATGAAAACAAAAGGGATATACCAGTGGGTCAAGAGACTCCACAACAGTATCACCATAGCCGGTGAAGATGTCAGAGCATGTCATTATTGCTGTTTTGCACACAGCACTTCTAGGGTTTTTCAACGACTTCACCACAAGCTGTATCACCACCACCCTATCAGAAAAACATAAGAAATATGAAAAAAGAAACTTGAATCAACAAGTATCCAAAGGTGTCTACCATATAAATGTACTTGAACAAGCCAAATCCATGAGATCTTTCCATAATGTTTCTCTCCAATCATTCTCTCATGAACAAAATTGCAAAAATGGAAGGGGCTTTATGATTATATCTGTAGAAAAAATGGAACCAAATAAGCCAGCTAAAAGCCTGAAATAGTATCTTTGGTACAGTATACACCACATTCAAGAGTTCTGGCTTTCTTCAGAGCAACCAAAAATCTCACACTTAAATGCAAATTTGTTGATTGTGAAGGTAATAACATTAGCACCACCTTCAACAATGCATAACTAGAAGTATAAGGGGGAGGGAGATGTACAAAGATAATGAACACATGCAGAATTTAAGATATTAATAGGGGATTACAATTTATCCAGCAACTTGTCCTTGTGAAACAGTGAGATCTGACGCACATTGTTAAGTGCTGCGCATATTGTGACCCAGTCCTTTGATTCCAGCCTTGTCATTAGTGTCTGTTATTTTGAATTGAAAATTAGCATTATAGTCTTTCCATGGAAAGAAATTAAAAAAAAAATCCACGTTCCCAATACTAAAACTTCAAGGAAATTACGCATGTTGGATTTTGTTACTTGTATCAGAATAATTGAAGGGGTCTGCACACATGCCCTTTTAAAAAATTACATTTGATAAAATTTCGCCAGAGGTCATCATCAGTTTCCACTCAAAGCCACTCAACTAATATTTTATCCACTGGATCTCTACATCTGTTCTATATTCAAAATACAGACAAAATATAAATTGCAGAATAACAAGCCACTATGTCATCCCAAGTATTAAATATTGTGTTTAGAGCACTTGATCCCATAATTTGTAAGTTACAGAAAATTGCGAAGACTCATTCAAAGTTTAAAAGACTATATAAGCACTTACCTAAAACTTACTGCCACAATATATTCCCTGCAATTTATTGAAGTTCAAGAGCTTTAACTATTTGACAAATCAAATACAGTTATATGTACATTTTGAATTTTGGATGTATAAGAGTGACCCAATTGGAAAATTATATTGAGGGGCTGTGGATTCAAAATTGTATGGTCAATTTAAATGAAATTAAAATTAAAATTGACCAAAAGTCCTGTGATCAATTTGTAAGTTGTAACATTAGGTAAAGGACCTCTGAGGCTCTGATAAAATTAACCCTCGTGTAATTGTACATGCATCCAGTTCGAAGAAGATATTTAAATGGCAATAATACTTAAAAAAAGGGTTATGTAAGGTCTGATATTTCAAAAGGTATAAATGAAGATTCAGGATGGTACAGTATTAAGTATCCAAATTCCTGAAATTGAAGAAGGTCACTACATACAAGATTTCTTTAAATGGCATTCGTGAAATTTAAGGATACTTAAGCATAGAGCATAGAAGTTTACACAGCACATATCAAATGGCATTCCATGACAAAGAAAGGAGAAGGAATAGGCTATAGAAACAAATGAGTTAATATAGGGGTTCAAATGAAAAACCATACCGTCATGCATGAATCAACATCTGCAATTTCTGTCAAATTTTCAGACTCAATGTACTCCACATCTATAATCACAGCTTCTGGTTCATTGCTCAAAGCTTCTTTCTCATTCAACTGCAAATTATTATTGGCTGTAATTGCATTACAACCATTGCCTTTTTGCAAAACAGTTTTTGCAATTTTCCCTTCAGGAGGAGGTACTACGTTGTGATCTTTCAGGGCACTATCTGACATCTTTTTGCTGAAGAAAAAAGAAAACAAAATGCCATTAGAAAGTGATTACATATAAGTAGCATACACTCATTTCTCTAAAGAAAATGACAATTATCACGACAGTGGGTAATAGTACATTATGATGAATGAAAGAGGCGTCCAAGTTAAAATCACAACCATACTACTAAATAATACCACAAATATGAAGTATTTGGGCAATTTACCCCTAAATGATCTACATCTCTTATAACAAAAGATATCCCTTTTTTGTGGAAGAAAACTCATATCAATAATGAGTTACATATCGAAAATTTCTCAATATATGGTTTATTCACAACAAAATAGATTCTTCAAACATTGGTAACAAGAACATCATGACATGAGCTATCACCTGCTTAGATTGTGGAAAGAATATTTCAAGGAAAAAGAAAGAAAGAGTTCCTATATCCTGAAGAAGAGATCCACAAAAAATAAGTTTCACCTCGATAGATATAAATGGGATGGATATGCAAGTTGCAACTAATGGACATGTTAAAGGTCCAAGTGACAGTATTCCCATTTTGTTAGAAAATGATATCTGATTTCGAAGAATTTCGTCCATGTCAGAAAATAGATGGGAAATCCATTTTATATCAAATAATAAGTATGAATACCTCATTGTTCAATAAAATTCAGCACGAAAAGATATTTCATCAACTTTTCTTTTCTTTTCTTTTTTCCAAAAATAGCTTCCTTCTATTTTTATGGATGTTTTTCTCTTTATTTACTGGTCCAAATTTAGTATTTCAAATCTAATTAGAATTTACTTGTGTGCAATAAACTCTCAGTGCCATTTTCTTCATTTAGTAGGCACATCTATGTATAACTGTATAAGGTGGTCAAAGTGCCGAGCATACAAATGTGTCTGCATGCATATGCATATAAAGGCTAAAAATTGCAATTCATCTTTCTACCACAATGTAAGAGTGCCCAAGAGCTTATAATAAAAAAAGAGTCAAACAATTCCACTGGATTTGAAATTTCAGACTAAATTCCTGTCTAATTAGCCTAGAAACACCACATGTAACATATTCCCCCATGACTGAGACAAAGCTAAAATTCCTACTGAGATTATATTAACCACTACCACTTGCAGAAATGGAGATCCCAACTGTAAAACCCTTACTTTTATTGCTCACACTCAAACCCTCAACAGTACCATTACTTAAAACTAGGACCTTCTACTGTACCAAACAATAGTCCCTCCATTGTTGCGCTGCTACCATGGTTTGGAAAATCTATTATCCATTGGCAGCCCCCAATTCGATTATTTGGGCGAAAAGAAAAAACGGTGGAATCGGAAGAGACTTACCGTAAGAGTTACGCCGATTGATTCTTCTTTGCTGACAAATTGTTCAGATTTGATTTTCTACCGATTTCGATTCTTCAAAGGCGAAGCCGCAAAGGGCAAAGGCGGATCTGATTTATTGATGATTGGAAGAGATATTTGGTGATTGCGTCAATTATGTTTCGCTAATTAAAAGGAGAAAGAAGATCTGAAGGTGGATCTGTCACAGACTGTCAGATCAGATCTCGGGTGGGAATGGATGCGATGGTTGATGTCATGAATAGACTGCTAACTGCTGTTAAGGAGAAAATCCAATTATAATTAGTTTTCTTAGGCAAACAATTATTTCCTAATTTTTTTATTTAATTAGAGAAAAAATAGATAATTTATTTTATTGTGAACGTGAAAGGGTTGGACTGTGCAAACGGAGATTAGAGCTCACGAATGAAAACTCTGTTCGGAATTAATTTGGATCTCGTAAATAACATGAGTTGAAATTGATTCGAGTTTACTGAATCGGTTAATTTATGAGTTGAATTCAAGTTACTCCCAACTCGGTTTGGAATCAATTCGGTTGCACTCACACCAAATTATAATACATATATTTCTAATTTATGTGTCTCCATGCCTTATACATGTCTCCTACAATCTACTATATTGCTGCTTGAAACTAAAAAAAAAAAATCGCCGCTTCTCAAATAACTAAACTTTATCTGTTTGGTAATTTTTAATTATGTACTATTTTAGTATTTTCGTAATTTTTAATTATGTATTGACTATTATCTCATTATGTATTGTCTTTAATTATGTATTATTTTGATAAATTATGTAATATTTTTTTTATTATAATTAAATTAGATTGTCTCACTATATACTATATTATAAGTCACGAGTCGAATCACCTTGACTCGAGTTACTCGTGAGTTGATTCCAAATTAGAATTTCTGACTCGAAACTGGATTAGCAACTCAAACTCAACTCTACTCATGAATTCGCGAGTTGAATCTAAGTTGTTCTCAACTTGGCTCATAAGTAGCTCTAGAGATAAATGTGTTTATTTTTCACAAGTAGACATAAATACTATTATCTTTTTTTTTAATCACTTTTTCACTAGCTTCGGTTTTCAATTATTTATAAATGTCAAAAGTTATTTTTATATAATATATTTTATCATGTCAATTTTGTATATATTATAGTGATTTCTTCAATATTAATGTATGTATTATGATATTTTTACGTGGAAAAAAAATGAAATAATGTTTTATAATCGTCTTTTTTTTAGTTTTGGCTATTAAAAAAAAATTGTTGTAAAATTTATTTTGTTTTACTTTTTTTACTTTTGAATAGTTTAAAGGTTGTAATATTATACGTGCACTTAAATGACACACAAGAAATATTGAACTAGTTTTCATTAAAATTTGTATATGATGATAGAAAGATTGGAGAAAAGAGTTTTGCAAGTATTTTTTAATTCTTATTATCTTTTTAATTATGTAAATGATGCTAAATATTTTTTTTATATATAAACAATAGTTAAAATATTTTATCAAATAAGTCTACTTTTATTTTTTTGTATTACAAACACATGTGTCTAGTAATTATATATATAATGTTGTACACATTCCTTTCATGAATTTTTGAGAAAACCAATATACTTATATACACACAATATATATAAAATTTCATATGATAAGCTACACATATGGAAATGCTACCGTTATGACTGCTTTTTACGGACAGCGTTAGATAACACTCACACATACATATTACTTAGTAGGAACGATAAATACCTCATACTGTAGAACTTGACACTGAATGAAAACATTAATGACACGAACACAATTCTATTCAATGTTTCATTCGAGGTCTGTTAAATACCATGTTCCTAGAACATGTATCTATGTGATTAAAATGACATCTCGTGTATATGGTTTGTAAAACTTAACCATCTTTTAATCCACATACTAACCTAGTAACGGTTAATTAGTGTTCCTGCTAATTACCTCAGTTAGTGACTTCTTAAGAATATACATCATCTTAATTATGGAGTTTCACAATTCCAGTCATGAACTCGAAATGATCCATAATACAATAATATTCAAGGCAACAAAATGATATATAATTAAACATTCAATTCATGAACAAAGCTTTATGATAAATTATCGTATTATTGACTTCTAGATTATTACAAACTAACAATCTCCCACTTAAGCTAGGAGCCAATCATCGTAGGCACTACTTATACAAATCTCTAGTATTCTAAAAATCTTGTAGATCTAAAGAAAAACTCATAGCCAGTCTCCTATGTGTCTCAGACCCATAGAAGCAGTATGCATCTGGTGCTTGGCTTGAGGAAGAGGTTTTGTGAGTGGATAGCTGTGTTGCTGACTGTGTCAACTCTACATATCTTTACATCACCTCTATTTACGATCTCTCGTATCAGGTGATAACGGCGTAGAACATGCTTGGATTTCGAGTGCGATCTCGGTTCCTTGGCCTGAGCTATAGCTCCATTGTTGTCACAGTAGAGGTCCACAGGGCCTTGAACACTAGGAACCACTCCAAGTTCGCTAAGGAACTTCTTGATCCAGAAACCCTCTTTAGCTGCCTCGGATGCAGCTATGTACTCTGCTTCGGTGGTTGAGTCTGCTGTAGTCTCTTGCTTTGAACTCTTCCAGCTCACAGCACCACCGTTGAGTATGAATACATATCCAGACTGTGATCTTGAGTCATCACGGTCAGTTTGGAAACTGGCGTCAGTGTAACCATTTATTATAAGCTCAGAATCACCACCGTAGATGAGAAACATATCCTTAGTTCTTCTCAAGTACTTAAGGATGTTCTTAGCAGCAATCCAGTGCTCCATGCCTGGATTAGCCTGATATCTACTCGTCACACTTAAAGCGTATGAGACATCAGGGCGAGTGCACAAGATGGCGTACATGACAGAGCCAATAGCCGAAGCGTATGGTACTCTGCTCATATTGCTTCGCTCATCAGTTGTCGAAGGACACTGAGTCTTGCTTAGCTGAACACCATGTGACATTGGCAGGAATCCTCTCGTAGAATCCTGCATGCTGAACCGATTCAGCACTTTGTCAATGTACGTGCTTTGACTTAAACCTATAAGTCTATTTGATCTATCTTGGTAGATCTTTATGCCTAGTATATAGACAGCCTCGCCCAAGTCCTTTATTGCAAAGACTTTCTTCAACGAAGACTTGGCTTGTTGCAAAAGAGGAATGTCATTTCCCATTAGTAGTATGTCATCTACATATAAGATAAGAAAAGCGATGGCACTCCCACTAGTCTTTCTGTATACACATGGTTCTTCTTCGCATCTAACGAAGTCAAGCTTTTTGACTTCTTCGTCAAATCGAAGATTGCTTCAGTCTATAAATGGATTTAAGAAGCTTGCACACCTTCCCAGCATTCTTTGAATCTTCAAAACCCTCAGGTTGTGTCATGTACACATCCTCTTCTAAATTTCCATTTAAGAAGGCGGTTTTGACATCCATTTGCCATATTTCATAATCATGAAATGCGGCAATTGCTAGGAGTATCTGAATTGACTTAAACATAGCCACGGACGAAAATGTTTCATCATAATCTACACCGAGAATCTGTTTGAAACCTTTCGCTACTAGCCGTGCTTTGTATATAGTCATCTTACCATCCATGTCTGTTTTCATTTTGAAAACCCACTTGTTAGCTATGGGTTTTACCCCATCAGGTGGTACAACTAGGTTCCAGACCGTGTTGTCATACATGGACTGTATTTCGGATCTCATGGCCTTCAGCCATTTATCAGAGTCGGGTCTATCCATTGCTTCCGCATAGGTCAGAGGATCTTCAGTGTCATAGACTGAGATATCGTGCAGTCCCAAGTACCTCTCGGGTGCATGGACTGTTCTTGTTGACCTACGTAGCACTTGTTCTTCGGGCTGTCGAACTTGATCCACAACGGTCTGCGGATCTAGTTCTTCTTCAACTTGCGTTGAAGTACTTGAGCTCGGGACTAGAACCTCATCCACAGCTACTTGTGGATTTGGTACTTCCAGATGCTCATCAGTCGAAAATCAAGAGGTGGGTTAATCTGGTCTGGTTCAGATATTGTATTGTGTGATGTATCTTGAATTTCTTCAAGTATTACATTACTCCCACTACTTCTTTTTGCAAGAAATCGTTCTCCAAAAAAATATACCATGACGAGCAACAACTATTTTGTTCTCGGATTGGTAATAGAAGTAATTGTTGGGTTTCGGGGTAACCAAAACCCGTTTAGGCTTAAGCTACGGAAAGAACGTAAAACAAAAATTTTTACTTCTAACTTAAGCCAAGGATTAAACGGGGCATGTCAGGAAACTTTCCAAGGCGGTTCACCTTCAGTATTCCTTTGGCATCAAAACCCAATTTAATCCTTTTACAGATCTACTCCATGATTGATTTCTAAAACTTTAATCTACTTACCAATTAAATAGATTAATATAACATATTTATACCTTGTTTCCAAATCACAGTTGGAATGCAGACCGAGCGAGTAGAGCCTCACCAGGGAAGGAATCGACTCGGAGTATCACACGTGTGATACCTCTATAGGTTATCCACCAGGACTAACCAGAGAATGGTTTATTTCTTTTGCCAGAAATACTATAAACCGTGGAATTCTGCAAAAACACTATTCATGGGAAAAAGACGAAAACCCGTAAACACGAATTTTCAGTTACTCAGTTTCACAAATAAGCAAAACCGACATACCGCAAAATTCAGGAAAACACTATTCATCGATCCCGTAAATATACTCTACAACAACCCGCAAGATTATATGTCAACTACGTATAACTTTCTTTTCTCAACCGAAACACTATTTCGGAGAGAAACCGAGAAAGAGAGAAAATACCGATTCGATTCTGCACGAAACGATACAAGTGAATTAACAGTTTTTCTCTCTACATGCACCCCTCTATTTATAGGCTTTTGAGGAGGTTCTCAAAAGACCGAAATACCCCTCAACATATGCCTATTTACAAGATATGCCATTGAATGGATAAGGATGACATGTCATGTGGATAAGATCGATGACGTGTCATCTGGATAGGATCGATGACATGTCATGCGGATAAGGACGAATCTGAAAAGACCCGAATGCCCTCGGCCCGAATACAAATAATATTCGTATAATTATTCTGAACAATTATATATATTTTTCTTGCGGTTGTTGTTTCGGTAATTTATACAACGTGTCCTGCACATTTATAAATTAACCGGTTAACTTTTATACAACGTGTCACACACGTTTATAAATTAACCAATGTTTTTGCTTGTTATTTTTACATAACATTTATAATTTAATTATAACACGTATAATTAATTTTAACCATCTTACTATTGATCATAACCAATTTATAATCAATCACAATAAGATTCTCCGATTAACTCCTATATGGTGTGACCCGATAGGATCTGTGTTATGTTGGTAAATAGAGTTAAAACTGTTTTAACTTCTATAATCATAGGAGGCATCTGGCAGTATACACTATGACCATCCAATTACACAGATGATGCTGTACTGTACAATATCACGATCCAGTAAACAATTTACTCGTGTTAATTCTTTTGTCACATAGCTATCAGATTAGTTTCAAGCTATGTTACCCTGACACTCCTGGAAACCCATCGTACCCATGTCTGACACGTATCCGACACCGACACGCCTCCGATACGGGCACGACACGTATCAGACACGCCAGCTGGCGTGTCAGGTGAGCTGGCGCGTCCCAACCATCTTGATACGGTCTCCGATACGGGTTGACTCGTTAGGATACGCCTCTGACACGAATGGACACGTATGGGATACGCTTGGTTCACGGTGAACCGCACATACAACCCTCACAGCGCATGGTCCACCATGCACCGCGCAAAACCAAATTTATTTTGTGGCTGAGGGGAATCGAACCCAGGACCTATCACCCCATATCAACAGCACATTACCACTAAGCCACTTTGTGTTTGTGTTATATTGCAGTATATATTATATTTAATGTATACTAAGCTGTATTTTAATATGTAATTTATATAAAAAGAATTAATAATATAATTAAAATAATAAAAAAAAATATATAAATATATATATATATATATATAATAGGCGTGTCGTATCCTTGATTTTTGAAAATTACCGTATCGCCGTACCCGTGTCGTGTCCGACACGATACCCGTACCCGTATCCATGCAACATAGGTTTCAAGGTAGGTGTGTGTCATCCTTGTAAACTTAATCTTTTCTTGATCTTGAGCAGATTATCAAATATGATTACTCTTGTAATCATACCGCGCGCTGATAATCTTACTCTATCAAGGGGCCCAGTGATGCTATAACTCGTATAGAGATACGAGGGACAATAGTACTTTTGGTAAACCATCACTACCTCAGCTAAGCCATGTATACCGAAGAGCTACCGTTATAACTGCATTTTACCGACAGCGTTTGATAACAATCACACATATACATTTCTTAGTAGGAAAGATGAATACCTCATACTTTAGAACTTAACACTGAATGAAAGCATTAATGACACGAACACAATTCCGTATAATGTTTCATTCGGGGTCTGTCAAATATCATGTTCCTGGAACACATATCTATGTGATTAAAATGACAACTCCTTGTCTATGGTCTGTAAAACTTGACCATCATTTAATACACATACTAACCTTACAGCGGTAATTAGTGTTCCTGCTAATTACCTTGGTCAGTGACCTTTTAAGAGTATATAAAAGTTGACCTGAACCGTTCATCTTGTTCTCTATATTAATATGTGCTTGGAGACCTGAACATTGCTTGTCCCAAGCAATATCTAAACTTGGACTATGATCTTGCCAAAATTTAAAAATCTCAACGTAAATTTTGTACAAATTCAAAGTGCAACCCTTGGCTAATCATGCTTCACCCCACAATTCAATTACTCTAACTTTTATTTCCCTAAAGGTTTAGAATTTGTAAACTTCGGGTATCTAAATTTGTTACAAAAAATGCATTCTTATTTGCGAAAATTCTTTTTTAAAAATCACCCAAGCTTGAATCAAACTTAGGTTAGAAAGTCGCGGACTTCGTGTGTTGATATATGCAAAATTTTATTTTTCTTTTGTTGACACTATAAATCTTTATCCTTAGAACAAAACCGGCTAGTTATAGGTAGCTAATCCATACCCAACCGTTTTAATTCAAAAGTGCATTTGCATGCTCTTGGTTCAACCTTTCCATGACACGAACCTACATGGTTAGTGCAAACCCGGTCACTTTATCGGGCAAACTAGCGGAGCAAAGTGTCTATGACTCATTGCTATAAGTACGTCATGTCGCCGTAACATAAGCAAACGAAGTCTTTCTTTTCTAAAAATTTTCAATTTTACACAATTTTTCAATATTTTTACAAAATATCATGAATACACACATCCTTAGGCATTAAATCATACCTATGGATATCCCGATCTTTCTAAATTCGTTTTTCCCAAACAAGTTGCATTTTCAAAAAAATAAATTTAAATCCCTAAATTTCTAATTTCTTAAACCTTTATTTCCACAAAGTTTTTCGCCAAATTATGTGGTTATTTCAAATTATTCCAAAGGTATTCCTAAAAATTCGTAAAATTTCAAGGGTCTTATTTTTGCCAAATTTTGACACAAAACAAAAAAATTAAACATGATTTTATACTTTATGCATTTTCAAACAATTAAGTCCAATTATGCAAGACTCTATTTTTCATAACCTCGTAAAACATCTTGACAAATTCGTAATTTCAATTATTTAAGTTTAAAATCACAAATCCTATTCATGGTCAAGTAAAAATCAGGGTTATAAATCCTAAAAATTTTGAAAATAATTTTTGAAAACAATTTTGAAAACATGCATGCAAAGATACAATTTCTTCCCATCCCCCAAGCTTAAATTAAACATTGTCCCCAATGCGTAAAAATAAACTAAAACGAGAGAAGAAACATGGACTACTCTATTGGCGGAAGGTGGTGGTGGTGCGCCTTAATGCTTGGGTGGAGGATCGGGAGGACGGCCTCCCCATTGCTCCGTTTCGTGTCGATTTCCTCGAGATTTGTCGGTTTCAGATGTTTCCACCGACTTCTTTTGCATCCTCCGAGGTATCAATGGCTTATGTTCCACCTTGGATGCATCCTCCGAGGTTTCGAGAAAGTTTGGAAGAATCTCAGTGGTTGAAACTTGGAGAATCAGGCTCAGAATATGCGTCAGGTCATCTGGGAAGGGTTCATTGCGGGCCGCAATGGATTCTGGTTTCTGCAGTTCTGTCTGAAGGTGCTGCGGACCACAATGAGTGTCATTGCGGGCCGCAATGAGGTCTGCAGAATTCGATTTTTCGGCTTTTTCGCACTCCTGATCCATCCAATACTCAACGGAACCCTTCTCCCAGTTGTTTATGAGCTCTTCATCTATTAACCTGTCAAGAATATAAACACTAAAAACACTTTGATCGTTAGATGGATATCTCATGGATCGTTTGATATCGAATGTCAGTTTTTCTTCACCAATGTTCATTGTTATAATTCCATCATGAACATAAATCACAGCTTTTGCCGTATTGAGAAATGGTCTTCCTAACAAGAGTGGTGTATGAGTATCCTCATCCATATCAACCACAACAAAATCTATTGGTACAAAGAATTTACCAATTTGAATTGGCAAGTCCTCTACCACTCCTAAAGGTAACTTGACCGATTGGTCTGCCAATTGGAGAGATATTCTAGTTGGCTTAAGTTCCCCAACACCTAACCTATCATAGACCGACTTAGGCATAAGACTTACGCTTGCCCCTAGATCACAGAGTGCACGTTTAAATTAGACATTTCCTATAGAACATGGTATGGAAAATTTACCCGGATCATCCAACTTTTTGGGCAATTCATTCATTACCATGGCACTACCGTTTGAGTCTAAGGTTACCATTTGTACTTCCTCAAGCTTACGCCTATTTGAAAGAATATCCTTGAAAAATTTGGTGTAAACCGACATTTGGGTCATTACCTCAGTCAATGGTAGGTTTACATGCAATTGTTTCAACAATTCAAGGAATTTAGCAAATTGTTTGTCAGTCTTCTCATTCTTAAGCCTACCAGGAAAAGGTGCGTATTTATGAGGAGGGATGTAGAGAGGTACCTGTGCACTTACCTTTGGCGGCTCATCTTGAGATAGATTTGCTTGTTTGGCAGGGTCGCTTGGTACAATTGGTGTAGCTTCCTTTGAGGCGGAATCCTCATGTGTGGAGATATGCCCACCACTGCTTCGTGTCTCTTCACTCTGCGGTTGTGCAGAGTCATCCTTTGGCATAGGTGGATCCTCATATTGCATGCCGCTGCGAAGCACATGCCTAACTGCCTTGACTTCCCTGGGATTGTTCTCAGGTTTTGGTGGAAGGGTGCCCAGTTGGCGGGAGAATTGTGTAGCTTGTTGTGCAACTTGGTTTTCAAGCATTTTATTTTGGGTTGCCAACATGTCTACCTTTTTGGTCAATTCATCAAACTTTTGGTTTTGACTTGTCATGAATGCCTCCATCATCAATTCAAGATTGGATTTTGGTTGTGCATTAGAACTATACCCTTGGTTACCATAACCTTGATTTGGTCTATTAAAGTTTGAGTTACCTTGGGTATTTGGGTCATTTTGTCTCCACGAAAAGTTTGGATGATTTCTCCAACCAGGGTTGTAAGTATTGGAATAATGATTGTTATTTGGGTTGAAATTGCATTGGTTAATTGCATTGACTTCCTCATAACTAACCTCATTACTTACACCACAATTAATTGCTAGATGATTGGTACTACCACAAATTGAACAAGGAAGAGGAGAAAAATTGTTTACCGAATTTACGCTCAGTTGATCAATTTTGCGATTCAAAGTGGCAATTTCTGCAGCCAAGGTTTGGTTTGAATTCACCTCCTTCATTCCCCGCTGCAGGATGATCGGTGTCTCCCTAGGGTTGTGCCATTGGCTTTGGTTGAGAGCCATGTCATCCACCAATTTGTATCCGTCCACAGCCCCTTTATTCATGAGACTACCTCCAGCGGCTGCATCCAACATACCTTTGTCTTGTGGCATGAGGCTGTTGTAGAAGATTTGCAGTAAATTCCACCCTTCGATACCATGATGTGGACATCACCTCTGCAGTTCTTGAAATCTCTCCCACGCCTCGCTCATGGTTTCATCTCCTTTCTGTCGGAAATTGTGGATTTGATGGCGCAAGGAGTTTGTTTTGGATGGTGGAAAGAACTTGTTGAGGAAAGCATTCGCCACCTTAGGCCAAGTGTTCATGTTCTCGGGCCGTTGTCCCCTTATCCAACCTTTAGTCTTATCTGCAAGAGAAAAAGTGAAAGCCATCACTTTAAGATCATCAGGAGAAACAGTTTGTACCTTGATTGTGCTGCAGATTTCTTCAAAATTGGCTAAGTGTTGCGTGGCATCTTCGTGAGGCAGACCGTGGAACAAGTTACGCTGCACCATGCTAACCCATGCAGGCGGAATTTGGTACTCTTCAGCATTGATAGTGGGTGCCGTATAGCCAAGGTGGATCTCTTCAGTCCTAGGTGCTGTGAAGTCTCTCAAGGGCCGGTTGGCATCAGCGGCTTCATTGTTTTGTCTATCAACGGCGGCTGCGCACAAGAGTTGAACTTCATGGGCCATCTGATCCCGTTCTCTTTGGAGGTTCTCCAAACGAGCATTTTCATTCCCGGTCGACATGTCTAATTGGCGTGGATTTAAGTGTAAGAAAGGTCCCCTTGTTGGGTGTTTGTTTCGTCTCTGGTAGAAGAGATGGGTTGATCATTGCCTAGAAAACCACTCAACCAAATCTGTGACGTTCGGGGTTGAAGGTTCATCTGCCAGATTTCAACCTAAAATGGGAGAGAGAAAGAAAATAAAAGAAAATTAAAAACAATTACTAACTAAATTACTTAGGTCTGAAATAATATTCACTGTTGTCCCCGGCAACGGCGCCAAAAACTTGATGTGATTTTTACTACAAGTAATAAATCCTAATTTACACTCAATTCGGTTGCAAGTGTACAACCTTGTCAAGTAGTACTTAGGGATCGTCTCCACAGGGACAAGTCGGAATATCAAATCTAACCTAACAATTTAATTTAGTAAAAGAAAGTAAAAAAATGTTTTTGTTTGTTCAAAGGTTGGTTTGGTTTCGATTAAAATGAATTAAACTAAAGTCTTAAAGCAAAATCTGAGTTTTTAACAAGTATGAGAAATTAGGGTTTCTTAGGGTTCCTATCCACTAGTGTTATGACTAATTGGTTTATTAGATTTGTTCATTTAGTTATGAAGGCACAGTTGGGTGTTGTAGGTACAAAGGGATATCTCTATATTAATATCATCTTTAAATTAGAATAAACGTCACCTCTCGGTACTTGGCTACCATAATCTAAAGTCATTAAGTTATTACTGTCCCAATTGATCTAGAAAACCATCTTTCACCTCTCGGTACTTGACACAATTTTCTAAACTATTAGGTAAAGCCCGTATAAGACAAGCGTCACCTCTCGGTACTTAGCCTATCAAATACCCTATTCCTTATGGTCTGGACCTAATATTCAATTTCTCAATTGCAAATACCAAATCCTAGGGTTTCATGTGATTTCGATTAAGTCTTCACAATCAATTAAAATAAATAATAGATCATAACAAAGAACAAGAACATATAAAATAAAACCAACTAAATCATAACAAAAGTTTCAAGTACAACCCTAATCAACCTTAGAAAAGCCTTTAGCCAGTCATGGCTAAAGCACAAATGAAATCAAAAGAATAAAAGAGTTCCAAAGGAAGGAAAAAAAATAATAAAACCGATTGATCAATGATCTCTTCTCTCTTCTTCTCTCTTCTTGCTATTCCTTGTTTTTCCTTATTCAAAACCTAGAAATTCTGCCTAAAAAACATACTCAATCTGTTCTACAGGTCCCTATTTATACCCAGAAATGCTCTGGCTTGCTTGGTTCTGGCTTGCTTGATTGCGGACCGCAATGGATCCATTCCGGGCTGCAATGAATGTTGGCAGAAGCTCCAATCTTCGTGCTAACTCACCCGTTTTGCTTCGTTAAGCTCCAAACACTTGATTACCTGTAGAACAAACATAACTAGGGCAGTAACTTGAACTTTTGGACATTTCTAACCTAATTAAACCTAATATAATCAAAACTTGGCTTAATTTACATAACAAACCCTAGGTTTCAATAGATACAATTTCGGCTTATCAAGACCAAATTTTACGTTTTTCTGAATTTTTTTACTATTTATTAAGCCACTTTGAAAATCGCTGATCCAACGGTAGCACTGTTTTGTTAAGCCACCGTTGGATCAGCGATTTTCAAAGTGACTTAATATATAGTAAAAAAATTAAGAAAAATATAAAATTTGGTCTCCAAGCACATATTAATATGGAGAACAAGATGAACGGTTCAGATCGACTTTTTGAATTTTAAAATTTGAAATTTGGACCGGTAGCACTTCGGCCGAAGTGCTACCGAAAGCATATTAGTCAATCTCTCTCTCTCTATATATATATATATATATATATATATATAGAGTACGGCTAACGCGCTTCCTCTAGCATATGAGCCGAAATGCTTCCGGTGGAAAGTTGAAATTTCAAAATCCAAAAAGTCGATCTGAACCGTTCATCTTCTTCTCCATATTAATATCTGCTTGGAGACCAAATTTTACATTTTTCTGAAATTTTTTACTATTTATTAAGCCATTTTGAAAATCGTTGATCCAACGGTAGCTTCTGATTTTTACTGTTTGGTAAGCCACCGTTGGATCAGTGATTTTCAAAATGGCTTAATAAATAGTAAAAAATTTCAGAAAAATGTAAAATGTGGTCTCCAAGCAGATATTAATATGGAGAAGAAGATGAACGGTTCAGATCGACTTTTTAGATTTTGAAATTTCAACTTTCCACCGGAAGCATTTCGGCCCATATGCTAGAGGAAGCGCGTTAGCCGTACTATATATATATATATGAGTTAGGCTGGGGTGCTATGGATAGCATAAAGGCCTCTATGCTACGGCTCAATATTCGAGTTTTCAAAATCCAAACGGTCGATCCGAACCGTTCATCTTATTCTCCATATTAATATCTGCTTGGAGACCAAATTTTACATTTTTCTGAATTTTTTTACTATTTATTAAGTATTTTAGAAAATTGTTGATCCAACGGTGGCTGCACAAAACAGTAAAACCGTTGGATTAGCGATTTTCAAAGTGACTTAATAAATAGTAAAAAAATTCAGAAAATTATAAAATTTGGTATCCAAGCAGATATTAATATGGAGAATAAGATGAACGGTTCGGATCGACCGTTTGGATTTTGAAAACTCGAATATTGAACCGTAGCATAGAGGCCTCTATGCTATCTATAGCACCCCAGCCTAACTCTCTCTCTCTCTCTCTCTATATATATATATATATATATAGAGAGAGAGAGAGACTAATATGCATTCAGTAGCATATGGGCCGATATGCATACGGTCCAAATTTGAAATTTCAAAATCCAAAGTCGATCTGAACCATTCATCTTGTTCTCCATATTAATATGTGCTTGGAGACCAAATTTTACATTTTCTGAATTTTTTTACTATTTATTAAGCCACTTTGAAAATTGCTAATCCAACGGTGGCTGCTGATTTTACTGTTTTGTTAAGCCACTGTTGGATTAACAATTTTCAAAGTGGCTTAATAAATAGTAAAAAAATTCAGAAAATGTAAAATTTGGTCTCCAAGCACATATTAATATGGAGAACAAGATGAATGGTTCAGATCGACTTTGGATTTTGAAATTTCAAATTTGGACCGTATGCATATCGGCCCATATGCTACCGAATGCATATTAGTCACTCTCTCTATATATATCATTCATATTCCGACATTTTTATTAATATCTAAAGTTAATTATAAAATAATAAATATGTCCACCCCAGACCGGCCATTTAATGGTCAGTTGAGAATTAAAATGAGAACCGGCCATTAAATGGCCGGTTGGAAATTTTTTATTTTTTTAGAAAAAGTTATGATTTATCTATTTTTGTATTAAAAATATTAAAAATATTTTTTATATTTTTTTCAAAATAGATAGAATGTTATATAATTTGATTTATTAGAAGTCAGTAAGAAGGACCGCAACAAAAAATAGAATGACCTTCGGATCTTCTTTCTCCTTTTAATTAGCGAAACATAATTGACGCAATCACCAAATCTCTCTTCCAATCATCAATAAATCAGATCGGCCTTTGAAGAATCGAAATCGAAATCGGTAGAAAATCAAATCTGAAGAACTTGTCAGCAAAGAAGAATCGGCGTAACTCTTACGGTAAGTCTCTTCCGATTCCACCGTTTTTTCGCCCAAATAATCGAATTGGGGGCTGCCAATGGATAATAGATTTTCTAAACCATGGTAGCAGCGCAACAATGGAGTGATTATTGCTCGGTACAGTAGAAGGTCCTAGTTTTAAGTAATGGTACTGTTGAGGGTTTGAGTATGAGCGATAAGAGAAAGGGTTTTACAGTTGGGATCTCCATTTCAGCAAGTGGTAGTGGTTAATATCATCTCAATAGGAATTTTAGCTTTGTCTCAGTCATGGGGGAATATGTTACATGTGGTGTTTCTAGGCTAATTAGACAGGAATTTAGTCAGAAATTTCAAATCCAGTGGAATTGTTTGACTCTTTTTTTAGTATCAGTCGATTAATCGGCCTAAACGGCTGTTTTTTACAACCCTGGGTTATACCTTGTTTTGTCCATTATAGCATTCATGACCTGCTTAGAGATTTCTCAGTGCTTTAGTTTTTTTTAGACTATATGTTTGTGTTATTTTCTCTAATGGGTAATTACCCCAAGTATGTTGTTTCTGTCATTCACATCCTTATTGTACTATCTTTTGATAGGAAATGGCGTGTAGGAGATTGAATTACCTGTTACTACTTTCAAGTCTCTTTCTGTACATGGGACCTGCTCTGGGTATAAGATTCGTTATAGATAGGGAAGAGTGCTTCTCACACCAAGTTGAATATGAAGGCGATACTTTGCACGCGTCATTTGTTGTCATTAAGACTGACACCCCCTGGCATTACTCCGATGAGGGTGTAGATCTTGTGGTATGGTCCTGATGCTGCTTATCATGTCTTTAGTGCTTGCTACTACTACTGTTTGTAATGTTTATATGAGTTATTAGTTATTACTTTTGATATTTCTGTTTACATGCCTTAGAATTTTGTAATTTGTCCTAAATTCCTGAAAGATACCTGAACAGTCTTCCCAACTTACCATGCTTCAATTGCTCCTTGACTCCCCACTTTTCCAGTTTATTTCGGTAAATATTAATATTGCACATTTTATGACTTTCCAGGTGAAAGACCCATCTGGTGCGCAAATTCATGACTCAAGGGATAAAATAAGTGACAAGCTTGAGTTTGTAGTGCAGAAAAGAGGCCTCCACCGCTTCTGTTTCACCAACAAATCACCATACCATGAAACCATTGATTTTGATGTCCACGTTGGCCATTTTTCCTATTTCGACCAACATGCCAAAGACGGTAATAATCACCATACCTTGATCCATTTTGCCTACAAACTCTTTAGCATTCCTGTTGTTTCAACTTCTCTTTCCTAGTATTAGTGATACAGCAATTGCTGCTTGGTAATTGAGATTTGTTAAATTAGCTTTAAAGAAAAGAACACACATCAGCTATAGCATACCTTACAGCAAGGGATGCTACAGTATGTATCTTACTGAAACTAAACATCTGAGGTCTGACATTTTTATTTTTTCCACTTATTACGATACAATTATACATGTGAACTATTGTTACAAAAATAGGAATATGAGTATAATTATGAGTGCAATCTGAGTTTTAGGAGTTTCAGACTTTCAGTAAAGGTTCCTGTAATGAAATATTTTTGTGAATGAATTAAATTGCAGAACATTTTGCGCCTTTGTTGGACCAAATAGCTAAGCTAGATGAAGCATTGTACAACATACAATTTGAGCAGCATTGGATCGAGGCTCAGACTGACCGACAGGCCATCTGTAATCACCCTTCCTCTCTCTTCCTCTCTCCCCCACCCTGCCTCCCTGTGACCAAATTATGTACTGTCCATGTCATGTCATGTCTGGCATTACATACACTACTTGATAGTGTCAATATATTCTTGTAATAATAAGCAGGAATTGCATCATGTCCCTTGTGTATGCCTTGACCTCACATGCATCTGTGTACAATTTTTTTATTAACAAGGTTTTCCAGTTTGGTACCATATGAACCCATATAAACAAACAAAAAAGAAACACTGAAAACCAGAACATTCCGTATGCGAAGTAGTACTTCCACTCATGACTTTATCTTTATTTATCTCTCTGTAATTATCTTTTGGGGCCAGTGAATGAAGGAATGAGCAAGAGGGCGATACAGAAGGCAATCTTTGAGTCGTTGGCACTTATTGGCGCAAGTGTGTTACAGGTTTACCTGTTGCGACGCCTTTTCGAGCGCAAGCTTGGTACCACTAGGGTTTAGGAAACACTCTCTTTGTGATATTTTAATTCTCGTTCCATTTGTACTATTATTAACAATTTATATGTTCTTTTTTGTATCTTAGAAGAGGTTTCACATTTATAATCTAGGAACATCATCTTGCTTTTTTTTTTTTTTAAAATTAAAACTTATTAACTATCTAATATGACAAAGCTTCCAAGTTTTTAAGATTGGATTCTGTGAATGAAATATTCTCATATGAGACGGTGCTGTTTGTTATTGGTACCAGAAAAATGCTTTTGGTTTATAAATGCCTTAGTTGTTGGGAGCAGTATACATTGAACATAATTTATGCATTTAAGGTGGTAATTTATCTTCAATATATGATGGGCAAATGGCTGTGCTTCTGTCTTTGATGGTTGTGCTTCAATATATGTGCTTTCTTAGTTAATTATTAATTTTTGCATAAAGCGTTTTTCACTTTGAAATTTTTTTTGTTTTGATAACTTTAGAAAAGTGATTTTGAGGTGTTTATTATAGCAATTTCAGCTAGTATGCTGATTTTTTTGGCTGTTTCCAGCTTGGTATTGTAGTGCCGTTTTAACTAGGCACTAGGTTTTTGATGTTTTGGCTATAATCGAGACTAAACCTACATAAGCTCTCCATCAAATAAACACCGTTTCTTAATCCTTCAATGGTATTCACTTGCACCATCCAGCAAAATAATTACATGAGCCTTCGTTATTATTATTGTGCCCCTTCTCCTTAAACGATTTTCTATTTTTTCCCCCTTTCTCTATAATCATGCAACTTCCATTGCAAACCTTGCACATAAACACTTGTTTGTTTGCTTTCCTCCTCTTATATTATTTTCTGTTTGCAACAAAATTACCTCTCTTCATGGCAGCAATCTATATGGAGTATGCATTGGTACTTTATTTCCAGTCATCTTGACTCTCATTGACGCAGTTGGTAACATGTCAGGCTATTCATAAGCAGAATATCTAAGTTTCATTGGTCTAGATGAAGGCCACGCGATCACCCACAGAAATGCTGAGGCTGCATATCTGATCTTGATTTTTCTCCAAGTCCAGTTCTTTTTTCCTAATTTAACCGTTGATGAGACCCACCTCTCTCTCTCTCCTATGCTCTTTTAGTCTCCTCCCTCTTGTCTTTCTAAACATTGAACGATTCATCACCTCTAGTGTACTCTTCTCTACTTGGTATACTTGTTCTTGGAGTTCCGGCCAGATCTACACCTCATCTCCAAGTACTCTTTTGTGTTCCAACCTTCATTCTTGCTATTCAAGAATTTTGTGATTATGCAAGTACCGATCAGGTTTTTTTTTTTTTCCTCTCTTATTTAGGGTAAATTCCTTCTATGGAGCAACACGTTTTATGAAACAAGGATGTTGTATTGTGCTATGCCTTCACACACAAACTCTAGTTCAACTCTTTTATTTGAATTTGATCAATGAATCCTTTTTTTTAGATTGGCTTTTGAGTTTTGACCCATTCATTGGATGCAGTTTATGATAGAGTTAGGTGCCCTAGAACAAACTCTTGTTTGTATTTCTTGTTCATATGATTGATTGACGATAGTCAATTTATTGCCTAAAGTTGCATTACTTATGGTTTATCTAAGTACTTAGATTGTGTAGCAACCAGCTGATAAAAGTAATGTAAAGTATCCTCGACCGAGGTAATCAGCAAGGAACACTGATTACATGTAAGGCTAGTGTGACGATTGAAAGCTTTAATCCAGCTATCACAGATCAACACGGCCGTATTGCCGGTTCAATGTCACAGATGCATATAAGTGTTTATATGTTGTCGGATTTGACCACACGTGAACATCATAAAGGATTTTATATTTTTTTTATCATTGATGGTTCACGGTAATATTTTATGTCTGGGACATTAAGTATGTACATCAGTGGTTGCTGTCCACCACTCGCCGTAACAGGGAGTTATAAAAACATCCTCTCTATGTGTATAACTTACGTTGGTTAGTACGCATATGTCAACAGAACTAATATCCCTTATTTGCATACTGGTGTATGCTGAGTAAGTTATGATATCCCTAGGCCTCTTGATAGAGATTATATTATATGTGCACAACATGATTGACCAGTTGCAATCATGTATTATAATATGATGCTCACGCGTCAAGAAACATAATCGATGATACAGTGGGAACGACAAACATCATGTCTCACGTTTATCATTGGATCATCATGAGATATTGAAAACAACACAAGCAGTGTCATGCATTGTCTATATAGATCAACGATACTGTCAGGTTACATATCGTATGTATAATTGGATAGTCAAGGCATGTTGCTAGACACTAATCTTGATCAATTAGAAACAGGATGTTCCAGATTGCTAACATAATAAAGATCCAAACCGGTCACACCTACAGGGTCCCTTGGTCGAGATGTCATACGGATTTATGACACCGTGCAAATATGTCGGAAACAACATGCATAGTGAATCACATAATACGAGTTACAAATGGTGTTTTGATTATGTGAGATGTGTTAAACCTTCTATTCTGGTTGATTTGATCATACCATGTTATATATGATTATCATACAAGTGAGTGGATATATGGCATGCGCAATTTGGACTTACAGTTCAAAAGTTATGATCATTGGAATTAATGTTTAACCATGGTCAAATGTAGTCAAACTTTGGTCAACAACTTTGACCAAGAAGAGAGTGCTGTTGACTTGGTCAACAAAATGGAGGGGAAAATTGCTTCTTATGTAAGCAACCTTTTGAATGAAAGTTGGATGGACTAATGGTCCAATGGACCATTGCTATATGATATTACTCATATGTTCTCATTTAATGTCATATCATTTTGATTTTAAATGGGAGGCATTAAAGTAATTATGACAATCTACATAAGATGACATCCCTACACTTTCATCTAACACAAATTCATTTCATAAGTTTGAAAAGTAGATTTAGAAAGTTCTAGAGCTTTTTCTCTCTATCTCTCTTCTCTTCCTTTGGCCAAGCAAGCAAGGAGCATCACTGAGCCGTCGCGTCCCCCTTGACCCACACCACCACCGAGTTGCTGCCGGTCCGCAGCTCCGGCCGTTGCTCCATCTGACTCGATGATATGGTGGAAATCAATGCTAATAATATTTATAACCCTAATGTGTTTGGTCGATTCACAAGTGCATGAATCTATTGTATAGTATAGATTGGGGTGTCGATCCGCAGGGATGATGTATTAAGAGATCTAAGATGTAAACTAAGGTCTAGGTTATTGGTTCTTTTATGTGAGTTAAGTGTGTTTGGTTGATTGGTTGTTGGTTGCTCGGTTATAATTATTGAATTACAACAGAGGAGTAGTATTAGATTAAGTGTTTAGAAGATGAGCTTCAGGGAATCATACATTCTATCATTCAAACTTGTGTAATCTAAGTTATGGTTGTCATAACAATAGCGCACGGTCTGTCACCAACAGCATGCTATTGCTAATACCTGTCAGTTGCAAAATTACTCAATAGCATGCGGCTCTGTCACCATTCGCACACGTTTGGATAAACCGTACAAAGTATGATTTCAACTCCAGTTGGAATCGCACACGGTTTGGCCGGAATCGCACACGGTTTGGCCAGAACCGTACACGTCCGATACTGGTATCTCTGCGATCTGAGAGCTGCTAATTCTATTTTAGTGTTGATCTCCGGTCAGTCTCACAACACCCTAACTGAGTAAGTACCTGTCGGATACTTAGCACAATTTCATGTAGATTAATGATAAGTCTTAATTACTAATATTACAAAAGGGTCAAGTTCACTTGGTCGGTCCTTCCTCTAACCTTTGGTAATAATAACAATTAAGATTACCCCACTATTAGTAATAGAATGTGACATTCGTCTGCTAAACCACATCCCAATAGGTCCCTTAACTGTGGCTCGAATACAAGCGGTCAACTGGTCAGTCTATTCTACTTATATCTAGGATAACTTATATTCTTCGGATATTAGTTAACTCCAATTAGGTATGAGTGTATTACGTACTTCTATCATACGAGGTCACTTTAAGCACCCAATAAACAAGAACATTAGGCATAAAATCTCAGTAGGAATTCAGATCATAGTACAAAGATAATATAAATGAACAATTAGATTAAACTCATAAGAATTCAAGATTACATGTCTTCACCCTAGAATAGGGTTGCTTAGCCACTCATGGCGGGTTCAACAACAAAAGAAACAAAATACATAAAGTGAGAGAGAGCAATAGAGAGAGATGGAGGGAGAACACCTATGCTGCCCCTTATCTCATGCATGCCATCTTTACGCCTTGTTCCTTCATTCTCTTCTAGTAGAGACCTTGTTATTCCTTATTGATTTCTCATTTGCATAGCCTCCACTAGAGTGAAACCCTAGTTCTAAGTGCTCTTAGATATGTCTATGCTTCTGTGGTTCCAGAGATTCGAGAGTGAGAGAGAGAGAGAGAGAGAGAGAGAGAGAGATCCTTCCTAGGTGTTCATTTGCTTAAATAGGCCTTGGTTGGGAAGTTAGATCTGTAACTGCTGTTCTGGCAATTTTTGCATGCGGATGCTGGAATAGCATGGGGATTGGCTAAGATCCGCACGGGCAGTTATAACCTCCTGCGATAGCTCTTCCGAGTAGTATGCGGATGAAGGCATCCGTGCGTCTGAGATGTCAAAATTGCTTGTTTTACGCCTGTTTTTGCTCCAATATATTGAAAATATGCAATTCTCTAAAATTAAGTGAAATAACAAAAAAGAATCTGATTCTCTAAAAAATAATCAATTGTAACTCGATAAATGACAATAATATAGGCTAAGTGATAGGAAAAATAGTGACTTATTTGACCTCTATCACATGATCGGCCAAGAGCCAAATTGGCTTGGAGCCGAGCCGCCGTTTAAGCCCTCCTTGTGTTATCAAGCCGAGGTCGCCTCTCCGTCGATCTGATCGGCCTTGTCCCTCCGCCGTCGTTTGGGAACCATCGGCCGCTGCCTCTCTTCCCTAGCCGATCAGCTAGGGTTTCATCTCTCTCTCCTTCTCCTTTGAGATTGATCTAGCTCCGAGCGATCTAGATCTTGATCTCTCTATACCTCATTGATTCGAGTTGAGATTCAGATCACTAGTGATTTTTTTTTAAATGTACCTATATTGCCAAAGAGAGACATTACTAGAGTGCTACAAATACACCTACATTTGGAGTGTTGTATTAGGGCTGTAAATGCCCTATTATCTTGTCATATAGAGACCCTACAAAAGTACTCCAAGACCTTCATTTGGAGTGTTGTATTAGGGTTGCAACTACCCTCTTCTCTTGCTATGTAGAGACATTACTAGAGTGCTTCAAACACCTTCAATTGGAGTGTTGTATTAGAGTTGTAAATGCCATATTATCTTATCATATGGAGACACTACTAGAGTGCTCCAAACATCTTCAATTGGAGTGGTATTAGGGTTGTAATTGCCTTATTATCTTGCCATCTGGAGACACTACTAGAGTGCTCAAAACACCTTCAATTGGAGTGTTGTATTAGGGTAATAAATGCCATATTATCTTGCCATATAGGGACACTACTAGAGTGCTCCAAACGCCTTCAATTTGAGTGTTGTATTAGGGTTGTAAATGCCATATTATCTTGCCATATAGAGACAATACTATAGTGCTCCAAACAACATCAATTTGAGTGTTGTATTAGGGGTTGCAACGATGCTCTTCTCTTGCCATATAGAGACATTACCAAAGTGCTGCAAATGCCCTATTATCTTTCAATCTGGAGACACTACTAGTTATAACTGTATTCATCTGGCAAAATATTATCTTGCAAATGCCCTATTACCAGAGTAACAGTTTTCTAGAAACAAATTAGTTTGAGTAATTGACCAGATTAGACTTGAACCGTCATGTGGATCGATACCCTTAATATACTACTCAATAGGATTGTACACTTGCAATCTGATTCGAAAGGTGTAAACAAGGTTAAATGGTACAGCTTGCTGTACTGAAACTTTGTGCATACTTTTGTGTGAACAAAAGGGATTAGGGTTTTCAAAAGAGAATGGTGGTGTGTGAGATGCCTCTCCAGATGGCTGTCTCCTCCCTTATATAACAAAATTCGTGACTTGGGAATAATCAGGCACAATCTGGAAGTGAATCAGGCGAAGATACAGCATTAAATGCATAAAATCTGGTGAAATTCTGTCTGGTGCGGCCCAGGGTGCGGCCAGTGGTGGCCGCACAGTTGTGCTGTGCTTTGTTGTTTGCTGCGCTGAGAAGTGTGCGGGTCGCCTAGGTCGCACGACCTCTCTGACTTGGTTATTTTTGTTCCTTTTTGATCGAGGTTTCTTCCAAAGTGGATACGGTCGCACCAAGTGCCCCAGAGACCGTTCCAAAGCTTGCAAATGCTCCAAAACTACAAATAAGATGAACAACGGCAGTAACTTGGTTCTTGATGTATTTCTAAGCTAAATTATGCTAAATTAACCTAAATGCAGGGAAATTGGTCAAGTTATCGATTCAAAACCCTAAGCAAAAGTATATATATTTTGTGCTTATCAAGGATCAAGAGGCAAAGAACAAGACCCAAAGGGATTTCAATACTGACATATATGATCAAATGAGAAACACGACCATCCTCCTCCAAACCATAATCGCTCAAAATAAGTCAATGGAGACCCAAATTGCTCAACAAGCCACTCCTTTCCCCGCCCACAAGGTATGCTACCTGGCAAGCCGGAGAACAATCCACGTGAGCACATCAATGCAATGGTGGTAGCTGATTAGCAAAACACACAAGAGGCGCAGGTGCCGGTCACAGAAAATCTTGGAGAATCTGAGGGATCGTCACAAAAGGAAGGCGAATCTCCAAAAGAGGAAAAATCAGATGCAAATCCGCAAGAGGAAAGCGAATCTTCAAAAAAGATAAAAATTACAAGGTATATCCCTCATCATAAATCTTTTCCTTACTCAACACAGATGGTCAAATTAGGACTAGATGGTCAATTTGGTAGTTTAATGGAGCAAATCAATCAATTGAATCTTGAAGAAATCTTGCAAATGCCAAATCTAATCAAATTCTTGTTTAGTCGGACCCGAGTTGTTAAAGAAAAGGAAAAAGACCAATTTAAGGAAGGTAACCAATTAAATGATAACCCTCTTGAGATTTTACCCCCAAAATTGAATGATCCCGGTGCCTTTTCGATACCCTGTTCCATAGGAAATACCAAAATTCCCATTGCCTTGTGTGACCTTGGTGCAAGTGTCAGTCTTATGTCCAAATTTGTTTTTTACCAGCTTGATTCGTGCAAGTTGGAGCCAACCAATGTTAGGTTATATTTTGCTGATGGTTCATCACGAGCTCCACTTGGCATGTTGAAAACTGTTACTCTGAAAATTTAAAACTAAAGATTCCTGCTGATTTTGTAGTTAGAGAGACTGATAAGAACACTCAATCTAGAGTGATCTTAAGTCGAGCTATTTTGGCAACAACAGGTGCAAACATAAATGTCAAGGAGGGACAAATTTCCTTTTCTGTTGGAAGAGAAAAAAAAATATTTTCACCATCCAAGATTTTTTGATATCTCTTTTAATAAGTTTCCAAAAGTTGTGCAAGAATATTTGCAGGTGCATGCAAAATCTGTGAAAGGAAGGTCGGTGGCAAGATCTGCGATCGATCGATTGTGGCAGGTGAACAAGAAATAGTTGAAGGATCTGTTGTTTGAAAAACAAATCGGCGCGCGTGATTCGAGCGCAAGGAGGAGCGAAGGGATGCGCCCGATCAGCATCCCTCCTAATCAAAGGAAAAGGGTCGAGCCGTAGACCTAAAACTAAGCGCTTCTTGGGAGGCAACCTAGGATGAAAAACTTTTAATTTCTACATTACTTTCTGTTGGGGTTTACGCGGTGCTAACCGGAAATCCGTTTAGGCTTAAGTTGCGGAATGACCGTAGAACAAAAATTTCTACGGCCAACTTAAGCTCAGGATTAAACGGGATATGTCAGGAAACTTTCCAAGGCGGTCCACCTTCAGTATTCCTTTGGCATCAAAACCCAATTTAATCATTTTACAGATCTACTCCATGATTGATTTCTAAAACTTTAATCTACTTACCAATTAAATAGATTAATATAACATATTTATACCTTGTTTCCAAATCACAGTTGGAATGCAGACCGAGCGAGTAGAGCCTCACCAGGGAAGGAATCGACTCGGAGTATCATACGTGTGATACCTCTATCGGTTATCCACCAGGACTAACTAGAGAGCGGTTTGTTTCTTCTGCCAGAAATACCGTAAATTGCGGAATTCTGCAAAAACACTATTCACAGGAAAAAGACGAAAACCCGTAAACACGAATTTTCGGTTGCTCAGTTTCATCAATATGCAAAACTGACATACCGCTAAATTCAGTAAAACACTATTCATCGATCCCATAAATATACTCCACAACAACCCGCAAGATTATACGTCAAGTACGTATAACTTTCTTTTCTCAACCGAAACACTATTTGGGAGAGAAACCGAGAAAGAGAGAAAATACCGATCCATTTCGACACGAAACGGTATGAGTGAATTAGTTAATTTCTCTCTACCCCTCCACCCCCATTTATAGGGTTTAGGGTCGGTTGCCAAAAGACCAAAATGTCCTCCAAGTTCGGCCTATTTACAAGGTATGCCATTGACACCTCATCCTTTTATATGTGAAATGACCAAAATACCCCTTCCACACCCTTCCACACTCTTCTCCATGTTTCTACACATGCAAGGTGGCATAGGTGTGAAATGACCATTTTGCCCTTGTGGATAGGATTGATGACATGTCATCTGGATAGGATCAATGACATGTCATGCGGATAAGGACGAATCTGAAAAGACCCGAATGCCCTCGGTCCGAACACAAATAATATTCGTATAATTATTCTGAACAATTATATATATATTTTTCTTGCGGTTTGTTGTTTCGGTAATTTATACAACGTGTCCTGCACATTTATAAATTAACCGGTTAACTTTTATACAACGTGTCACACACGTTTATAAATTAACCAATGTTTTTGCTCGTTATTTTTACATAACATTTATAATTTAATTATAACACGTATAATTAATTATAACCATCTTACTATTGATCATAACCAATTTATAATCAATCACAATAAGATTCTCCGATTAACTCATATATGGTGTGACCCAATAGGATCTTTGTTATGTTGGTAAATAGAGTTAAAACTGTTTTAACTTCTATAATCATGGGTGGCATCTGGCAACACATCATGACCATCCAATTACACAGATGATGCTGTACTGTACAATGTCACGATCCAGTAAACAATTTACTTGTGTCTGTTCTTCTGTCTCATAGCTATCAGATCAGTTTCAAGGTAGATGTGTGTCATCCTTGCTAATTGAATCTTTTCTTGATCTTGAGCAGATTATCAAATATAATTACTCTTGTAATTATACTGCTAGCAGATAATCTTACTCTATCAAGGGGCCCAGTGATGCTATAGCTCGTATAGAGATACGAGGGACAAATAGTATTCTTGGTAAACTATCACTTCCTCAGCTAAGCTATACATATGGAAAAGCTACCGTTATGACTGCTTTTTACGGACAACGGTAGATAACAATCACACATACATATTTCTCAGTGGGAATGATAAATACCTCATACTGTAGAACCTGACACTGAATGAAAACATAAATGACACGAACACAATTCTATTTAATGTTTCATTCGGGGTCTGTCAAATACCATGTTCCTAGAACATGTATCTATGTGATTAAAATGACATCTCGTGTCAGGTGGTTTGTAAAACTTAACCATCTTTTAATCCACATACTAACCTTATCGCGGTAATTAGTGTTACTGCTAATTACCTTGGTCAGTGACCTTTTAAGAGTATATATCATCTATATTATGGAGTTTCACAATTTCAGTCATGAACTCGAAATGATCCATAAATTCAATAATACTCAAGGCAACAAAATGATATATAAATAAACATTCAATTCATGAACAAAGCTTTATGATAAATTATCGTATTATTCACTTCTAGATTATTACACTAACACTTTCCTCTTTTGATGTTAGTTATTAAAAAAATGAAAAACAAAAAATAAAAAAGAGCAACACCAACAGCTGCTGTGCGGCTAACCTGGGCCGTATGCCTGACAACTTCCTTTCCTTTAATTTGTTTCGATTTTTGCAGGAAACAGACTATGCGGCCAGCTATGCGGGCACCCTTGCCCGCACCGACGCCTTTCTCTAGCCATTTTTGGCAGTAAACAGAGGCCTCCCGTGCGGTCTGCCAGCCTGCACTCTCAACAGCAAGAATTCAAACGGCTCCTCTGCTGCAATCAAGGTTCTAAATAGCGATTCTAGCGGCATAGCGGGGAGACCAAAAAAAAAAGCTATTGCGAATAGCGTAGCTATAGCGGAAGCTATCACACATATCGATTTCCCTTTTCAAACTTTATATTCTATATTTCTACTAATTATCAACATAATCAATATTAGAGAATTGATGTAACAACTAAATGACAACTAATCTAAGTCTATACTTTTTATCAATTATGCAAATAAGAAGGAAAAAAAATCTAAAAAGTAACATTATTTAATAGTTTATACTTCATGGTATTACATATTATAATAGATAAAGAGTAATTAATTTTATACGGTAAATGAAGTCAATATACATATTTAAATATTTTATAATTATAATAATAATCAAAATCAGTTTTCAATTGAAACAAACGATAATAATTTTACAAATGAATACTATAAAAAGAGTAATCAAAATGAAGAATTAGGATTTGAATATTTCTCGATATAAAATGATAGAATAAATCACAAATAAAAATAGAAGCATATAGTTTGGTTTAGTATACTTATCGTAGAAGACCATGTAGCATTAGAAATAAGAATAGAAGTACAGAAGTCCATATAAATTGCAAAAAAAAATCATGTAGCATAGCGGTAGCTATAGCGGGTCTCATATAGCGGTAATAGCGGTCAGCTATTATAGCTATAGCGGTCGTAGCTGAGTTAGCGCAATTTTATCTCATAGCTTAGCGTTTATGGTCCGGAAAAGCTATAGCGCCGCTATAGCTAGCTATTTAGAAGCCTGGCTGCAATTAATTGGCGCGCGAATCTTGGCATCCCTCCACCCTTTCCTTCTTCTCATTCTTTCCTTATTCACACCCCTCCATCCTTATAACATAGAACCCACTCTCCTTCATCTTCCATTCTCAATACACCCTCCAAACCAACCAAAACTTGCTCAAACTGCGGATTCCTCTTCTTCTCGATCATTTCAAGCATTTCTTCTTCTCAATTTTGCTTCGTTCATTCGACTCAAGAACAACCCAAGCAATCAATCGTGATCTTCATTTCAATCGGGTTTTTCTCCTTTTCTCTTCTCTTTTATTGTTTTTTCTTGAATGATTTTGTTTAGAATAGTTTAGTTTGGTACCAACAATCTCTCTCTCGGGTTTCAATTGTTCATCTTGACCAAAAAAAGAAAACTAGAATTTTTAGGTTTATTTCTGTAGTTTAAAACCTTTAGTTTTGATTCATTTTTACTATTTAGAAGCTATCCAAACTTGTTTGTGCGGCTTGGTGTGCGGCTCCCCCTACTCGCACGATCTTCCCTTATTCAACCAGACCACCTGCTTGTGCGGCTTGCTGTGTGGCCACCCCTACCCGTATGGTTTAAACAACTACACCAATAATTGTTTTGTGCGGCCTACCCATCCCGCACTTGAATCCACACCAACCCTTTGTTTACTTTCCATCTGTTTTGTGCAGCCTTCCTAGCCCGCATTCCTGGCCACACTAACCTTTGTTTCGCCTGTTTATACTTTTGTTTTGCTTGTTTATTTTTATTTTCTGTACTTCTGGGCACACGTTGGTACCGTATCTCCCTTCTAGATTTTTCTAACTTCTTCTCAAGGAAAAATGGTGCGCATTAAGGTCATCAAGGAGCACAAGAAGGACGCGTACGAAAAAGGCGAGTCTAGCCGCCGTGTCAAGCGCAAGTCCTCATGCCGTCACGAGCAAGAAGAAGAAATTCCCAATCTCTTGAACCCTACCCCAGCACCAGTCATGAGCCTTGCAAACAGTCAGGGGTGCGATGCCCTTAAATACAATCGCGTACTTGTCTCCTCTCGCTGGATCAATGTCCATGGCATCAATGAACTGGGGATTGATAATTCTGTGGAGTTCCTTACCTCTCGCATTGGCCTGTGGCACTTTCTCTCCGATGTGGTCCCGACCTACACCAACATCACCATTGAATTTCTCTCCACTGTTGAGTTTGACCGTGCCAGTGGCATCATCTTTTTCGACTTGGGTGGCTTTCATTTCCAGCGCACATCCACCAAAATCATGCAACTCCTCAACCTGCCATTTGACAATCTGACTTCCATGAATGACACATGAACATACGACCCTGCCATGTCCAAGCATGCATTCAAGACCCCCATCTGTCAAACCGGGGTGCTCTCCCGCCAGATGAACAGGGCCATTCTGCACCCTACTCTCCGCTACATACACCCTTTTTGGGCGAGGTGAGACAATGGCTAAGTTTAATGAAGCCGAGACTTTTTACCTTTATTGCATGTTGCGCAGGAACAATGAGGAGCCATATCTCTTGCCTACTACCTCTGTAGGCACCTCTACTAAGTTGCCATTGGGCACCGCCCAAATGGCCAGATCACTGTGGGTGGTATCATCACCAAGATGGCCAATGCTCTCAACATTGATGGAGCCAATGAGCTCGTTGGAGGCCACATCACCCAAAACCTAGAATGCCTGAATCAAATGAGGTTGATCACTCGCGATGCCACCAATACCTCCTGGCTGAGCACTGGTCTCGAGCACCACCACTACCAGCTGCCTTTGGACGAAGACTTGACCCCTTCCGCCAGTCCACATGGAAGCTGGAGAGTGTGCCCCACAGTTGCCCTTGCCCCTCCTGAAGATGACCCTGCTGTAGCACCTGTTGCTCAAGCCAATGCCTCCAACCAACAACTGATGAACTTTATGCAGGAACAGTTCCAACAGTTATGTGAAGGTTGGACCGCGAGCCTTTTCACTCTCTCCACCAATGTCACATCACAGTTCAATACTCTCAACCTTCGCCTCGACGGCATACAGACTCAGATTGACAATACCGAGGATGATGCCTACTATGCAAGATGGTATAGCTCTGAAGCATATGAGGCCAATGTCTGAGATGAGGATGAACGTGAGGACCCTTCGACACCACCTCACGCAAGAAGGGCCCGGCAAGCAGCAGCGCGCCGCCAAGATCCACCCAACCCACCTCTCGCCAATCAGTGAGGCTCCCCCGCTTCACCTTCGCTCCATGTCTGGTTAGTTTCCATGTTTTCTTCTATTTACTTTTTTCTTGTGTGAATTTAAGCATTGAGGTCAATGCTTCATTCAAGCTTGGGGGGGGGGGGTGTGGAATAGAAGAAATTTGTATCTACATTTAAGTCATGTTTATTTTTGAAAAATTTGCATTTTTAAGTGAAAAACTTGTGTGATTGCTTGAATAAGGACTTGCTTGGAAATTTTTGGTTTTGATTTGATAACTTTGAAAAATTAGAAATAACTCCATGTTTGATCAAAGAATTTCATCGGATGAGATGTTTTGAGATTTTGAAAAAATGAAAAATTGGATTTTATTGAAAAAGCATTTTGAAGCCAAGTTATGTCTTTTAAATAAAGGAATTTGGAATTTTTAAATAATAGAAAGATTGGGATATCCATTGGAATGAAAGAATACATTTGGATGTGTGTATTCATGATATTTGTGCAAAAATAGTTGAAAATTAGTTAAATTGAAATTTTTTGAGAAATAAATTAGGACTCCGCTTGCCTATGTTACGGTAACATGACGTACTTATGGCAATGAGTCTTTGACACTCTGCTCCACTAGTTTGCCCGATAAAGTGGCCGAGTTTACATCAAAAGTGTGGATTCGTGTCATGGAAGGGTTGAACCAAAAGCATGCAAGTGCACTTTTGAATTAAAATGGTTGGGTATGGTTAACTACCTATAACTAACCGGTATTGTATTAAGGATAAAGAACATAGTGTCATGAAAAATAAAAGCAACAAAAGAAAAATTATATTTTGCATGATATCAACACACGAGGTCCATAACTTTCTAGCCTATGCTTGTTCCAAGCTTGGGCGGGGGGGGGGGGGGGGGGCAAAAAGAAAAATCACCACAAAATGAGAGCATAAATTTGGTGAATGAATGAAATAGTGATAAATTCAAAAGAGTTAGGCTGGGGTGCTATGGATAGCATAGTGGCCTCTATGCTACGGCTCAATATTCAAGTTTTCAAAATCCAAACGGTCGATCCGAACCGTTCATCTTATTCTCCATATTAATATCTGCTTGGAGACCAAATTTTATAATTTTCTGAATTTTTTTACTATTTATTAAGCCACTTTGAAAATCGTTAATCCAACGGTTTTACTGTTTTGTGCAGCCACCGTTGGATCAACAATTTTGTAAAATACTTAATAAATAGTAAAAAAATTCAGAAAAATGTAAAATTTGGTCTCCAAGCAGATATTAATATGGAGAATAAGATGAACGGTTCGGATCGACCGTTTGGATTTTGAAAACTCGAATATTGAGCCGTAGCATAGAGGCCACTATGCTATCCATAGCACCCCAGCCTAACTCAATTCAAAATATTAGTTTTTCCAAATAATTGAAGCATCTTTGATTATGAAATTTGAGGGATTGAATTGTGGGGTGAATTATAATTGATCAAGGAAAGTTCAAATCATTGTCCAAAAGGATTCTCGCAGTTTTTAACAATAGCAAGATCATGTAAGTTTTTCGCATTTAGGAATTTAATTGTAACTTTGGTGAGTTTAGGTACCGGCCCAATGCATAAGTTTGGATTTTTGCTTGAGGGTAAGCAAGGTTTAATCTTGGGGGAATTTGATGAGCATGAATTAGGTTTTTTATCTTGGGGGAATTTCCGTGCATTTAGGTTAGTTTAGAGTAATTTAACTTAGAAATACATCAAGAACTAAGCTACTACCGTTTGCTCATTTTATTTGTAGTTTTGGAGCATTTGCAAGCTTTGGAACGGTCTCTGGGGCACTTGGTGCGATCGTATCCATTTTGGAAGAAGCTTCGATCGAAAAAGAAGCAAATCAACCAAGTCAGACCTAAGGTGCAGCCAGGCCGACTCGCACACCTCTTAGAAGCGCCAGAAGACAACACAAGCACATTGGTGCGGCCAGTTGTGCGGCTACCCTTGCCCGCACCATGACCCGCACACCTCATCAGGAGACACGCTAGAAAGTCAGAGAGCTTTTGCGGGTGAAGGTGCGGCCTTCCCTACCCGCACGGTCTCCATCTCTCCTCACAGCACAGCTGGCTGTGCAGCCAGACCAGGCTGCATCCTGGGCCACACCAGCCAGATCTTTGGCAGATTTTATGCAGATTTCGTGCAGTCTTTGCTCGATTCACTTCCAGATTTTGTCTGATTATTCCCCAAGTCACTAATTTTGTTATATAAGGCAGGAGGCAGCCATGAGGAGACTCATCTTTCATACCACCATTCTCTACCACTAAACCCTAATTACCTTCTTCATTCATCCCATCTCTCAAGTGAATCAAAGGTGCGAAGGATTGAAGGACTTGGCGGATCTCGAGGAGCTTGCAAGGAAGAACTGAGGCATAACTTGGGAATTGGTGTATTCTATTTCTCTTGTTATTTTCTTGATTTTACTTGTATGAATTTCTTGTTTTCTATCATGGATGTTATTGTTATTGCACCCATGAGAGGCTAATTTCCTCTCTAAGGGCTTACGTTGTAGTATGAACTTGTGTTAGTTTATTTACTTGGATGTTCTCTTGATGATGATCGTTTTGGCTTGATATTTGGTTTTAATTTATATATTTGTGAATCATGCATGATTTGTCATTTGGTAATCGAACCTTGTTAGGGTAGATAAGGTGGCCTCAAATCTAACTACTGAATCATGCATGAAGAAGATAATTACTGAATCATAGAACAAAAATAATCTTAGAACAAAAATAATCAAAGATAATTACTGATTTGTCATTTGTGAATCATGCATGAAGAAGATACCATTTCATTGTACAAAAATAATCTTAGAATGGTAGATAAGGTGGCCTCAAATCTAACTACTGAATCATAGAACCAAATATGGTACCAAGTAGTAGTAGTAGATGTTTCCTATTAAATAACTCAATTAGGTGGATGAGAGCCCCAATTAAGAGGTACTCTAGTGTCTCTATATGGTAAGATAATAGGGCATTTACAACCAAAATACAACACTCCAATTGAAGGTGTTTCGAGAACTCTAGTAGTGCCTCCAGATTGCAAGATAATAAGGCATTTACAACCCTAAAACAACACTCCAATTCAACATTTTTGAGCACTCCAATAATGTCTCCAGACGACAAGACAATAGGGCAATTACAACCCTAATACAACACACACCAATTGAAGATGTTTGGAGCACTCTAGTAGTGTCTCTATATGGCAAGATAATAGGAAATTTACAACCCTAATACCACCCTCCAATTGAAGGTGTTTGGGGAACTCTGGTAGTGTCTCTATATGGCAATATAATAGGGTATTTACAACCCTAATACCACACTCAAGATAATAGGGCAATTACAACCCTAATACAACTCTCCATTTGAAGATGTTTGGAGCACTGTAGTGGTGTCTCTATATGGCAAGATATTAGGGCATTTACAACTCTAATACAACACTCCAATTGAAGGTGTTTGAAGCACTCTAAGTAGTGTCTGTATATGGCAAGATAACAGGGCATTTACAACCCCAATACAACACTCGAATTGAACGTGTTTGGAGCACTGTAGTAGTGTCTCCAGATTGCAATATAATAGAGTATTTACAACCCTAATACACACTCCAATTGGACGTGTTTGGAGCACTCTAGTAGTGTCTCCAGATGACAAGATAATACGACATTTACAAGCCTAATACAACACTCCAATTGAAGGTGTTTGTTGCAATCTAATAGTGTCTCCCGATGGCAAGATAATAGGGCAATTACAACTCTAATACAACACTCCAACTGAAGATGTTTCGAGCACTCTAGTATTGTCTCTATATGTCAAGATAATAGGACAATTACAACCCAAATACAACATTCAAACTGAGGATGTTTGGAGCACTATAGTAGTGTCTCTATATGACAAGATAATAGGTCATTTACAACCCTAATAAAACACTCCAATTGAACTTGTTTCGAGCACTCTAGTAATGTCTCTATATGGCAAGATAATAGGGCATTTACAACCCTAATACAACACTCCAATTGAAGGTGTTTGGAGCACTATAGTAGTGTCTCCAGATTGCAAGATAATAAGGCATTTCCAACCCTCATACAACACTATAATTGAAGGTGTTTGGAGCACTCTAGTAGTGTCTCCCGATGGCAAGATTATAGGGCAATTGCAAATATAATACAACACTGCAATTGAAGATATTTGGAGTACTCTAGTTGTGTGCATATATGGCAAGAAAATGGGGCATTTACAATCCTATTACAACACTCCAATGGAAGGTGTTTGGAGAACTTTGGTAGTGTCTTTATATGGCAAGATAATAGGGTATTTTCAAGCCTAATACAACAATAACACTCCAATTGAAGGTGTTCAGAGCACTATAGTAGTGTCTCCAAATTGCAATATAGGCATTTACAACCCTAATACAACACTCCAATTGGACATGTTTGGAGCACTCTAGTAGTGTCTCCAGATGACAAGATAATAGGACATTTACAAGCCTAATACAACACTCCAATTGAAGGTGTTTGGAGCACTATAGTAGTGTCTCCAGATTACTAGATAATAAGGCACTTCCAACCCTAATACAACACTATAATTGAAGGTCTTTGGAGGACTCTAGTAGTGTCTCCCGATGGCAACATTATAGGGCAATTGCAAACCTAATACAACACTCCAATTGAAGATATTTGGAGCACTCTAGTTGTGTCTATATATGGCAAGAAAATGGAGCATTTACAACCCTAATACAACACTCCAATGGAAGGTGTTTGGAGAACTCTGGTAGTGTCTTTATATGGCAAGATAATAGGATATTTTCAAGCCTAATACAACACTTCAATTGAAGGTGTTTGGAGCACTCTAGTAATGTCTCTATATGGCAAGATAATAGGACAATTACAACCCTAATACAACATTCAAACTGAAGATGTTTGGAGCACTATAGGAGTGTCTCTATATGACAAGATAATAGGTCATTTACAACCCTAATAAAACACTCCAATAAAATGTGTTTCGAGCACTCTTGTAATGTCTCTATATGGCAAGATAATAGGGCATTTACAACCCTAATACAACTCTCCAATTGAAGATGTTTGGAGCACTGTAGTGGTGTCTCTATATGGCAAGATATTAGGAAATTTACAACCCTAATACAACACTCCAATTGAAGGTGTTTGAAGCACTCTAAGTAGTGTCTCTATATGGCAAGATAAAAGGGCATTTACAACCGTAATATAACACTCCAATTCAAGGTGTATAGAGCACTCTGATAATGGCTCTATATAGCTCGATAATAGGGCAATTACAACCCTAATACAACTCTCCAATTGAAGATGTTTGGAGCACTCAAGTAGTGTCTCCTGATGACAACAGAATATGATATTTACAAGCCTAATACAACACTCTAATGGAAGGTGTTTGGAGCACTCTAATAGTCTCTCACGATGGCAAGATAATAGGGCAATTACAACTCTAATACAACACTCCAATTGAAGTTGTTGGGAGCACTCTAGTAGTGTTTCTATAAGGCAAGATAATAAGTCATTTACAACCCTTATACAACACTCCAATTGAAGGTGTTTGGAGCACTCTAGTAATGTCTTTATATGGCAAGATAATAGGGCATTTACAACCCTAATACAACACTCCAATTGAAGGTGTTTGTAGCACTCTATAAGTGTCTCTATATGGCAAGATAACAAGGCATTTACAACCCAAATACAAAACTCCAATTGAATGTGTTTGGAGCACTATAATAGTGTCTACAGATTGCAAGATAATGAGGCATTTCCAACCCTAATACAACACTATAATTGAAGGTCTTTGGATCAATCTAGTAGTGTGTTCCGATGGCATGATTATAGGGCAATTGCAAACCTAATACAACACTTCAATTGAAGATATTTGGAGTACTCTAGCTGTGTCTATATATGGCAAGAAAATGGGGCATTTACAACCCTAATACAACTCTCCAATGGATGGTGTTTGGAGAACTCTGGTAGTGTATTTATATAGCAAGATAATAAGGTATTTTCAAGCATAATACAACACTTCAATTTTAGGTGTTTGGAGCACTCTAGTAATGTCTCTATATGGCAAGATAATAGGACAATTACAACCCAAATACAACAATCAAACTGAGGATGTTTCTAGCACTATAGTAGTGTCTCTATATGGCAAGATAATAGGTTGTTTACAACCCTAACAAAACACTCCAATTGAATGTGTTTCAAGCACTCTAGTAATGTCTCTATATGGCAAGATAATATGGCATTTACAACCCTAATACAACACTCCAATTATAGGTGTTTGGAGCACTCTGATAATGTCTCTATATAGCAAGATAATAGACCATTTACAACCCTAATTCAACACTCCAATTTAAGGTGTTTGGAATACTCTAGTAGTGTCTCTACATGGCAAGATAATAGGGCATTTACAACCCTAATACGACACTCCAATTGAAGGTGTTTGGAGCACTATAGTAGTGTCTCCAGATTGCAAGATAATAAGGCATTTCCAACCCTCATACAACACTATAATTGAAGGTGTTTGGAGCACTCTAGTAGCGTCTCTATATGGCAAGAAAATTGGGCATTTACAACCCTAATACCACAATCCAATTGAAGTTGTTAGGAGCACTCTAAGTAGTGTCTCTATATGGCAAGATAATAGGACATTTATAACCCCAATACAACACTCCAATTAAAGGTGTTTGGAGCACTGTAGTGGTGTCTCTATATGGCAAGATAATAGGGCAATTACAACTCTAATACAACACTCCAATTGAAGATGTTTGGAGCACTCTATTAGTGTCTCTATATGGCAAGATAATAGGGCGTTTACAACTCTAATACAACACTCCAATTACTTACCTAATATAACACTCCAATTCAAGGTGTATAGAGCACCCTAGTAGTGTCTCCAGATGGCAAGATAATATGGCTATTACACCCCTAATACAGCTCTCCAATTGAAGCTGTTTGGAGCACTCTAGTGGTGTCTCTATATGGCAAGATATTAGGCCATTTACAACCCTAATACAACACTCCAATTGAAGGTGTTTGAAACACTCTCAGTAGTGTCTTTATATGGCAAGATAATAGGACGTTTACAACCAGAATACAACACTCCAATTGAAGGTGTTTGGAGCATTCTAGTAGGGTCTCCAGATGACAATATAATAGGACATTTACGACCCTAATATAACACTCCAATTCAAGGTGTATAGAGCACTTTAGTATTCTCTCCAGATGGCGAGATAATAGGGCAATTACAACCCTAATACAACTCACCAATTGAAGATGTTTGGAGCACTGTAGTGGTATCTCTATATGGCAAGTTATTAGGGCATTTACAACCCTAATACAACACTCCAATTGAAGGTGTTTGAAGCACTCTAAATAATGTCTCTATATGGCAAGATAACAGGGCATTTACAACCCCAATACAACACACCAATTAAACGTTCTTGGAGTACAATAGTAGTGTCTCCATGTTGCAATATAAAAGGACATTTACAAGCCTAATACAACACTCCAATTAAAGATGTTTCGAGCACTCTAGTAGTGTCTCTATATTGCAAGATAATAGGGCGTTTACAACCCTAATACAACACTCCGATTACAACCCTAATATAAGACTTCAATTCAAGGTGTATAGAGCACCCTAGTAGTGTGTCCAGATGGCAAGATAATAGGGCAATTACACCCCTAATACAACACGCCAATTCAAGGTGTATAGAGCACCCTATAGTAGTGTGTCCAGATGGCAAGATAATAGGGCAATTACACCCCTAATACAACACGCCAATTGAAGATGTTTGGAGCACTCTAGTGGTGTCTCTATATGGCAAGATATTAGGGCATTTACAACCCTAATACAACACTCCAATAAAAGCTGTTTGAAACACTCTAAGTAGTGTCTCTATATGGCAAGATAATAGGGCGTTAACAACCATAAGACGACACTCCAATTGAAGGTGTTTGGAGCATTCTAGTAGTGTCTCCAGATGACAATATAATAGGGCAATTACAACCCTAATACAACTCTCCAATGGAAATGTTTGGAGCAATGTAGTGGTATCTTCTATATGGCAAGATATTAGGGCATTTAACACCCTAATACAACACTCCAATTGAAAGTGTCTGAAGCAATCGAAGTAGTGTCTCCATATGGCAAGATAACAGGGCATTTACAACCCCAATACAACACACCAATTGAACGTGTTTGAAGCACTACAGTAGTGTCTCCAGATTGCAATATAATAGGGCATTTACAACCCTATTACGACACTCCAATTGGACGTGTTTGGAGGACTCTAGTAGTGTCTCCAGATGACTAGATAATAAGACATTTACAAGCCTAATACAACACTCTAATTGAAGGTATTTGGAGCACTCTAATAGTGTCTCCCGATGGAAAGATAATAGGGCAATTACACCTCTAATACAATACTCCAACTGAAGATGTTTGGAGCACTCTAGTAGTGTCTCTATAAGGCAAGATAATAGGTCATTTACAACCCTCATACAACACTCCAATTGAAGGTGTTTGGAGAACTTTTGTAATGTCTTTATATGGAAAGATAATAGAGCATTTACAACTCTAATACAACACTCCAATTAATGGTTTTTGGAGCACTCTGATAAATTCTCTATATGGCATGATAATAGACCATTTACAACCCTAATTCCACACTCCAATTTAAGGTGTTTGGAATACTCTAGTATTGTCTCCATATGGCAAGATTATAGGGCATTTACAACATTAATACAACACTCAAATTGAAAGTGTTTGGAGCATTCTAGTAGTGTCTCCAGATTGCAATATAATAGGGCATTTACCACCCTAATACAACACTCCAATTCAAGGTGTTTAGAGCACTCTAGTAGTGTCTCCAGATGACAACATAATAGGACATTTACAAGGCTAATACAACACTCTAATTAAAGGTGTTTGGAGCACTATAGTAGTCTCTCCAGATGGCAAGATAATAGGGCAATTACAACCATAATACAACTCTCCAATTGAAGATGTTTGGAGCACTCTAGTAATGTCTCTATAAGGCCAGATAAAATGTCATTTATATGGCAAGATAATAGGGCATTTACAACCCTAATACAACACTCCAATTGAAGGTGTTTGTAGCACTCTATAAGTGTCTCTATATGGCAAGATAATAGGGCATTTACAACCCAAATACAACACTCCAATTGAAGGTGTTTGGAGCACTATAGTTGTGCTCCAGATTGCAAGATAATAAGGCATTTCCAACCGTAATACAACACTATAATTGAAGGTCTTTGGCGCACTCTAGTACTGTCTCCCGATGGCAAGATTATAGGGGCAATTGCAAACCTAATACAACACTCCAATTGAAGATATTTGGAGCACTCTAGTTGTGTCTATATATGGCAAGAAGATGGGGCATTTACAACCCTAATACAGCACTCCAATGGAAGGTTTTTGGAGAACTCTGGTAATGTCTTTATATGGCAAGATAATAGGGTATTTTCAAACCTAATACAAAACTTCAATTTTAGGTGTTTGGAGCACTCTAGTAATGTCTCTATATGGCAAGATAATATGACAATTACAACCCTAATACAGCATTCAAACTGAGGATGTTTCGACCACTATAGTATACTCTCTATATGGCAAGATAATAGGCCATTTACAACCCTAGTAAAACACTCCAATTGAACGTGTTTCGAGCACTCTAGTAATGTCTCTATATGGCAAGATAATATGGCATTTACAACCCTAATACAACACTCTAATTAAAGGTGTTTGGAGCACTCCGATAATGTCTCTATATGGCAAGATTACAGGCCATTTAAAACCCGAATTCAACACTCCATCAGAAGATGTTTCGAATACTCTAGTAGTGTCTCCATATGGCAAGATACTTCGGCATTTACAACACGAATACAACACTCCCATTGAAGGTGTTTGGAGAATTCTAGTAGGGTCTCCATATTGAAAATATTTGGATTGTCTATATGGCAAGATAATAGGGCGTTTACAACCCTAATACAACACTCTAATTCAAGGTGTATAGAGCACTCTGATAATGTCTCTATATGGCAAGATAATAGGGCGTTTACAACCCTAATATAACACTCCAATTACAACCCTAATATAACACACCAATTCAAGGTGTATAGAGCAATCTAGTAGTGTCTCCAGATGGCGATATAATAGGGCTATTACAACCCTAATACAACTCTCCAATTGAAGATGTTTGGAGCACTATAGTGGTGTCTCTATATGGCAAGATATTAGGTCATTTACAACCCTAATACAACACTCCAATTGAAGGTGTTTGAAGCACTCTATGTAGTGTCTCTATATGGCAAGATAATAGGGCGATTACAAGCATAAGACGACACTCCAATTGAAGTTATTTGGAGCTTTCCAGTTGTGTCTCCAGATGACAATATAATTAGTCATTTACAACCCTAATATAACACTCCAATTGAAGGTGTATAGAGCACTCTAGTAGTGTCTCCAGATGACGAGATAATAGGGCAATTACAACCCTAATACAACTCTCCAATGGAAGATGTTTGGAGCACTGTAGTGGTATCTCTATATGGCAAGATATTAGGGCGTTTACAACCTTAATACAACACTCCAATTGAAGGTGTTTGAAGCACTCTAAGTAGTGTCTCTATATGGCAAGATAACAGGTCATTTACAACCCCAATACAACACACCAATTGTACGTGTTTGGAGCACTAGAGTAGTGTCTCCAGATTGCAAAATAATAGGGTATTTTCAAGCCTAATACAAAACTTCAGTTTTAGGTGTTTGGAGCACTCTAGTAAAGTCTCTATATGGCAAGATAATATGACAATTACAACACTAATACAACATTAAAACTGAGGATGTTTGGAGCACTATAGTAGTGTCTATATATGGCAAGATAATAGGTCATTTACAACCCTAATAAAACACTCCAATTGAACGTGTTTCGAGCACTCTAGTAATGTCTCTATATGGCAAGATAACAGGGCATTTACAACCCTAATACAACACTCTAATTAAAGGTATTTGGAGCACTCTGATAATGTCTCTATATGGCAAGATAATAGGCCATTTACAACCCTAATTCAACACTCCATCAGAAGATGTTTGGAAAACTCTAGCAGTGTCTCTATATGGCAAGATATTAGGTCATTTACAACCCTAATACAACACTCCAATTGAAGATGTTTGGAGAACTCTAGTAGTATCTCTATATGGCAAGATAATAGGACGTTTACAACACTTCAATTGAAGGTGTTTGGAGCACTCTAGTAGTGTCTCCAGATTGCAATATAATAGGGCATTTACAACCCTAATACAACACTCCAATTAGTTGTGTTTGGATCACTCTAGTAGTGTCTCCAGATGACAAGATAATAGGACATTTACAAGCCTAATACAACACTCCAATTGAAGGTGTTTGGGCACTCTAATAGTGTCTCCCGATAGCAAGATAATAGGGCAATTACAACTCGAATACAACACTAAAACTGAAGATGTTTGGAGCACTCTAGTAGTGTCATAAGGCAAGATAATAGGTCATTTTCAACTCTCATACAACACTCCAATTGAAGGTGTTTGGAGCACTCTAGTATTGTCTTTATATGGCAAGATAAAAGGGCATTTACAACCCTAATACAACACTCCAATTAAAGATGTTTAGGGCACTCTGATAATGTCTCTATATGGCAAGATAATAGGCCATTTACAACCATAATTCAACACTCCAATTTAAGGTGTTTGGAATACTCTAGTAGTGTCTCCATATGGCAAGATAATAGGGCATTTACAACCCTAATACAACACTCCAATTGAAGGTGTTTGGAGCATTCTAGTAGTGTCTCCAGATTGCAATATAATAGGGCATTTACCATCCTAATACAACACTCCAATTGAAGGTGTTTGAAGCACTCTAAATAATGTCTCTATATGGCAAGATAACAGGGCATTTACAACCCCAATACAACACACCAATTAAACGTTCTTGGAGTACAATAGTAGTGTCTCCATGTTGCAATATAAAAGGACATTTACAAGCCTAATACAACACTCCAATTAAAGATGTTTCGAGCACTCTAGTAGTGTCTCTATATTGCAAGATAATAGGGCGTTTACAACCCTAATACAACACTCCGATTACAACCCTAATATAAGACTTCAATTCAAGGTGTATAGAGCACCCTAGTAGTGTGTCCAGATGGCAAGATAATAGGGCAATTACACCCCTAATACAACACGCCAATTCAAGGTGTATAGAGCACCCTATAGTAGTGTGTCCAGATGGCAAGATAATAGGGCAATTACACCCCTAATACAACACGCCAATTGAAGATGTTTGGAGCACTCTAGTGGTGTCTCTATATGGCAAGATATTAGGGCATTTACAACCCTAATACAACACTCCAATAAAAGCTGTTTGAAACACTCTAAGTAGTGTCTCTATATGGCAAGATAATAGGGCGTTAACAACCATAAGACGACACTCCAATTGAAGGTGTTTGGAGCATTCTAGTAGTGTCTCCAGATGACAATATAATAGGGCAATTACAACCCTAATACAACTCTCCAATGGAAATGTTTGGAGCAATGTAGTGGTATCTTCTATATGGCAAGATATTAGGGCATTTAACACCCTAATACAACACTCCAATTGAAAGTGTCTGAAGCAATCGAAGTAGTGTCTCCATATGGCAAGATAACAGGGCATTTACAACCCCAATACAACACACCAATTGAACGTGTTTGAAGCACTACAGTAGTGTCTCCAGATTGCAATATAATAGGGCATTTACAACCCTATTACGACACTCCAATTGGACGTGTTTGGAGGACTCTAGTAGTGTCTCCAGATGACTAGATAATAAGACATTTACAAGCCTAATACAACACTCTAATTGAAGGTATTTGGAGCACTCTAATAGTGTCTCCCGATGGAAAGATAATAGGGCAATTACACCTCTAATACAATACTCCAACTGAAGATGTTTGGAGCACTCTAGTAGTGTCTCTATAAGGCAAGATAATAGGTCATTTACAACCCTCATACAACACTCCAATTGAAGGTGTTTGGAGAACTTTTGTAATGTCTTTATATGGAAAGATAATAGAGCATTTACAACTCTAATACAACACTCCAATTAATGGTTTTTGGAGCACTCTGATAAATTCTCTATATGGCATGATAATAGACCATTTACAACCCTAATTCCACACTCCAATTTAAGGTGTTTGGAATACTCTAGTATTGTCTCCATATGGCAAGATTATAGGGCATTTACAACATTAATACAACACTCAAATTGAAAGTGTTTGGAGCATTCTAGTAGTGTCTCCAGATTGCAATATAATAGGGCATTTACCACCCTAATACAACACTCCAATTGAAGGTCTTTGGCGCACTCTAGTACTGTCTCCCGATGGCAAGATTATAGGGGCAATTGCAAACCTAATACAACACTCCAATTGAAGATATTTGGAGCACTCTAGTTGTGTCTATATATGGCAAGAAGATGGGGCATTTACAACCCTAATACAGCACTCCAATGGAAGGTTTTTGGAGAACTCTGGTAATGTCTTTATATGGCAAGATAATAGGGTATTTTCAAACCTAATACAAAACTTCAATTTTAGGTGTTTGGAGCACTCTAGTAATGTCTCTATATGGCAAGATAATATGACAATTACAACCCTAATACAGCATTCAAACTGAGGATGTTTCGACCACTATAGTATACTCTCTATATGGCAAGATAATAGGCCATTTACAACCCTAGTAAAACACTCCAATTGAACGTGTTTCGAGCACTCTAGTAATGTCTCTATATGGCAAGATAATATGGCATTTACAACCCTAATACAACACTCTAATTAAAGGTGTTTGGAGCACTCCGATAATGTCTCTATATGGCAAGATTACAGGCCATTTAAAACCCGAATTCAACACTCCATCAGAAGATGTTTCGAATACTCTAGTAGTGTCTCCATATGGCAAGATACTTCGGCATTTACAACACGAATACAACACTCCCATTGAAGGTGTTTGGAGAATTCTAGTAGGGTCTCCATATTGAAAATATTTGGATTGTCTATATGGCAAGATAATAGGGCGTTTACAACCCTAATACAACACTCTAATTCAAGGTGTATAGAGCACTCTGATAATGTCTCTATATGGCAAGATAATAGGGCGTTTACAACCCTAATATAACACTCCAATTACAACCCTAATATAACACACCAATTCAAGGTGTATAGAGCAATCTAGTAGTGTCTCCAGATGGCGATATAATAGGGCTATTACAACCCTAATACAACTCTCCAATTGAAGATGTTTGGAGCACTATAGTGGTGTCTCTATATGGCAAGATATTAGGTCATTTACAACCCTAATACAACACTCCAATTGAAGGTGTTTGAAGCACTCTATGTAGTGTCTCTATATGGCAAGATAATAGGGCGATTACAAGCATAAGACGACACTCCAATTGAAGTTATTTGGAGCTTTCCAGTTGTGTCTCCAGATGACAATATAATTAGTCATTTACAACCCTAATATAACACTCCAATTGAAGGTGTATAGAGCACTCTAGTAGTGTCTCCAGATGACGAGATAATAGGGCAATTACAACCCTAATACAACTCTCCAATGGAAGATGTTTGGAGCACTGTAGTGGTATCTCTATATGGCAAGATATTAGGGCGTTTACAACCTTAATACAACACTCCAATTGAAGGTGTTTGAAGCACTCTAAGTAGTGTCTCTATATGGCAAGATAACAGGTCATTTACAACCCCAATACAACACACCAATTGTACGTGTTTGGAGCACTAGAGTAGTGTCTCCAGATTGCAAAATAATAGGGTATTTTCAAGCCTAATACAAAACTTCAGTTTTAGGTGTTTGGAGCACTCTAGTAAAGTCTCTATATGGCAAGATAATATGACAATTACAACACTAATACAACATTAAAACTGAGGATGTTTGGAGCACTATAGTAGTGTCTATATATGGCAAGATAATAGGTCATTTACAACCCTAATAAAACACTCCAATTGAACGTGTTTCGAGCACTCTAGTAATGTCTCTATATGGCAAGATAACAGGGCATTTACAACCCTAATACAACACTCTAATTAAAGGTATTTGGAGCACTCTGATAATGTCTCTATATGGCAAGATAATAGGCCATTTACAACCCTAATTCAACACTCCATCAGAAGATGTTTGGAAAACTCTAGCAGTGTCTCTATATGGCAAGATATTAGGTCATTTACAACCCTAATACAACACTCCAATTGAAGATGTTTGGAGAACTCTAGTAGTATCTCTATATGGCAAGATAATAGGACGTTTACAACACTTCAATTGAAGGTGTTTGGAGCACTCTAGTAGTGTCTCCAGATTGCAATATAATAGGGCATTTACAACCCTAATACAACACTCCAATTAGTTGTGTTTGGATCACTCTAGTAGTGTCTCCAGATGACAAGATAATAGGACATTTACAAGCCTAATACAACACTCCAATTGAAGGTGTTTGGGCACTCTAATAGTGTCTCCCGATAGCAAGATAATAGGGCAATTACAACTCGAATACAACACTAAAACTGAAGATGTTTGGAGCACTCTAGTAGTGTCATAAGGCAAGATAATAGGTCATTTTCAACTCTCATACAACACTCCAATTGAAGGTGTTTGGAGCACTCTAGTATTGTCTTTATATGGCAAGATAAAAGGGCATTTACAACCCTAATACAACACTCCAATTAAAGATGTTTAGGGCACTCTGATAATGTCTCTATATGGCAAGATAATAGGCCATTTACAACCATAATTCAACACTCCAATTTAAGGTGTTTGGAATACTCTAGTAGTGTCTCCATATGGCAAGATAATAGGGCATTTACAACCCTAATACAACACTCCAATTGAAGGTGTTTGGAGCATTCTAGTAGTGTCTCCAGATTGCAATATAATAGGGCATTTACCATCCTAATACAACACTCCAATTGAAGGTGTTTAGAGCACTCTAGGTGTGTGTCTCCAGGTGACAAGATAATAGGACATTTACAACCCTAATACAACACTCCAATTTAAGGTGTCTGGAGCACTCTAATATTGTCTCTATATGTCAAGTTATTATGGCATTTACAATCTAATACAACACTCCAATTGATGGTGTTTGGAGAACTCTTGTAGTGTCTCTATGTGGCAGGAAAATTGGGCATTTACAACCCTAATACCACAATCCAATTCAAGTTGTTAGCAGCACTCTAAGTAGTGTCTCCATATGGCAAGATAATAGGACATTTACAACCCCAATACAACACTCCAATTAAAGGTGTTTCGAGCACTATAGTAGTGTCTCCAGATGGCAAGATAATAGGGCAATTACAACCCTAATACAACTCTCCAATTGAAGATGTTTGGGGCACTGTAGTGCTGTCTCTATATGGCAAGATATTAGGGTATTTACAACCTTAATACAACACTCCAATTGAAGGTGTTTGAAGCACTCTAAGTAGTGTGTATATATTGCAAGATAACAGGGCATTTACAACCCTAATACAACATTCCAATTGAAGGTGTCTAGAGCACTCTAGTAGTATCTCTAGATGGCAAGATAATCGGGCAATTACAACTCTAATACAACACTCCAATTGAAGATGTTTGGACCACTTTAGTAGTGTCTCTATATGGCAAGCCCTAATACAACACTCCAATTACAACCCTAATATAACACTCCAATTCAAGGTGTATAGAGCACTCTAGTAGTGTCTCCAGATAGCAAGATAATAGGGCAATTACACCCCTAATACAACTCTCCAATTGAACATGTTTGGAGCACTCAAGTGGTTTCTCTATATGGCAAGATATTAGGTGATTTACAACCCTAATACAACACTCCAATTGAAGGTGTTTGAAACACTCTAAGTAGTGTCTCTATATGGCATAGATAATAGGGCGTTTAAAACCCTAATACAACACTCCAATTGAAGGTGTTTGGAGCATTCTAGTAGTGTCTCCAGATGACAATATAATAGGGCATTTACAATCCTAATATAACACTCCATTTCAAGGTGTATATAGCACTCTAGTAGTGTCTCCAGATGGCGAGATAATAGGGCAATTACAACCCTAAGACAACTCTCCAATTGAAGATTTTTGGAGCACTGTAGTGGTATCTCTATATGGCAAGATATTAGGGCATTTACAACCCTAATACAACACTCCAATTGAAGGTGTTTGAAGCACTCTAAGTTGTGTATCTATATTGAAAGATAACAGGGCATTTACAACCCCAATACAACACACCAATTGAACATGTTTGGAGCACTATAGTAGTGTCTCTAGATTGCAATATAATAGGGTATTTACAATCCTAATACAACACTCCAATTAGACCTGTTTGGAGCACTCTAGTAGTGTCTCCAGATGACTAGATAATAAGACATTTACAAGCCTAATACAACACTCCAATTGAAGTTGTTTGGAGCACTCTAATAGTGTCTCGTGATGGCAAGATAATAGGGCATTTACAACCCTAATACAAGTCTCCAATTAAAGATGTTGGGAGCACTCTAGTAGTGTCTTTATATGGCAAGATAATAGGGCATTTACAACCCTAATACAACACACCAATTGTAGGTGTTTGTAGCACTCTATAAGTGTCTCAATATGGCAAGATAATAGGGCATTTTGCAACCCAAATACAACACTATAACTGAATGTCTTTGGGGAACTCTAGTAGTATCTCCCGATGGTAAGATTATAGGGCAATTACAAACCTAATACAACACTTCAATTGAAGATATTTGGAGCACTCTAGTTGTGTCTATATATTATAAGAAAATGGGGCATTTACAATCCTAATAAAACACTATAATGGAAGGTGTTTGGAGAACTCTGGTAATGTCTTTATATGGGAAAATAATTAATAGGTTATTTTCAAGCCTAATACAAAACTTCAATTTTAGGTGTTTGGAGCACTCTAGTAATGTCTCTATATGGCAAGATAATATGACAATTACAACCCTAATACAACATTCAAACTGAGGATGTTTGGAGCACTATAGTAGTGTCTCTGCATGGCAAGATAATAGGTCATTTACAACCCTAATAAAACACTCCAATTGAACGTGTTTCGAGCACTCTAGTAATGTCTCTAGATGGTAAGATAACAGGGCATTTACAACCCTAATACAACACTCTAATTAAAGGTATTTGGAGCACTCTAATAATGTCTCTATATGGCAAGATAATAGGCCATTTACAACCCTAATTCAACACTCCAATTTAAGGTGTTTGGAATACTCTAGTAGTGTCTCCATTTGGCATTATAATAGGGCATTTACAACCCTAATACAATACTCCAATTGAATGTGTTTGGAGAATTCTAGTAGTGTCTCCAGATTGCAATATAATAGGGCATTTACCACCCTAATACAACACTCCAATTGAAGGTGTTTAGAGCACTCTAGGTGTGTGTCTCCAGGTGACAAGATAATAGGACATTTACAACCCTAATACAACACTCCAATTTAAGGTGTCTGGAGCACTCTAATATTGTCTCTATATGTCAAGTTATTATGTCATTTACAATCAAATACAACACTCCAATTGATGGTGTTTGGAGAACTCTTGTAGTGTCTCTATGTGGCAGGAAAATTGGGCATTTACAACCCTAATACCACAATCCAATTCAAGTTGTTAGGAGCACTCTAAGTAGTGTCTCCATATGGCAAGATAATAGGACATTTACAACCCCAATACAACACTCCAATTAAAGGTGTTTCGAGCACTATAGTAGTGTCTCCAGATGGCAAGATAATAGGGCAATTACAACCCTAATACAACTCTCCAATTGAAGATGTTTGGGGCACTGTAGTGCTGTCTCTATATGGCAAGATATTAGGGTATTTACAACCTTAATACAACACTCCAATTGAAGGTGTTTGAAGCACTCTAAGTAGTGTGTATATATTGCAAGATAACAGGGCATTTACAACCCTAATACAACACTCCAGTTGAAGGTGTCTAGAGCACTCTAGTAGTATCTCTAGATGGCAAGATAATCGGGCAATTACAACTCTAATACAACACTCCAATTGAAGATGTTTGGACCACTTTAGTAGTGTCTCTATATGGAAAGCCCTAATACAACACTCCAATTACAACCCTAATATAACACTCCAATTCAAGGTGTATAGAGCACTCTAGTAGTGTCTCCAGATAGCAAGATAATAGGGCAATTACACCCCTAATACAACTCTTCAATTGAAGATGTTTGGAGCACTCCAGTGGTTTCTCTATATGGCAAGATATTAGGTCATTTACAACCCTAATACAACACTCCAATTGAAGGTGTTTGAAACACTCTAAGTAGTGTCTCTATATGGCATAGATAATATGGCGTTTACAACCCTAATACAACACTCCAATTGAAGATGTTTGGAGCATTCTAGTAGTATCTCCAGATGACAATATAATAGGGCATTTACAACCCTAATATAACACTCCATTTCAAGGTATATAGAGCACTCTCGTACTGTCTCCCGATGGCGAGATAATAGGGCAATTACAACCCTCATACAACTCTCCAATTGAAGATTTTTGGAGCACTGTAGTGGTATCTCTATACGGCAAGATATTAGGGCATTTACAACCCTAATACAACACTCCAATTGAAGGTGTTTGAAGCACTCTAAGTTGTGTCTCTATATGGAAAGATAACAGGGCATTTACAACCCCAATACAACACACCAATTGAACGTGTTTGGAGCACTATAGTAGTGTCTCCAGATTGCAATATAATAGTGCATTTACAACCCTAATACAACACTCCAATTAGACCTGTTTGGAGCACTCTAGTAGTGTCTCCAGATGACTAGATAATAAGACATTTACAAGCCTAATACAACACTCCAATTGAAGGTGTTTGGAGGATTCTAATAGTGTCTCGCGATGGCAAGATAATAGGGCAATTACAACTCTAATACAACACTCCAACTGAAGGTATTTGGAGCACTCTAGTAGTGTCTCTATAAGGCAAGATAATAGGTCATTTACCACACTCATACAACACTCCAATTGAAGGTGTTTGGAGCACTCTAGTAATGTCTTTATATGGCAAGATAATAGGGCATTTACAACCCTAATACAGCACTCCAATTAAAGGTGTTTGGAGCACTCCAGTTGTTTCTCTATATGGCAAGATAATAGGCCATTTACAACCCTAATAAAACACTCCAATTTAAGGTGTTTCGAATACTCTAGTAGTGTCTCCATATGGCAAGATAATAGGGCATTTACAACCCTTGTTCAACACTCCAATTGAAGGTGTTTGGAGCATTCTAGTAGTGTCCCCAGATTGCAATATAATAGGGCATTTACCACCCTAGTACAACACTCCAATTCAAGATGTTTAGAGCACTCTAGTAGTGTCTCCAGAGGACAAGATAATATGACATTTACAAGCCTAATACAACACTCCAATTGAAGGTGTTTGGAGCACTCTAATAGTGTCTCCCGATGGTAAGATAATAGGGCAATTACAACTCTAGTACAACACTCCAATTGAAGGTGTTTGGAGCACTCTACTATTGTCTCTATAAGGCAAGATAATTGGTCATTTACAACACTTATACAACACTCCAATTGAAGGTGTTTGGAGCACTCTAGCAATGTGTCTATATGGCAAGATAATAGGGCATTTACATCCCAAATGCAACACTCCAATTGAAGGTGTTTGGAGCACTCTGATAATGTCTTTATATGGCAAGATAATAGGTCATTTAACCCTAATTCAACACTCCAATTTAAGGTGTTTGGAATACTCTAGTAGTGTCTCCATATGGCAAGATACTTGGGCATTTACAACCCGAATACAACACTACTATTGAAGGTGTTTGGAGAATTCTACTAAAGTCTCTATATGGCAAGATAGTAGGGCATTTACATCCCTAGTACAACACTCCAATTGAAAGTGTTTGGAGCACTCTAGTAGGGTCTCCAGATGGCAAGATAATAGGGCATTTACAACTCTAATACAACACTCCAACTGAAGATGGTTGGATCACTCTAGTAGTGTCTCTATAAGGCAAGATAATAGGTCATTTACAACCCTCATACAACACTCCAATTGAAGGTGTTTGGAGTACTTTAGTAATGTCTTTATATGGAAAGATAATAGGGCATTTACAACCCTAATACAACACTCAAATTGAAGTTGTTTGGAGCACTCTTGTAGTGTCTCTATGTGAAAAGATAATAGGGCATTTACAACCCTAATACAACGCTCCAATTGAAAGTGTTCGGAGCACTCTAAGAAGTGTCTCTATATGGCAAGATAAGAGAGCATTTACAACACCAATACAACACTCCAATTGAACGTGTTTGGAGCACTATAGTAGTGTCTCTATATGGGATGAAAATTGGGCATTTACAACCCTAATATCACAATCTAATTAAAGTTGTTTGGAGCACTCTAAGTAGTGCCTCTATATGACAAGATAATAGGACATCTACAACCCCATTACAACACTCCAATTGAAGGTGTTTGGAGCACTATAGTAGTGTCTCTAGATGGCAAGATGTTAGGGGATTTACAACCCTAATACAACACTCTAATTGAAGATGTTTGGAGCACTCTAATAGTGTCTCCAGATTGCAAGATAATAGGGCATTTGCACCCTAATTCAACACTCCAATTGAAGGTCTTTGGAGCATTCTTGTAGTGTCTCCAGATTGCAATATAATAGGGCATTTAAATCTCTAATACAACACTCCAATTGAAGGTGTCTAGAGCACTCTGGTAGTGTCTCCAAAAGGCTTGATAATAGCGCAATTACAGCTCTAATACAATACTCCAATTGAAGATGTTTGGAGCACTCTAGTAGTGTCTCTATATGGCAAGATAATAGGGCGTTTACAACCCTAATACAACACTTCAATTGAAGGTGTTTGGAGCAATCTAGTAGTGTCTCTATATGGCAAGAAAATTTGGCATTTACAACCCTCCACAATCCAATTGAAGTTGTTTGGAGCACTCTAAGTAGTGCCTCTATATGGCAAGATAATAGGACATTTACAACCCCAATACAATACTCCAATTGATGGTGTTTGGAGTACTATAGTAGTGTCTCCAGATAGCAAGATATTAGGGGATTTGCAACCCTAATACAACACAACAATTGAAGATGTTTGGAGCACTCTAATAGTGTCTCCAGATTGCAAGTTAATATAGCATTTGCAACCATAATTCAACACTCCAATTGAAGGTCTTTGGAGCATTCTTGTAGTGTCTCCAGATTGCAATATAATAGAGCATTTACAACTCTAATACTACACACTAATTGAAGGTGTCTAGAGCACTCTGGTAGTGTCTCCAGATGGCAAGATAATAGGGCAATTACAACTCTAATACAACACTCCAATTGAAGATGTTTGGAGCACTCTAGTAGTGTCTCTATATGGCAAGATAATAGGGCGTTTACAACCCTAATACTACTCTCCAATTGAAGATGTTTGGAGCATTCTAGTAGTGTCTCAACCCTAATATAACACTCCAATTCAAGGTGTATAGAGCACTCTAGTAGTGTCTCCATATGACAAGATAATAGGGCAATTACAACCCTAATATAACTCTTCAATTGAAGATGTTTGGGGCACTCTAGTGGTGTCTCTATATGGCAAGATGTTAGGGCATTTACAACCCTAATACAACACTCCAACTGAAGGTGTTTGAAGCACTCTAAGTAGTGTCTCTGTATGGCAAAATAATAGGGCATTTACAACCCCAATACAACACTCCAATTGAAGGTGTTTGGAGCACTATAGTAGTGTCTCCAGATTGCAATATAATAAGGCATTTACAACCCTAATACAATACTCCAATTGAAGGTGTTTAGAGCACTCTAGTAGTGTCTCCAGATTGCAAGATAATATGGCAATTACAACCCTAATACAACACTCCAATTGAAGATATTTGGAGCAGTCTAGCAGTGTCTCTATATGACAAGATATTAGGGCATTTGCAACTCTAATACAACACTCCAATTGAAGGTGTTTGGAGCACTCTAGTAGTGTCTCCCGATGGCAAGATAATAGGGGATTTACAACCCTAATATGTAATCAATTATTTTTATGTCCTTTTCTTTTCTGTTGAATTGAACTTAACTCGTTAGTTTTTATTTTGATCAAAGTGTGAAACTAAAAAGCGCCCAAATTTTTAACAAATAATAGTAGTCAATTACAAATTTAAATCTTTAGGAACTTGAATGATAAAATTTGAGAATAAGTAAATTGGGCTTTGGTTCTATCAATTTTGATGTTTTGAGAAAAAAAGGCTGACAGCCCATCTATTAATATAGGAGGAATTACAAACTAACAGACGGAATTGAGAAGGTACTGGAAGCTCTCGGGCTCTCAGCCGCACACAATTTGTAGACCGATTATAATTTCTTAGTCCAACAGCCGAAATTTTTAAAAATACTATAATCCAAAAAAAAGAGAGCAAATAATCACTAATTTTAAAAAATTTCAATTTTGACACGGCTGCATCCCATGCTGTGGACCCCCTTCCTGGAAACCACATCCCCTAGCTGCAGCTTCAAAAAGGAGGCCTCTGTTAGAGGCTTTAATCAAATTTTTCGCCTGCATGAGAAGGGAAAAAAAAAGGAAGGGGAGGCCGTGGCTAGAAAATGCGGTTCTAGGAAGGAGATATGCAATATGGAGATAGTTATTTGTTTGTTTTTTTTTAGCATGATATTTTTAAAAATTTCGGATCCAACAGAGAGCAAATTATGTTGTTTAATTATCTGACCATAGTTTTGTAGACCGACCATAATTAGACAAATAAAAATCTACAATAGTTTTGTAGACTGACCATGCTTTCTATAAAATCCCCCAGGCCTCTTTGGAAGTATGAAGATCTGGTCATGCCATACCTCTTCATCCATGTCACCTCAGGAGTTTGATGTGATTGAAGAGGGAGAAAAGCATGGTCGGTCCAACAGAGAGCAAATAATTAAACAACATAATTTGTCTAACTTTTCTAATCTTTCATATACCCCGAGAGGAAGATTGTACAGAGGAGAATGACAGGTCTATTTTTTATTTGAGTAAAGGTTGGAGGACAAGTTACAAAACTATTTAATATGGTACTTTTGAATTTTAAACTTGTGACTTTTCACACAGAGAGCATTGTCTTTGTCATTAGATTAAAAGCTTGTTCTCTAGCATGATGACTGACGAGTGTATTATTCTTGCACTATTTAAAAAATTAATAATATTGTTTTGATAAACAATAATTAATTAGAATAGGTAAAATAGTAGATGGTAAACAATTATCAGTTGCGCTATTCCTTCACCTCTATACTGCTATTTCGGCTATTTGGTATAATTGCCTATTCAACACTTTATTTGTAAAATAAGTTCCATATTTAACTACAGCGCTATAATAAGTTTGTGAATAGTGACTGTGGCAACGGATTATATTAGTCTTAATAAAATAATTATAAACAATTTGATAATACGGATTAAGCCTTCTAATGCTTAATTTCACCTTCATTATCGTATACTTTTGTACCACAATATACCATTTTTTTTTTGCATTTATATTTAAAAATGTAGAATTCAAAAATTGATAAATTTTAGTGTATTCACTTTTCATGAGAAACGGGTTCCCATAATACACGTAAAATATTATATAGTTCTATTAGTTTGTTTAGAATAAATTCAAGAATCCACAAATCGAATACGAATGAATGTAGTTAATTATAATAGGTTAGTTTTAATTTTTTTTAATGCATTCATCTTTTTGCTTATTTTAGACACAGGGACACTTTTTAATTGTAAAAGTACAACAACAAAAAAACATATATATGTTTTTCTGAATTCGGAGGTAAGCAGGTGTCTTCGTCTGTGCTCTTGTGGATCCGACACCAAAGTGTTTATAACTGGATACAAATCTGTTGTGATTCTTTGGAATCACAGTGATATAGGCTATCTCGGGAGAGAATGCCATATATGGAAAGTAGGCTTCATATTGGACTTGCCCTGTTTGAGGTCGTAGGCCGAGATGAAATTGGATCTCTGAGTTAGTGGTGATCTCAGAAATATCATACTCTGACCTATGAGATATCTCTTTGGATATGCTTGAATAGCTGAGGGTCGACCATCTTTCCATGGAAGGGAGTGTCTTTCATAGCCTATTCCTTGCTCTCTAACCACGCCATGTCGGGCGATTCAGAAGATTGTGGGATCGTGATACCAACATTGAGACGGTTATCTCGTGTTGAGGCGGTGCCTAGCTGATTGTTCCCATGCAGGTTGTACTTTGGTTTGACCCATATTTCATGAGGCTTTATGAGGCCTTGTATAACTGATCTGGAATGAATTCACGGCTTTCTATTGTTATTCCGGGTTAGTCTCGTAAAGAGGTTTGAATTCTGGTTATTCATAGCCCATGAATGAATAAAGAGGGCATGGGAACATGACCCTATCACACAAGATCCTGCTATTCCATATCTATTCATTCATTTGTTTGGAGATTCGTGTATAAAAATAAGTGACTTTGAGATACGTGCATCTAAAAAAAAAGGATGGATTTAGAATCACATCATATTTATTTCCTTTATATATAGCCAAGTGCCTGTGTTTGCGCCTTTGATGTTGTGGCGGCATATAAACAAAAAGGAATCAAATCTTCTGCCCCCTGGGGTGCAGGAAATTCCTGCCTCCAGAGTCACTGCGGGGTGGGCCTGGTTACTGTTAAAGGATTTAGGGTTAAAATAGTTTAGAGTTTAGGATTAAAATAGAGCCCACTCTGCAATGACTCTGAGGGCAGGAATTTTCTGCCCCCAGGGACAGACGATTCGGTCCCAAACAAAAAATAATACAAAACTTCTTACAAAGACGTCAGAGCATGTGATGAATGCCACATAGTAATGTAATGTATACATGTAATTAATGATATATACTAAAACAAGTATATAGTACCTTAAACCATAAATGAAATCAGAGTGCAGACGGCCGATATATAAAAAAAATCGGAGAGTATCTAAATCATTCCTCTTAACATAAAGAAATTGCTTATAAATTTCTGAGCAATTTTATATATAAGAGTGGGGTTTTTGCTCAAAGAATTTTAAATAAATCTTTATTTAAAGTGGCTTGAAATCATTTGATTGATGTCAAAATTCACGTAGATGGTTTAATTTTACTGAATTATTTGCGCAAATTTCAACACAAACCAAATAAAAATTGTTCATTGTATTTGGACAAAATCCAATTCCATTTTAAAATAACTTTCTCACAATCTAAATTACTTGCAGGACCACACAAGTTAATTAGTACTTGAAAAACAGGATAATTTTTATCTATAGAAATTATTAAAGTCACACGTACGGAAACAAAAAAAAAAGTACTTGATTTTCAATAAATCTAAAAAGATCTAGCTCAATGAGTCCGATCCAAATATATGAATCGGTCTCAATAATCTAGATTCATAAATATATATATATTTTTAATGGTGAAAAAGGAGAAATTTGTATGCCACATAAAATCAGATAAGAAGTGGATGAGTCAGATCCAATTTTTTTTTTTTTTAAATTTGGTAGAGACTGATCTTTCTAATTTAAAAAAAAAAAAAACATAGATCTTCATCATTGAGGCCGATCCACTTCTTATATGATTTTCTATAGCATCTATATTTCAAATTTTCCCATCAATATCTATTTTTTTAAATAAAATATATCTATGGATCTGGACCATTAAAACCGATCTATATATTTGGATCTAAGTCAGATCTTTCTAGATTTGTTAGAATTCAAGTACTCTTTCTGTTTTAGTACGTATAACTTTAATAATTTTTATAGATAAAAAATTTCATGAAAAACAAACATACTCCGAACCTGAACCAGTAAAATCAAATGCTCTCTCTCTCTCTCTTCCAATTTAGACCAGTCAATGATGAGTAAATTAATAGAACAGTATCGGTCCAAGTGTAAGTCTAGTCATTTGTTTTCCCACAAAACACGCCGAGATGCTTGTTGTATTTAATTCTCCACCTTTTCTTTTGTATTTTAAGTTTTAACCCTTTGTTTAGTTAATCTCTTAACTGTGGACTGGACAAAGCCTCAGATCCAGTCAACACCAAAAACAAAAATATAACTTAATTTGCATCTTTTTGTTATAAATTATTGGAGATTCCTCAAGGAATCTGTGCATCAATTGAGTTTACTCTTAAATATAGCCCAATAGGTAAATTCTTATTGCACATATGGATTTTTTTTTTTCAGAAAATAGTTGATGATCTATTGTTCCAATAACTATGTAGATCACATATGGACATGTATGTTGGATTATGTAAATCCTAACATATGATCTGAGTGCATTAATTTTGGAATTTTTTTATAAACCATAATTAGGAAAAAAGAATTATGAAACCAACATGATTTTTTTTTTTTTTTACAGAAACCATAAGAACCGAAATGACATTTCGATCTCAGCTGTTTTCACATATTTTGAAAAAAAAAAAATACATGAGACCGAATTGCCATTTCAGTCACAAAAAAAAAAAATTCGGGACCGAAATGGCATTTCGATTCTTATGATTTTTATAAAAAAAAAAAAAGGTAATCATGTTGGTTTCACAAAAAACCTTTTTCTAATTATGGTTTATAAAAAAAATCTTAATTTTGAGTTCCATGGCCATGTATTGTTGAGACAGAAGACAATTTTTTTATATAAGATAATATGAAATAATAAATAAGAAGAATATAATTTGAAATTCTAGGATATTTTAGCTTTGAACTTGTCAACCTATGGAGCATTGTCATGTGTAAAAATCATATATAAAATACTAAAAAAAATGTGCGCCAAGTTTAAAAAAAAAGGGTTGAATACCAATCATCTTTTTTAACATATTATCTAGGATTAACACATGTGATAGTATTTCATTAACTGTTTTGAACGATTATTAACAGGGGCAGAAGTAGATAGAAAGACACGATGTTGCAACAGCAACGCCCATTATAAATTAAAATTTTCAGTTGTCTTTAAAATTTAAATTTTTACAAAATAAATATACTATTAGTTACCCTCATAAAAATTAAATTATAAAATAATTATTTATCCAGCTCTCCTATTTTAATTTTTTTATTCCGCTATTGATTATTGGGAGCTGATAATAGTACCCGCACTGTACCCACAGAGGACCACCGAAAATTAAATGTGAAAATATAACTTCTTGTGGGATCACAAAAACTGCAGAATTCGAATTTTTTTTTCTAAAGTATTAATACCTATGAACGGAAGTATTTATACCTATGTACGGAAGTATTTATACCTATGATGTGAACAATTATTTATTGCGTGGATTCTTAAAGCCGCAGATAACAATACCCATGCTACAGTACCCGCACTGTACTGGTGCTACAGTGCCTGTGCTACAGTACCGGGGACCACTGAAAATTAAATGCATAAATATAACTTCCTACAGGGACTGCAAAAACTCCACAATTCGAATTTTTTTTCTAAATTATTAATATATATGCAATTTTGTCTTTCAAATGAGATCCATGATTACATACTTTCAGGCTCGTCGTCACGCAAGTATTTGTACCTCGCTGTACAAGTATATACCTACACTTGCAAGTATTTTTTACATATGACACTGAAAGTATTAATACCTAAATATTGAAAGTATCTATACTTATATACTAAAGTATTTATACTTATGAGGTCAACTGTGTTTGTTAGAGGAAGGTTGACGCATGATGATTGGAGAACTCGAAAAGAGATTATCATAACAAGTTACGCATCAAAGTATTAATATCTTAATTTTGTAAGTCCTAATATCTTATCTTCTAAGTATTTATATCTATGAAGGTATAAATATCTAAATATTTTTTACATATGACACTGAAAGTATTAATATCTAAGCATTGAAAGTATTTATATCTATGCACTGAAGTATTTATTTTTATGAGGTTAACTATTTTTGTTAGAGAAATGTTGACGCGGAATTAGTGCCATGACTTTGAAAGGAGACCATATAATTAGTGGGGACCATAGAAAAAGGGTGTTGCTGGGATTTTAGAATAATAGTTAGTTGAGACTATATAATATCTTTTTAGAATAATAATTAGTAGACACAATATAATTAGTGAGGACCATAATACATTATTCCGGAATGATAAGCATTGTGAAATAAAACTTAATCCAAGCCATAAGTGAGTACATCTCCTGTTAATTTTGCACTGTTTAACTGATATGTTGCTCATTTAAATGTTAAAAGTAATGCCAATATTTTGTGCTATTTCTAACATAATTCAATGTAGATTAGCCGCAAAAAAAAAAAAAAAAAAAAAAACCATCTTGTATTATTGTAGAAATAAAACTTAAAAATAATATCTCAGACTTTTACATAGGAGCCCACAAAGGCACAAACGCACAAGTGATCTCACAAGAAAGTGCAACAAAATTACAATGTTATCCCTGAGACCCTGACTGCATGTCTGACAGTTATCTTTTTTTTATTTTATTTGAACCTGACAGTTATCTGTTTGAGCTTATGCTAAATGGTCCATAGGTGAATTAGCTGTGATCTTGTCACTTTCTAGGCAATTCATACAAAAAGGATAAAAGATACAATTTGGTTTTGGTTAAATTTGGACATCTGGAATATTTTTTCATTTTAAATTACATATTTTATTGTCTACATTTATAACTTCATTTCATTAATATAGTTTTATGGTTAGTTAATAGAAAATTAGAAACCAATATTTCACCTAATTTTCATTAAAAAGGTAAGCCTCTGTATGATGATTTTAAGTTGTTTTCTATATTGGCAACAAGTAAAAAATTATTAATCTCATACAGCAAACAGTACAAAACACATGTTGCATTAATTAATGTAATGTTGCAGTAAAAAGTTGCATGAGATAAGGTGCATGCATTACATGATAATCATTGAAGCTGAATGCATGTAACGACTGGCTAGTTAATTGATATAGTCAAATTTTTAGAAAAAATAAATTAAAAAAAAAACAGAGAGAGAAAGATATCAATTAAATTTTAACCTGAGATTTCTCACACAATCGATCAGGAGGATATTGGTTTAACTATTAAACCAATATTAGTTATTTCAAACTTAATTATAAGTTGGAAATAGAAATTGTGATAAAACTAAACGGACTTATTGCTTGGAAAATAAATACATTTGAAAAAAGAGGGGAGATAATTACTTAAAAAGCACAAGAAAAAAAAAACAGAAACTATATATACATTACATTAAGTGATTGTTATTTCTCTACTATTTAAAACGAAACCACTCATTATTTGTCTTAAATTTGTTTTTCGAAATACTTTCTGAATTGCTATTAATTTTTTTTATTTTTCATGGGTCGATTCTCGATGTTAGTGTTAGGTAGTAATCTAGCAGTTAATCATAATTGTACTTTGTTCATGAATTAGATGATTAATATATATTATTATGTTCTATGAGTTTTATTGCATTTATGAATCATTTTAAGTTTATGACTGAAATTGTGAAACTTCATAATATCGATGATAAATACTCTAAATAGTCACTAACCGTGATAATTAGCGGGAACACTAATTAGCCATTATAAGGTTAGTATCTGGATTAAATGATGGTTAAGTTTCACAGACCATAGACAAAGAGTTGTCATTTAATCACATAGATACATGTTAAAAACATGGTATTTGACTGACCCTAAATGAGACATTAAATGGTAATGTGTTTGTGTCATTAATTGTTTCATTTCAGTGTTAAGTTCTACAGTATGAGGTGTGGTCTTTCCTACATGAGAAATGTGTATTTGTAAGTGTTATCAAACGTTATCTATAAAAGGTAGTTATAAATGTGACATTTTAGTATACATGACTTGTGCGGAGGAAGAGATGCTCACCAAAAGTACTATCGTCCCTCGTATTATTATATGAGTGATAGTAACACTGGACCTCTTGATAGGAGTAGGATTATACGTATACGGTATGATTAATAGAGATTAACCATATAAAATAATCTACTCAAAGATCAAGAAAAGATTAGGTTTCCAGGGATGACACATACCTACCCTGAACCTGATCTGTTGCTATGAGACGAAAGAATTAACACAGGTAAATTAATAAGTTTACTGCAGGATCGTGATATTGTACTGGAAAACATCATCTGTGTAATAGGGGGTCACAGTGCACTGCCAGGTGCCAATTATGATCTATAGAAATTAAAACAGTTTTTAATTCTATTGCCAACATAACACAGATCCTATCGGGTCACACCATATAGGAATCGGATCAGAGAATCTTATTATTAATTATAAATAGTTATAATTAATAAATAAGATGGCAAAACATTAATTATAAATGTTATAATTAATATAGAAATATCATAAAGATGATAGGCTTAAACAGATTAAAATTACAAGCGTGTATGACACGTTGTGTAATTATTGTTACAACCGCAAATGAAATATAATTGTTCATAACAATTATATATATGGAATAGTATATTTGTGCCTTAATTATATTTAGAATATAATTAAGAAAGTCTAAGAGTTAAAGTCTAAAAGTCTAGGTCTGATACTATTCATTCTGGGCCTTATACTATTCAGGCTGGGCCCTTGTACTATTCATATTGTGTCCAAATCAAAGCCCAATAACCATTTATTCTGGGTCTTAAACTATTCATTCTAGGTTCAAAACTATTCATTTGGGACCTTTGTAATTAGTTTATTGGGCCAGGGGCATTTTGGTCATTTCACCCATGCCAAAACCGACTTTGTTAGCCGCCATACAAGGCTATATAAAGGGGTGGAGGGGTGACAAGAAGGCATACCATTTCCATTTCCAAGCTTGAGTGGAAACCTGACTGAACATCTGCGAAAGTCAGGTTCCTCATATTCTCGGAATTCCTCTCAAATAGTGATTGTGTTAGGTGATAAATATATACATATAGACGTATATATTTGAGTAGTAAGCAGTTGTAATCTTGCGTAGTCAGCGGTAACTTTGCTTTTACATATAAGTTGTGAATCAAGGTATCTGCAAAGTGCAAGCCAACTTGTTTAGCTGAGTGCTGTGAGTATAGTATTTCTGACAGGAGAAATACTTGCTCTCTGATTATTCCTAGTGTACTACTGATAAAGGCACTAAATATCTAGTGCTGTTGTATGAGGAGTAGCAGCAACAAGGCAAGCGCAACGGCAATTCCAATTCGAACTTGGGATCAAGGTATAATTTTATATTAATTTATTTAATTGTTAAATAAATTTAGCTTTACAAATCAATCATGGAGATAGATCCTCGGCTTAAGTTAGACGTAAAAAAATTTATTTTTCGGTCTTTTTTCGCACTTAAGCCAGTACAAGGGTAGCAACAAAATCCATCAGTTAGGTCCTGTTCAGCTGTCACTGTGGAAAAAAAAAAATTCACTCAGAGTGATTTTCTTTTTTTCCTCGCGCACAGTATTTCGGCCATTCAAATTGGACCCAAATTCAAGCCCATTTCCGTTCCCGCCTGGCAGCCAAACATGCCCGTAAAGAATCTTATTTTCATGAGTGGGAATAGGATACAACTTCAAAAGAATTTTTGGACATTGTGTAAGGAAAGAAATAAACAAAAAAAAAATTTAAGGATATTAATCAATGGATTAAAAAGTGGTTTACATGTTTTTTTTTTGAGGAGAAGTGTGGTTTACATGTTGTTGATGATGGATTGGTGTGATAATTTTCTTCTCTCTCTTTCTATTTTCCTCTTACAATTTTGCACTTGAGATCTTATTGTAGGGAAAATTTGGCAATTTTGATTTGTAATCCAAACAACAAGCGTCTATATGTCGCTATTTAAATTATGTGAAATTTATTAATAAATTAAAAAAAAAATGTTGATTGGATGAATTGCACTCAAAATAAAACAAAGCTCATTTATTAGGGTTCGGCTGAGGTTGCGGCTACTCATTTGCATATTGTGCAGAAGTAATTGGAGAGTTCTTATATATACAATTTGATTTGTTCATTCTTATATTGAATAGTCTAAATTAAAATAACTTTTAATATACTAATAAAAATAATTGTAAAACTTTTTGAGTTATTTTGAATCGTTTGATCTAAAATAGATGATTCAAACCAATGGAAACGAAAATTAATATTTAGTCTAATGACTAATATTCTTCATATATAAAATATTGTATGTTCGAGATCCGAATAATTTTTTTTTATAAATAACAATATAACTAATTCATCCTTATTATGACTCTTTTGCGCTTTGCCTCTCAATCTTCGATTTTTTAATTTGGTTCAATGATATCACGTTTTCGGCTCCTTTTTCTCTCTCATTTCCTTCTCCGTTCGAAAAAATAGAGACGAGAGAGAAGAAGTACTGTCGTGGGGGTGACATCTAAAAGAATTGAGATGGGTGGAATGGTGAAGGTAGAAATTGTAATTTGTAACTGTGAGGGAGATCTCGTTTGCAAATTTATTTTCATATGAAGATCTAATTGAGCAGTTCATATCAACTATTTTAAATTTTAAAAACGAATATATTAATACCTCGTACTTACCATCTGCACTGCGTGTATTACCATAGCCTTACTCATTTTTATACATATCACAGTATGACCTCTCATTTATTTATCTAACATGTAAGTAGCATTTAATTCATACAATAAAGCATCAACCAAGGGGCATGACTTTCACATTCTAATATATACTTTCAAAATCCAACACCTTAAATTAATTACCTACAAATATCAAATGCATTTACTCTGACACTTTTATGATTTTATCATTAGACAAATTAAATTAAGTTTCTGCCCAACAATATCTTATTCTTTAACTTGATTTTCTAAATTTATTATTTTATATATATATATATATATATATATAGATATATATATTTTGGTGACTCGAGGTGCTTCGAGCACCTTCACGCTCTCTAAATTGTGATTTTACCACTTTTCCCTCGAACTTTTTGAAAATTTGAAATCATGATATATATGGTCAACCTTTTGCCTCCTTCTTCTCTCTTGAAACACTACATGCTCTTTTGTCCCTTCGAGTCAATGCTCGTAACATGTTTTATCAACCATCCAACGGTTTGCAACATGTTATCCTCTATATTATTTTCATCTTACGTACTTAATACTTTCGTTTTTTATTTATCTTTTTTACTCCTTATTATTATTTTTTTTTTCTTCTTCTCTTCTCTATTATCTTATATAATTTGGTAATATCTGGCAAATCCTTAACTAGTATATTAAGAAATATTCGGCATGCAAACACGCTATTTTTGACACGTGATTGGACACAACATATATGGGCAATGTCAGGAGCGCAGGAAGACTTTTGAATTATGAAGATCAAATATTAAAGTCAATTTTACAGTATTAATAACATTTTTCTATATTTTTCTCTAACATATATCACAAAATTATAAAACTTTAAAAATTAATGGAGGTCAATTGATTCCACCAATTACATATATATATAGCTATGTACTATCCCCATGCACATATTGTATTGACATGTCTACGTGCCATATCGTTAGAAGTGTATGTCTGTGAATCTACCTTGCGGAGCATGAACGTGTATCCTCTTAGGCACGTATAAGGTGACCCCCACTACTTTATGGTCTCAGTTTAACTAAAAATAATATCTATTAGGGATTGCGCATGGGCCAATATTATTTGTTCTTTGAGATTCGTGCAAAGTTAAAAGAACAGTCCAGATTCACTAATTCTAAAAAATTATCTTTTACCAAGGATTCGACTTCGTAGAGGACAATGCATCACAACATACAGAGACAGAGGCAGACATTGAAGTAATAGGGGTCAAAAAACATACAAAGATAAAATGCTACAATAACTCAAGTTTTACATTGTACAATATTGTAGTTTTTTTTTTTTTTAAAGAATGGGGTGAAGTATATAACATTTTTATTAAAAATATGATGATCAGTGTCTAATGTCTATAGTATTTTACTATAAAATATATAACAAAATTACATAGTAATCATTAGTTTTTGAAAAAAAAAAAAAATGGGTAAATTAACACCCATTTACTCCACTTCTGACAATATGGCACATGCTGAGCACTCACGTGATACATTGAAAAAAATGTCTAAAAACAACACATACACATCTACTCAACACAAGGCACAAACATGTGTAGCATTTCTTTAAAAATCCAGGTGTTTTTCATTTTTTTTTCTATTTTTGTTAACTAATTTTCTAAATCTAATGTGATTTTTTGGTGCATTTCCGATCTTTACTATATGTTCTTGTATCCATAAAATCCCGCAAATTGATCGGAAAATATCTCGTCGGTAGAATGCCATCACATGTAACTTTACTGGTGAGAGAAAATCTCATTGCATTTTTTTCTACTAAATGTTAAATTCTCAAAGGATGCTCTCTGTGCCGATTTTTTTATTTATATCCAAAATAAAATATAAATTTAAAAAACTAACCAACTAGCTAATGAAATTGCAAAACTACCCAAACCGGTTAACCATTAACCGGACTCAAATCAAATTTCCGGTTATTGGTTTCCCGGACCCATTGAAATAGTCCGGTTAACCATTAACCGGAAATTTGATCTGAGTCCGGTTAATGGTTAACCGGATTTGTGCATTTTCCTTTTTTTTTTTTTTTTAAACAGAAATTTTTTATTTTTTTTTATTTTTTGTATTAAAATATTAGAAATGTTGAATATATTTCTTTGAAAATAAATGGAATACAATATAATTTGATTTATTAGAAAGACTGCAACTAATAACCCGGGTCAATATTTTTCAGGCCGGATTTTTCGCGGCTGTAAGAAAAATTAATATATTTCTTTATGTGCTATTGGAAAAAAATAAAAATGCTTAGATTCTGAGTTATTGATCCCGGTTTAAAAGTCACTTCTATGTAATCTAGAAAATATTGTGATCCTTCTAGGACATTTAATTTATGAAAAGTTGTATCTATTTTTGAAAAAAAAATAAAAACTTTAATTTATTTAATGATTGTTTTTAAAAAAGAATTCTCAAAATAGATACAACTTTTTATAAATTAAATGTCCTAGAAGGATCACAATATTTTCTAGATTACATAGAAGTGACTTTTGAACTGGGATCAATAACTCAGAATCTAAGCATTTTTATTTTTTTCCAATAGCACATAAAGAAATATATTAATTTTTCTTACAGCCGCGAAAAATCCGACCTGAAAAATATTGATCCGGGTTATTAGTTGCAGTCTTTCTAATAAATCAAATTATATTGTATTCCATTTATTTTCAAAGAAATATATTCAATATTTCTAATATTTTAATACAAAAAAAATAATAAAAAAATTTTGTTTTCAAAAAAAAAAAAAAAAAAAGGAAAATGCACAAATCCGGTTAACCATTAACTGGACTCAAATCAAATTTCCGGTTAATGATTAACCAGACTATTTCAATGGGTCCGGGAAACCAATAACCGAAAATTTAATTTGAGTCCGGTTAATGGTTAACCGGTTTGGGTAGCTTTGCAATTTCATTAGCTAGTTGGTTAGTTTTTTAAATTTATATTTTATTTTGGATATAAATAAAAAAAATCGGCTCTCTGTGTCCCTGACCGGTGGGCCCAGGCTGGATCAATGTTTGTCATCACTCAGTAACAGTGGTACAGCGGCGTTGTCCTTCCCCATGTGTATACAGGCGCTGTTGCCATTGCCGCGTCAGCTCGCACATGTTTCTTTTTATTTTACATTTCTGTGGCCAAACATTATCTAAATTACATTTATGATATATATATAATTGTTTTTAGTTTTTAATTAATCCATGGGAAACAAAGGCATCACCATCCGAGACTACCATTATATATAAGGACATGGAGGCACAAAGAAAGAAATAACCAACCAAGTACTCTCCATTCTTTTTTTGAATAAGTTGTCATCCTCTCTCTCTCTCTCTCTCTCTCTCTAAAAGCCATGATGGGTTGTGGGTCTGTTAGTACGGGAGTAGAAGATGAATTTGAAAAGCTTGTTATTAGAATGAACCCACCAAGGTAAACTCCAAATTCTAAATTCTAAATTTAATTTCCCTTCTTTTCTTTCAACGCCGCCTTTGCTTGGAATACAAAAATAACACTAGTTACTAGTTAGTATTAAGGAACCCTATTCCCGTATAAAGTAATAATAAATCAATATTATTTGTATTTGCTTTCATTCTCTTTAGTCTTTAGGTCACGGCGTTCAATATACAAAAATAAGGATACTTTTGAGCTGCAATATTGGGATTTCAGTTCATAAAATAAATTAATTAATAGTCAAAATTAACCTTTCATGATTCCTCTTTCTTCATTATAAGAAAGGTGTGTTGTATATAGAAAATACATAAAAAGGAGCTTCACTGAATGGCTCTGGTGTACTTTCCAGTTATTTTCATTAATAATCTGCTTTCTTATACTTTATAGATTGGAATAGAAAGCAATAAATGCAATAACGAGATATGGCATTCTCAATGACAACCAGCTTTGTTAGTTCACTTAATAATGCCGATGTAATGTTTGTGTTTATTAACCGTTTTTCGTTTACTTTTTGTGTGTTTCAGGGTTGCAGTGGATAACAATTCAGACATGGAGGCTACCTTAGTTAAGGTAAGATAGATAGATATATTTGCAATTAACATTTATAGCAGATATCTGTAGCCAGACAACTCTGTTTTTCATCGACACTAGTACAATACATTCGCATATATTGTGTTTTCTTTCATGGCTGTAGATAAGGTTTCTTCATCAATTTAACCAAAGATAAGGATGTAATAGTAACATACCTTCCTCATAGATTGCTGTGACAGATTAATTAAATTTAATCGCACCGCTATACTATTACGTACAGTGCTTATTATTTAAGCAAATAAAAGAACAAAGTACTTAATATTAAGGCAGAGTCATTTGAAAAAATGACTCTATTACCCTCATACAAAGGAATTTTTAAGTTTATTAGCTTAATTAACTATGGCGGCACTAACTGTATGTTCCTTGAGCATTGAATTCGCTTTTATTATATAATTATTACAATATTTTTGGATTTTTCTTCAAAACATTTTGTTTTTTAATTATTTGAATTTTTATTTTTATACTGTTGTGATTAAGTTTCCTTTCTATCTCTCTCTCTCTGTTCCTGGTAACTAGGTGGATAGTGCAAACAAATTTGGTAGCCTTCTAGAAGTGGTTCAAGTTCTGACCGATCTGAAGCTCACAATAAAAAGAGCTTACATATCTTCTGATGGAGAATGGTTTATGGATGGTAAGAGAATTTTTCCTCAAAAAGCATTAATTTGTTTTCAATTTTAAATTGTTCCCATATATCAAGTCCTGAACGGTACGACTTGCAATAAGTTTTTCAACAAGGGCAGTATAGAGGGGTTTAAATGAAAATCAACCTTAAGCAGTTTTCATTGTTGGTCTCTTATTAACTGATTTCTTTTTCGTTTGTTTAAATATTTATAGTTAATTTATTTGTTTGTTTGTTTCCTTGCAGTATTTCATGTTGTTGATCAGGATGGGAACAAGCTCTCAGATGGCCAAGTCATTGAGAGGATTGAACAGGTAAATAATACGACAAGGAAATTATATCATAAGGGGAAAATTGTAATTTCTTGCTTCATTCATGGCATCTCTACTAAAACTTATAGAAATTATGAAGAAGAGACCAAATGATGATTAGTAAAGGAATGAAATTAAGTTCTATTCATGTCACATTTTCTTTTTCTTTTTTTAAATTGCTTGGTAGTGGCATGTCACATTTTCAATGACAGTACTGCTAGTCTGACAGTGCTTCATAATTGAGGTTCTGCATCTACTAAAGTACCTGCTCAATTATTCTCTGTTGGAACCAGTTCCTCACAAGAATTTAACAAACTAACTGTGAATCTGTGATAGTCCTGTTACTGAGTTTTCCTTTACAAATTTGTCATTTGTATTAATCAAGTGTATGTACTTTCTTCAATCCACAGTCGTTGAGACACAGGTCATTCGGGTTGGCTCAATCAGATGCGTCAATCGGTATACATGCAGTAGCAGAGCAAACGACAATAGAATTACTCGGCCGAGACCGTCCCGGCCTCCTTTCAGAAGTCTTTGCAGTATTGTCTGACCTAAAATGCAATGTGGTAGGAGCCGAAGTCTGGACCCACAACTTGCGAATGGCATCTCTGGTCTACATTACTGACGATTTGACGGGGGAACCAATCAGTGATCCTGACAGACTTGACAGAATAAAGAAACTCCTCCGGTATGTTCTGAAAGGAAATGGTGATAAAAAGAGGGCTAAAACAGTTGTATCCACCAGAAGGATGCACACTGAGAGGAGGCTTCACCAGATAATGTGTGCCGATAGAGATTACAATGAGGAATCAGAGGAGGGGGATGGATTGAGTGAATATAGGTGCAAGCCGATGATTACAGTCCAGAATTGCGAGGAGAAGGGATACATCATGGTGAATTTGCGTTGCAGGGACCGGTCGAAATTGCTTTTTGACACGGTTTGCACTTTTACGGATATGCAATATGTGGTGTTCCATGGGACTGTCATAGCTGAAGGATCTGAAGCTTATCAGGTTAGCGTCTTAGCAAGTGAATAATTATCATATAGTTGTTATTTAAAAATTAAAATTGTGCAAAACCATTAAGAAGAAACTGCAACACACATCTTCCAGCTCTGTTCTAAGGTCATAGGGGCATTTTAAGGAAGTTGAGGATGCTTGTCTTTTTCGGTTCCTTTTCAATTTTGGGAAGAACATTCCTCATTGGAGAATTCAGAAAATTTCAAGATTTTGTTCAGTAGTTCAAAAGGTTTGTCAATTTTTACTGTATATTATTTGTTATGTAATAATGCAGGAATATTACATAAGGCATTTGGATGAGAATCGAATAAGCTCCGAAGAAGAGAGGGAGAGGCTTATGCTTTGCTTGGAGGCTGCCATCCAACGAAGAAACACTGATGTAAGGGTCTCTTCCAAATCAATTTAACTTTGTTTGTCTAAACTACTATCATGAAATTAATCTGTTACAATATTCAGGGATTAAGGCTTGAGCTATGTTGTGAGGATAGACCCGGTCTACTATCCGATGTGACCCGAATATTCAGAGAGAATGGCTTGTCCGTTACTCATGCCGAGGTCAATACAATCGGGTCCCAAGCCATGAATGCATTCTATGTTGTGGATGCATCAGGGGACCCGGTTCAGAGCCGCACCATTGAAGCAGTGAGAAGTGCAATTGGAGAGAGAATCCTCCATGTGATAGATGACGAGAGAGATAAATCGCCGTCAAGAGAGAGGGTTTCCTTCGGGACAATGATTCGGTCTCGGTCGGAGAAGTTTCTCTTTAACTTGGGTCTGATTAGGTCCTGCTCTTAATTAGCTGGATACTTTATTTGTAGCAAGTGTTGCAGTAACTGGTACTACTGGGACTGGTTTGATGTATCAACTTAAATGTTGATGCTACATTAGTGTTGCAACCGACCCTGTAAATATCTCTAACAAGTTAAGTTTCTCTTTTCTTCTTTTGTTTCCAAAGACACCGTTCATTTTCATTAATAACTCTGTTTTGATTAGTTAGTTATATGGTACAGCTAATTTAGAATGGAAAGCCAGACTTCAACTTAAAAGTATGTGAAAGCAAAAACTCTGACAAAACTTGCCCCCTGAAACCATATAATGTCAAAACCAAAAGAACATTTTTTTTTCAAAATTTTGCTTTATTTTGAACAACAAAACCTCTGAATACTATAGTGACAAATGAATTATTTGGGTTCGGTTTGGCGATGTCAAAAATTCATAATTCGGAAATAATTCGGGTATAATTTAGGAATGATTCGGAATTATTCGGATCAGATATCTCAACCCTGCAAAAGAAAAAAAAAATTGTTATGGGAAAAATTCGGAAAAAATTCACGAATAATTCGTAAAATTTGGGTAAAATTCGCAAATTATTCGGGTTTAATTCGGTCAAAGTTCAGTCAACCGAATAATTCGGCGTTCTATTCGGAATCACCAAAAAAAACTAATTATTTGAATCTAATTCGAATTTAATTCACGAATCTTGTGTCTATGCTGGATACTTCAGAACCCAGTATACTGTTCTAATTCCAACTTAAAAAGTCAAGACAAACAATATCAATTACCAGTATATGAATTTTTAATGCTATTAATATAGCCCCTCAAGAGAGAATTTTGACTAGGTACAGTTATATGGTTGTTAGACATAGGCACTAATTGATTAATTAAAGATTTAAGAGAGAGAACCAGGCAGCAGGCATGAGGTTTGCATGTGCCACTGTTCTTCTCTTTTCTCTTTTCTCTTTTCTCTTTTCTCTGATCTCTGTTGAGACCACAACGGTGCCAAAGTGTGTCAGTAGCAACCTGTTTGGTTCAGCCTGTCGGGTCGGACTCATTGAACGAAATCCTTGCAGGATCCTATTTTTGGGGCCCTTCTAATTACTCAGAAAAAAATTATTGGATGGTCCAACAAATTCAAATCGTTCTGATATATGGAAATATAATAGAATTTACTTATAATCGATATCAACCAATCAATTTTTAAAATAAAATTTACTTGGACCACCCCATTTATTGTTCCGTACAACTGGAGAAAGTATTCCTGCACGATTATTAAAGCAAATTTTGTTATTATTTTATTGTCTCATTTTTACTTTTAATCTATACTCCATCAAACAAAATTTTGCTATCGGCTACGTTAAATATGGATGAATATACATATTACATAAATTAAATATACATTTATATAAAAGAATAATTATTTCAGTACCCACGCTACAGTACCTGTACCCGAGCTACAGTACCCGCACATAGAGGAATAATGTATTATGGTCCCTACTAATTATATTGTGTCTACTAATTATTATTCTAAAAAGATATTATTGTAGGGTTTTCGGATACCACTTTTGGGGTTTCGCGGTAACCAAAACCCGTTTAAGCTTAAGGTGCGGAATGACCGTAGAACAAAAATTTCTACAGCCAACTTAAGCTCAGGATTAAACGGGGTATGTCAGGAAACTTTCCAAGGCGGTCCACCTTCAGTATTCCTTTGGCATCAAAACCCAATTTAATCCTTTTACAGATCTACTCCATGATTGATTTCTAAAACTTTAATCTACTTACAAATTAAATAGATTAATATAACATATTTATACCTTGTTTCCAAATCACAGTTGGAATGCAGACCGAGCGAGTAGAGCCTCACCAGGGAAGGAATCGACTCGAAACGGAGCATCAGACGTCTGATGCCTCTATCGGTTGTCCACCAGGAATAACCGGAGAGCGGTTTATTTCTTCTGCCAGAAGTACCGTAAACCGCGGAATTCTGCAAAAACACTATTCACGGGGAAAAGACGAAAACCCGTAAACACGAATTTTCGGTTGCTCAGTTTCATCAATATGCAAAACTGACATACCGCGAAATTCGGTAAAACACTATTCATCGATCCCGTAAATATTCTCCACAACAACCCGCAAGATTATACGTTAACTACGTATAACTTTCTTTTCTCAACCGAAACACTATTTGGGAGAGAAACCGAGAAATAGAGAAAATACCGATCCGATTCTGCACGAAACGGTATGTGTGAATTGGTGAATTTCTCTCTACCCCTCCACCCCTATTTATAGGGTTTAGGGTCGGTTGCCAAAGGACCAAAATGCCCTCCAAGTTCGGCCTATTTACAGGATATGCCATTGAATGGATAAGGATGACATGTCATGTGGATAAGATCGATGACGTGTCATCTGGATAGGATCGATGACATGTCATGCGGATAAGCACGAATCTGAAAAGACCCGAATGCCCTCGGCCCGAACACAAATAATATTCGTATAATTATTCTGAACAATTATATATATATTTTTCTTTCGGTTATTTGTTTCGGTATCGATGACATGTCATCTGGATAGAATCAATGACGTGTCATGCGGATAAGCTCGAATCTGAAAAGATCCGAATGCCCTCGGCCCGAACACAAATAATATTCGTATAATTATTCTGAATAATTATATATATTTTTCTTGCGGTTGTTGTTTCGGCAATTTATACAATGTGTCCTGCACATTTATAAATTAACCGGTTAACTTTTATACAACGTGTCAAACACGTTTATAAATTAACCAATGTTTTTGCTTGTTATTTTTACATAACATTTATAATTTAATTATAACACGTATAATTAATTATAACCATCTTATCATTGATCATAACCAATTTATAATCAATCAAAATAAGATTCTCCGATTAACTCCTATATGGTGTGACCCAATAGGATCTGTGTTATGTTGGTAAACAGAGTTAAAACTGTTTTAACTTCTGTTAGTCATGGGTGGCGTCTGGCAACACATCATGACCATCCAATTACACAGATGATGCTGTACTGTACAATATCACGATCCAGTAAACAATTTACTTGTGTCTGTTCTTCTGTCTCATAGCTATCAGATCAGTTTCAAGGTAGATGTGTGTCATCCTTGCTAACTGAATCTTTTCTTGATCTTGAGCAGATTATCAAATATGATTACTCTTGTAATCATACCGCGCGCTGATAATCTTACTCTATCAAGGGGCCCAGTGATGCTATAACTCGTATAGAGATACGAGGGACAAGTAGTACTTTTGGTAGACTATCACTTCCTCAGCTAAGCTATATATATCAAAAAGCTACCGTTATGACTGCTTTTTACGGACAGTGTTAGATAGCAATCACACGTATATATTTCTTAGTGGGAACGATAAATACCTCATACTTTAGAACTTTGACACTGAATGAAAAACATAAATGACACGAACACAATTCTATTTAATGTTTTCATTCGGGGTCTGTCAAATACCATGTTCCTAGAACATGTATCTATGTGATTAAAATGACATCTCGTGTCAAATGGTTTGTAAAACTTAACCATCTTTTAATCCACATACTAACCTTATAGCGGTAATCAGTGTTCCTGCTAATTACCTTGGTTAGTGACCTTTTAAGATTAAGAGTATATATCATCTATATTATGGAGTTTCACAATTTCAGTCATGAACTCGAAATGATCCATAAATTCAATAATACTCAAGGCAACAAAATGATATTAATCATCCAATTCATGAACAAAGCTTTATGATAAATTATCGTATTATTGACTGCTAGATTATTACAAACTAACAATCTCCCACTTAAGCTAGGAGTCAATCATCGTAGACCCTACTTATATACAAAACTCTATATTCTCTAAGATCTCGCAGATCCTGAGAAAATCTCACAGCCAATCTTCTATGTGTTCCAAACTCATAGAAGCATTAAGCATCTAGTGCTTGGCTTGAGGAAGAGATTTTGTGAGTGGATCAGCTGTGTTGCTGACTGTGTCAATTCTACTTATCTTTACATCACCTTTATATTAATTATATCTTTTATAATTAATTATAAACATCTTATGATGTTTATGATCTTTCGTATTAGGTGATAACGTTGTAGACGAGAAACATATCCTTAGTTCTTCTCAAGAACTTAAGGACATTCTTTACTGCATTCCAGTGCTTTATGCCTGGATTAGCCTGATATCTACTCGTCACACTCAAAGCGTACGAGACATCAGGGTGAGTGCACAACATGGTGTTTATGATAGAGCCAATAGCCGAAGCGTATGGTACTCTACTCATAGTGCTTTGCTCATCAGTTGTCGAAAGACACTGAGTCTTGCTAAGCTGTGCACCATGATTCATTGGCAGGAATTCTCTCTTAGAATCCTGCATGCTGAACCGATTCAGCACTTTGTCAATGTACGTGCTTTGACTTAATCCTATAAGTCTCTTTGATCTACCTCGGTAGATCTTTATGCCTAGTATATAGACATCCTCGCCCAAGTCCTTCATCGAGAAAACTTTTCTTTAATGAAGACTTGGCTAATTGCAATAGAGGAATATCGTTTCCTATTAAGAGTATGTTATCTACATATAAGATTAAGAAAGGCGATGACACTCCCACTAGTTTTTCTTTACACATAAGATTCTTCTTCGCATTTGATGAAGTCAAGCTTTTGACTTCTTCGCCAAATCGAAGATTCCAACTCCGTGATGCATGCTTCAATCCATAAATGGATTCAAGAAGCTTGCATACCTTCCCAGCATTCTCTGGATCTTCAAAACCCGTAGGCTGTGTCATGTACACATCCTCTTCTTAAATTTCCATTTAAGAAGGCGGTTTTGACATCCATTTGCCATATTTCATCATCATGAAATGCAGCAATTGCTAGGAATATCCGAATTGACTTAAACATAGCCACGGGTGGAAAAAGTTTCATCAATTCTCAGAATTTGTTTGAAACCTTTTCGCTACTAGCCGTGCTTTGTAAATAGTCATATTGTCATCCATGTCTGTTTTCCTTTGAAAACCCACTTGTTAGCTATGGGCTTCACCCATCAAGTGGTACAACTAGGTTCCAAACCGTGTTGTCATACATGGACTGTATTTCGGATCTCATGGCCTCCAGCCATTTATCAGAGTTAGGCCTATCCATTGCTTCCGCATAGGTCAGAGGATCTTCAGTTTCAAAAACTGAGATCTCGTGCAGTCCCAAGTACCTCTCGGGTGCATGGACTGTTCTTATTGACCTACGTAGCACTTGTTCTTCAGGCTGTCGAACTTGATCCACAACTGTCTGCGGATCCAGTTCTACTTCAACTTGCGTTGAAGCACTTGAGCTCGAGACTAGAACCTTATCCACAGCTACTTGTGGACTTGGTACTTCCAGATGCTCATCAGCCAAAAAATCAAGAGGTGGGTTAATCTGATCTAGTTCAGATATTGTATTGTGTGATGTATCTTGAATTTCTTCAAGTATTACATTACTCCCACTACTTCCTTTTGCGAGAAACTCGTTCTCCAAAAGTATACCATGACGAGCAACAACTAATTTGTTCTCGGACTGGTAATAGAAGTAATATCCTTTCGTTTCCTTAGGATACTCTACGAAAAAGCACTTGTCAGATTTGGGATCAAGTTTGTCAGACGTCAGGCGTTTGACAAATACTTCGCAACCCCATTTTTAAGATAAGACATATTTGGGATTTCCCAAACCATAACTCGTATGGAGTCTTTTCAACTGACTTGGATGGAACCATATTTATAGTTAGTGCGGCAGTATCTAGTGCGTGTCCCCAAAATGATTTTGGAAGGGTGGCGTCACTCATCATGGAACGAATCATGTCCAGCATGGTTTGTTTCATTTTCTTGGCAACACTGTAACATTGCAGTGTTCCTAGAGGTGTGAGTTATGAGACTATCTCACATTCCTTTAAGTACATTTTGAAAACCATAACTCAAGTATTCGCCTCCACGGTCCTACCGTAATGCCTTAATACTTTTGTTCAGTTGATTTTCTACTTTAGTCTTAAATTCCTTGAACTCGTCAAAGAATTCAGACTTATGTCTCATGTAAGTCAATACTTTCATGAAACGTTTTGAGTCTTTTGTTATTGATGTTAAACACGGGGTTTTCCATTTCTAGCATATAAAGACCATTTAACAAGTAAGATGGTCCATAATATGTCTCATTTTTATAAATAGAACATCTATTGTCCTTTTATAACAAACGAGAAACCATTCATCTCTAAACACGAGATTGATATGATATTTCTAGAAATGGTAGGAACAAAATAGACATTTTCTAGTTCCAGAATAAACCCGCTAAGCAAGTACAATTCTATCCTACCGACTGTAACGGCTGCAACTTGTGCTCCGTTTCCAACTCGGAGTTGTACTTCCTTATTGCGTAACTTCCTCTTAGTGCGTGCATATTCGTGCAAATATGAGCACATGATCCAGTAGCCAGTACCCAATCATTAACAGAGGTCGCAACATTAATTTCAATAACATAAATACTTGAGACTGAGACTTTTGAGACATTCTCAAAATTCATATCTCCAAGACACTCCGGGCAGTTTCTCTTCCAGTGACATTTGCTATTGCTAAAATAGCAGTCAGAGTTAGCAGAAACATTTATCTTGGGAGAGTTCGTTCCTGGAACCAACTTCCCTTTGCCTTTGTACTTAATCGCCGTTTTTCCCTTTTGCTTTCTTGATCTTCCTCCCACCTTCTTGGATCATGAGGACATGAGAGCTATTCTCAATGTCTTTATCAGTGATCCTCAGCATCCCTTGGAGCTCCTGCAAGCTCTTATCCAACTCTTGCTTATGGGAGTTCACAATGAACTCCGAATAGCTGGGAGGAAATGAGTTCAGGATAACTTCCGTGGCCAACTCGTGGCTCCACGGACAGTTAAGCTTCTCCAGTTTCTCATCATCGCTTGTCATACGAAGCGTGTGAGTACTGACAGAGCTGCTCTCTACTATTTCAGCAGGGACCGGTGTATTTAGGATATATTCCCTTTTCTCACGCATGTCTACTTTTTCGAGTAAGGAGCGTAAAGAAAAAGACGTTTCTTTAGCCATATTTCTACAACGTTTAAAGTAAAGATTTTAGCTTTGTTCATGTAATGTTTTATTCAATGAATAAAACTCCCACTGCAAATTTGTTCTATTCCCGTTTGCAGTAGGACCAAGATCCATGTTTTCACCAATAACCAAGGCAGTGTATGCATATCATGGCTATCAGTTATCTTAGGTAAGCAAACATGCTAATCACATCTCTTTGTGATTCTTAGTTTCGTTAAAACATCACGTGTATTTAACGAAGACTTTGCCCCGAGCCTAAAACTCTTTTAGAAATCATCGGTAAGTAACCTCACTCTATTTTGTTTTGTTATGTCTCACATAACCCTCGACCACCAAAGGTAAAAGGCGATGCCCACTGAGCAGGTTAATCATCAACCAATGAACAATAGTTTGAGGAGGATAGAGTGGGAAGGGCATACTACTTAATATTTAATGGGTTGGTGTTTATGCTTAACAGTGCCAGCAATATTTAAAAGGAGGTTTGCCAGAAAGAACGACTAATGTGATTTTATTCATATCTAAAGAGACCTCTTTCATATGCTTCATTAAGCAGTCGTGGAAAGGAAGTCTAGAAAGAATACCGAATGTGATCCCCATTACTTTCTATCCTTAGCAATACCATTTCGCCAGAAAGAACGACTAATGTGATTCTATTCGTATTTAAAGAGACCTCTTTCATATGCTTCATTAAGCAGTCGTGGAAAGGAAGTCTAGAAAGAATACTGAATATGATCCCCATTACTTTCTATTCTTAGCAGTACCTTTTCCATATGCTTTGACTTGATTAAGCAGTCAGTTCTTGTAACTAACTTTAGCTACCGTCTATCTTGTAGAGGTAGTTTTTATGGTTTCTTATAAAAATGATAGATCTAATCTATACGTTTTTATATGATAGCAGTAAATCTAATTTACCTATATATGTGACCGAGTCACGTATATTTCTTTCAGTTCGTAATGTTGACCTTGGTCAGCGTTACGGACACGTGAAAGTTGCTTGTCAGAAAAAATACCGATTGTGATCCACTTCCTATCTTCCTCAAAGACCTCTTTCATATGCTTCAGTAAGCAGTCGTGGAAAGGAAGTCAGACAGAAAGAATAGTGAATACGATCTCATTTACATTTTCCTAAAAGACCTCTTTCATATGCTTCAGTAAGCAGTCGTGGAAAGGAAGTCAGAAAGAAACAATGTCAAATGTGATCTCACATTCATATTTTTCTTCAAAGAAAATTTTCTTTCACGGTTCCCTGGAAAGATGGTAAATCTAGTTTTACCCATTTTCATTTTAAAGCAGTAAATCTAATTTACTCTAAGCTGTAAATCTAATTTACTTATATACAGGACCAAGTCGGGTATATAATATATCAGTTACCAATTCTTTGTTTTGCAGCTATGCTCAGTTCTTATTTATACCATTTAAAGCACATAAACAATTTATATGTTTTAAAATCAGATATTCTTTTCGGTCCATAAAGCAATTTGGTAATGTGACAAAGTTCCTTTTGGGCCAGCCATTAGGACACGTGAAAGGGGCTCCCAGGAAAGATCGGGGTCACAAGGACCGCTAAGACTCAATCTTTCCTAGACAGAACCATCTCTTTCTTGTGTGGAAATGACAGCTCTTACTCAGGTACTTTATTGCTTCATCACATTCTTCGATGAACTTTACTTATCCGAAGTTGAAAGTTTTGAAAACGAAAACATAAAGAAAGCATAAAATCCTATTTTATCTTTCTCGGTCGGAAAACCGATCCAAGAAATGTAAAAGTTTACATTTCATAAGAAAGCATAAAGAAAGCTTAAATCTAATTTAACTTTCTTAGTCGGTAGAACCGATCCAAGAAAATCTCATTTCTAATCGGTTTTGGACTTAAGCTGCAAATGTAAGAATTAAACTGATATGCGGTATATGCACCTAATTTGCATAAGTTATAACTTTTAGAAAATCAATCAGCGGGAGAGCCTTGTGCTCTGATACCACTGTAGGGTTTTCGGATACCACTTTTGGGGTTTCGCGGTAACCAAAACCCGTTTAAGCTTAAGGTGCGGAATGACCGTAGAACAAAAATTTCTACAGCCAACTTAAGCTCAGGATTAAACGGGGTATGTCAGGAAACTTTCCAAGGCGGTCCACCTTCAGTATTCCTTTGGCATCAAAACCCAATTTAATCCTTTTACAGATCTACTCCATGATTGATTTCTAAAACTTTAATCTACTTACAAATTAAATAGATTAATATAACATATTTATACCTTGTTTCCAAATCACAGTTGGAATGCAGACCGAGCGAGTAGAGCCTCACCAGGGAAGGAATCGACTCGAAACGGAGCATCAGACGTCTGATGCCTCTATCGGTTGTCCACCAGGAATAACCGGAGAGCGGTTTATTTCTTCTGCCAGAAGTACCGTAAACCGCGGAATTCTGCAAAAACACTATTCACGGGGAAAAGACGAAAACCCGTAAACACGAATTTTCGGTTGCTCAGTTTCATCAATATGCAAAACTGACATACCGCGAAATTCGGTAAAACACTATTCATCGATCCCGTAAATATTCTCCACAACAACCCGCAAGATTATACGTTAACTACGTATAACTTTCTTTTCTCAACCGAAACACTATTTGGGAGAGAAACCGAGAAATAGAGAAAATACCGATCCGATTCTGCACGAAACGGTATGTGTGAATTGGTGAATTTCTCTCTACCCCTCCACCCCTATTTATAGGGTTTAGGGTCGGTTGCCAAAGGACCAAAATGCCCTCCAAGTTCGGCCTATTTACAGGATATGCCATTGAATGGATAAGGATGACATGTCATGTGGATAAGATCGATGACGTGTCATCTGGATAGGATCGATGACATGTCATGCGGATAAGCACGAATCTGAAAAGACCCGAATGCCCTCGGCCCGAACACAAATAATATTCGTATAATTATTCTGAACAATTATATATATATTTTTCTTTCGGTTATTTGTTTCGGTATCGATGACATGTCATCTGGATAGAATCAATGACGTGTCATGCGGATAAGCTCGAATCTGAAAAGATCCGAATGCCCTCGGCCCGAACACAAATAATATTCGTATAATTATTCTGAATAATTATATATATTTTTCTTGCGGTTGTTGTTTCGGCAATTTATACAATGTGTCCTGCACATTTATAAATTAACCGGTTAACTTTTATACAACGTGTCAAACACGTTTATAAATTAACCAATGTTTTTGCTTGTTATTTTTACATAACATTTATAATTTAATTATAACACGTATAATTAATTATAACCATCTTATCATTGATCATAACCAATTTATAATCAATCAAAATAAGATTCTCCGATTAACTCCTATATGGTGTGACCCAATAGGATCTGTGTTATGTTGGTAAACAGAGTTAAAACTGTTTTAACTTCTGTTAGTCATGGGTGGCGTCTGGCAACACATCATGACCATCCAATTACACAGATGATGCTGTACTGTACAATATCACGATCCAGTAAACAATTTACTTGTGTCTGTTCTTCTGTCTCATAGCTATCAGATCAGTTTCAAGGTAGATGTGTGTCATCCTTGCTAACTGAATCTTTTCTTGATCTTGAGCAGATTATCAAATATGATTACTCTTGTAATCATACCGCGCGCTGATAATCTTACTCTATCAAGGGGCCCAGTGATGCTATAACTCGTATAGAGATACGAGGGACAAGTAGTACTTTTGGTAGACTATCACTTCCTCAGCTAAGCTATATATATCAAAAAGCTACCGTTATGACTGCTTTTTACGGACAGTGTTAGATAGCAATCACACGTATATATTTCTTAGTGGGAACGATAAATACCTCATACTTTAGAACTTTGACACTGAATGAAAAACATAAATGACACGAACACAATTCTATTTAATGTTTTCATTCGGGGTCTGTCAAATACCATGTTCCTAGAACATGTATCTATGTGATTAAAATGACATCTCGTGTCAAATGGTTTGTAAAACTTAACCATCTTTTAATCCACATACTAACCTTATAGCGGTAATCAGTGTTCCTGCTAATTACCTTGGTTAGTGACCTTTTAAGATTAAGAGTATATATCATCTATATTATGGAGTTTCACAATTTCAGTCATGAACTCGAAATGATCCATAAATTCAATAATACTCAAGGCAACAAAATGATATTAATCATCCAATTCATGAACAAAGCTTTATGATAAATTATCGTATTATTGACTGCTAGATTATTACAAACTAACAATTATATAGTCTCAACTAATTATTATTCTAAAATCCCAGCAACACCCTTTCTCTATGGTCCCCACTAATTATATGGTCTCCCTTTCAAAGTCCCGGTACTAATTCTGTGTCAACCTTTCTCTAACAAAAATAGTTGACTTCATAAAAATAAATACTTTCAATACTTAGATATTAATACTTTCAGTGTCACATGTAAAAAATACTTAGATATTTATACCTTCGTAGATATAAATACTTAGAAGATAAGATATAAGCACTTAAAAAAGTAAGATATTAATACTTTGATGCGTAACTTGTTATGATAATGTCTTTTCGAGTTCTCCAATTATTCTCGCATCAACCTTCCTCTAACAAACATAGTTGACTTCATAGGTATAAATACATCAGTGCATAAGTATAAGTCATTTCAATACTTAGATATTAATACTTTCAGTGTTAAATGTAAAAAATACTTGCAAGTGTAGGTATAAATACTTGCACGGCGAATTATAAACACTTGCATGACGACGAGCCTGAAAGTACGTCCTCATAGATCTCATTTGAAAGAGAAAATTGCATAGATATTAATACTTTAGAAAAAAAATTCAAATTGTGGAGTTTTTGTGGTCCTCGTAGGAAGTTATATTTATGCATTTAATTTTTGGTGGTCCCCTGGCACTGTAGCGCGAGTACAGAGTGCGGGTACTGTAGCGCGGGTATAGTGCGGGTACTATTATCTTCGTGCTTGAAGAATCCATGCAATAAATAATTGTTCGCATCATAGGTATAAATACTTCCATACATAGGTATAAATACTTCCATTCATAGGTATTACTAATTTAGGAAAAAAATTCAAATTGTGCAGTTTTTGTGATCCCCACAAGAAAATATATTTTCACATTTAATTTCCGGTAGTTCTCCTGCGGGTACTATTATCAGCTCCCTGTATAAAAATAAAATCCTTCGTAGTTAGAAATAAATCTAAATAATTTATATAAATTCTTAATTTTTTTAAAAAGTAAAATATTATTTGTATACAGCATAGATCTATTAGTAGCGATGAAAACAGTATGGATAATATCCGACTCATATTCAATCCGTATTCGAAAACTTAGATGTGGATATTCGATATCCGAATATCCGTATGGATAAGGATACTGATATAGTTTTATGTTTCAATTATTTGTATCTGAATAGTAGATATATATCGTATATTTTAATATATATTATGAAAACTTTATATTATTCACTATTATAATTAGATAAATTTATGTCTACAATCTCTACCGTGCTAAATTTCAAATTTATTTTTTAAAATTGTCAAACTAAATTATTATTAAGTGATATTTTTCTATTCTTATCTATTATAAGTATTTATTATAACAGATCTCAATATCTCATCATTTTTAACAGTTCGTGATGTGTACAATTTTTAGAATGTTAAATTTAAAATTTATTTTTAAAGGTTGTCAAAATAAATTTATTATTGAGTGGTATTTTCTCATTCTTATTTATATGTATTTATTATAAATATTCTGAGTGGAACTAGGGTGTTTCTAAGTTCACCAAGTCTATTTGTGAACTCAACTTTAAAACCTATTGGATTGGCTTCAAACGACGAATCTAAATCGTTAAAATCCTTCTACCTTACGAGTAATGTGTATACATTCAAAAAATTTAAAATTTCGAATTAATTTTGTATAGAGAAGTGGTCAAAACTAGAAAGTTTATAAATAAATTTTAATGCATTTATTTTTTTAACGTCATTTGACCACTTGACTTTATACACAATTAATTCGAAATTTTAAAATTGCCTCATGTAAACGCATCACTTGTAAGATAAAAGAATTTCAACGGTTTAAATTTTTTGTTTGAAGTCAATTCAATAGGTTTTAGAATTGAGTTTATAAAGGAGCTTGGTGAACTTAAACACTCTAGTTCTACTCAAATATTTTTATTACGAGTAAACAGAACTCCTAAAACAAATATAATATATTGTGAAAACCTACATGTGAATTGTCATATTCGAATTCGACCCGTCTTTTGCACAATCAAAATCATAGTAAATCATAATGAAATTCTATAAGATAACAAGAATCTATTTTACTTTTGGAGTGAGTCTATGGTACTATGCATATTACGATTTGTTACCGTGCTACGGCTCTATATTCGAGTTTTCAAATCATAACGGTCGATCCGAACCGTTCATCTTGTTCTCTATATTAATATGTGTTTGGAGACCAAATTTTACATTTTTTGAAATTTTTTTACTACTTTTTTAGATTTATTGAAAATCACTGTTTTTGGATGGTCCAGAATTTTCAGATCAAGTGATTTTCTAAATATCTAAAAAAATAGTAAATTTTTTTCAAAAAATGTAAAATTTGGTCTCCAAATATATATTAATATAGAGAACAAGATGAACGGTTCGGATCGACCGTTAGAATTTAAAAACTCGAATATAAAGCCGTAACACAGTAACAACCCGTGATATGCATAGTACCATAGACTGACTCTTACTTTTGGACTAAATAAAATGAAGAGTTACGAAACGAACGAGTGCATGATTTCTTTTTCACAAGGCGACAGCGACAGTGGTAGCAGTAGCACTGCATATATAGCCGTCATGGTGGACTCATGGGTCTGAAACAGATGGGACCCGCGTCCGTAAATCCAGGGGGGCAGCAGGCCCGATACGGATCCGAGATATCTGTTATCAGCGCGTGTCAGATCACGTGATCAAGTTGAATTTTTTTTATAAATCATAAATAATTAAATTATATTTAGAAACCAATATGATTTTTTTTTTTTTTAAATCATAAGTATTGGACGGTCCGTCCGATCTCAAAATCAGTTTTTTCTCAGACTGGACTGACCGTTCGGTCTCACTTTTTTTTTTTTTTTTTTAAAAGAAATTTTTTTATTTTTTGTATTAAAATATTAGAAATGTTGAATATATTTCTTTGAAAATAGATGAAATACAATATAATTTGATTTATTAGAAAGACTGCAACAAATAATCCGGATCAATATTTTTCAGATCGGATTTTTCGCGGCTGTAAGAAAAATTAATATATTTCTTTATGTGTTATTAGAAAAAAATAAAAATGCTTAGATTCTGAGTTATTGATCCCGGTTCAAAAGTCATTTCTAGGTAATCCAGAAAATATTGTGATCCTTCTAGAACATTTAATTTATAAAAAGTTGTATCTATTTTTGAAAAAAAACAAAAACTTTAAGTTATTTAATGATTATTATTCAAAAAGAATTCTCAAAATAGATACAACTTTTATAAATTAAATGTCCTAGAAGGATCACAATATTTTCTGGATTACCTAGAAGTGACTTTTGAACCGGGATCAATAACTCAGAATCTAAGCATTTTTATTTTTTTCTAATAACACATAAAGAAATATATTAATTTTTCTTACAGCCGCGAAAAATCCGATCTGAAAAATATTGATCCAGGTTATTTGTTGCAGTCTTTCTAATAAATCAAATTATATTGTATTTCATCTATTTTCAAAGAAATATATTCAACATTTCTAATATTTTAATACAAAAAATTAAAAAATTTCTGTTTAAACAAAAAAAGAAAAAAAGTGAGACCGAACGGTCCGTCCGGGCTGGGGAAAAACTGATTTTGAGACCGGACGGATCGTCTGATCTTTATGGTTTTTTTAAAAAAAAAGTAATCATATTGGTTCCCTAAAAATAATTTAATTATTTATGGTTTATAAAAAAAATTTGATCCAGTTTCCTCGTGTCAGTACTCGGGTGAATTCACTAAAAAGTAGCAACTAGCAAGTGAGAGGTAGTGTGGGAAAAATGGCATGGCGAAGCCGGCTTCGATATGGAATGGCACGGTAACGGCACAGCACGTGTTATTGCTCTGTGCTGTGTCCATTCGCATGCTGTGACTACCCCTTGACATTTAGTCACGGCACGGCACGCGAAAGATTCGGACACGGCACGGCACGTAATCACACGAGTCACATATAATTAGGACCGTTAGGTCTTAATCAAATAGTGAATCTCGAAGAAACTAACTTAAATTATGAAAAATAGTGAAACGTGAGAAACGTGATTAGTTACGTTTGAACACGGCACGTAAATAGTCACGGCACGCGAGTCACGCCAATCTTGAATAAACTAACTTAAATTATGAAAAAATAGTTAAACGTGAGAAACGTGATTAGTTACGTTTGGACACGACACGGGAATAGTCACGACAAGCAAGTCACGGCGTAACTCGCGTGCCATGACCATTCGTATGCCATGACCACCTCTTGACATTTTGGTCACGGCAGGGCACGAGTCACTGTTCACTGTGTAACGGCACGGCACGAGACCAAAGTCACGACGTGTTAGTCACGACACAACACGGCACGTTTTTTCCACTCTAGTGAGAGGCTTGTGCTCTGGTTCATGTTCTGGTTCGTGCTCCCTTTCCATCCAAATACTTCTTTTTATTATTTGAAAAAAAAATTCCAAGTAGGACTGCAAACGAATGTGAATCAAATCCAACTTATTCTAGTTTTAGTTTGGGTTTGAATAAGTTTCGAACCGAACTAGTTTGATTTGTACTAATTTCGAATCAAATTATGAATTACAATTTTTTTTAACAGCTCTAGTTCTACCGGTAGTTTATGCATTAGTTTTTTTTTGCGTGAACCAAAATTAACACAATTTCATTTACCTTTTACGAATTTGCACTGATGAAATATGGACCTGCTCAAGATTCTCTTACCTTTTACGCTGCTAGATTGATTAAAATCACAGTATGAACCTAATCAAATGGAACTTATTCCATTGTTAATTTGTTACGCTGCTGAAATATTTTTTTATTATAAGTTACCATTATATTAATAATTTTGAACTCTAATATAAGTTTGATTCCTGCATTATTAAAGATTGATAGTTGAATTCATTAATTGCATTATTTGAGATTTGAATCTAAATAGTTCTCGAATCAATTTCGAACGAATTATACCCAGTTTGAGTTTGATTTGAATAAGATTCAAACCGAACTAATTTCATTTGTTTCATAAAAAACTAATTTCGAACCGAATTAATTGCAAACTTTTTTCGAATCTAACTCAAATCGAATCATAAACTACGAACTTTTTGTACCGCCCTAATTTCAAAGATACTATTGGTTTTCTTTTTGTAGAGAAAGAATTGTCATTGGTTGTTTATTTTTAATTAATTTAAATCTTTCTAGGGCTGTGATATTGTGGATAATTGTATTTAACATTTTATAAATGAAATGGGCGCTATGTCTTTGTTTAAAAAAAGATCCTCTTTGATATAAAGTAAACCTGCATAAAGGTACTACCAGTTATGTACCAAAAATCTACTGGTACATAGAAACTCTTATCAGATCTGTACCAAAACCTGCTGGTACATTGAAAACCAGTATTGATATTGATATTAATTTCAATTTTCAAGGCATGAGTAACGTAGAAAAAGAGGAGATATTTACTTGATTTTTTTTTTTTTTTTGAGAACTTGACAATATTTCAAATATAAAACGTAAGATTGAAATATAATATTATAATATATCATGTACATGATAATATCATGTCAATAAAAATTGACGAGATTTGAGGTATGTTTGACTCAACATCAAATGACTTGAATTTTAGACGATTTGAAATTAGCGGTATCCAATACATCACGCAACAATATTAAAAGTACATGGAATTTAATTAGAGGAGGGATCACATTACCACAATTTTGAGTTACCATAATTGTTTTCTACATTTTCAAAGTCCAATTCGTCAATCCAAACCGTTTAACATGATCTCCACAATAAAATGTGCTTCCATATCAAATTTTACATTTTTAAATTTTTTTTTTACTATTTATTAAAATGGATACGAAATTCAATGGTCTGAATTTAACTAGTTTTTATAAAATACTTAATAAATAGTAAAAAAAATTCAAAATAACTATTGCTAAAATAAGGCAATAAGTTTCAAATTTACTTTTTGTTTTCAGTTCTATTTGAATATTTTTAACAGTATATTATTAAAATTAATTGTTAAAATAACTATTGTTGAGTAATCCTTATGCATAGAAAAATGATCTTTCATTTAAAATAATAGCATTTATGTAATTGATATTAAAGAGGGATGTTAACAAAAGATAATTCATTGATTAGATTAGAGCTTGCCAAATGCCAAGGACACGATCGATTAAATGTCAATGTTGTGTTTACACTTTACAGGATACATTGATCATCTATTCATCGTTTGTTTGGATTTTAAAGCTTATTTGGTAATGATTCACAATAATTTCAATTTTGAGGAAATAATGAGCTTAGTGGTTAGTAGTATACCCTGAGTTGAAAAATTAAATATTCAATTCAACCTCTGGATGTTTGATTTTTTTTTTTCTAATATTTTGCATTTTCTAATTCTCAGTCCGTTTTAATCTGGTATGAATTTTAAAGCAAGACCTATATTTAAATAGACAACAAGGTATTCTTGGATACATGAGTTATCTGAAGATTATTATTTTATTTTTATTTTCAATTTCATATTCAATATTAACTCTAATTTTCCTCAATTTGGATTTGCAAATTCGTCCAATTCTAGCGGATGAAGACAAAAAGTTCAACAACTTTTTTTACCAATCTGCCCCTCATCTTTGGTACAAAATAAACTTCATAACATTCTGCAAATGATTTACGAATAGATACGAAATTTAATTGAGTGGGTTCAAATGTTTTTATTCTATGTTTCTTTATTATGTTTTTAATTTTTTAATAATATACAGTTAAAATTTATATGTTAAAATAAAACCATTAATATTGTATGCATGTATATGAAAATTTATCACTTATCGATTTAGATTTTATATAATTTAATGAGTTGATTTAGATTTTATATAATTTAATAAGTTGAAAAATTAATGTCCATAATTTAAACATATAAGTGTATTTTTGTAAACTCTTGATATTAATCAAAACAAAATTAAAATGTTGTCATCTTTAACGTTGACGTTTACATAGATAAAATGATATATATATATTATATTTAACAGTTTTATTTTGACAATTAAGTTTTAAATTTGAAGTTATTGTAGTTCTAAGAATAAAGATATATTATCTATATTATTAAAATTATGTTGGAAAGAAATATACTATAATAAAATATAATGATTCTCACAATCTCACATACTGCTTACAAAATCTAGAAACAGACTGTAGTGCTATAGTTTAACGCTGCACCCGAATCTCGTGTTCATGCGGTCATGTCTACACATAACTGTTTTACTGTTTAGATATGGTGGTACATATATTTATAACAATAATGTACTGACATCCATTGTCACTGTCTCACTGAATATATATAACAATCAAGAGCAATTTTCATATCTTGTTTTCCAAACTCAAATAATACTTTCTTTCTCTGATGGTATGTTATAGTTACTTCAGTTTGGGCAATGAATTTGAGACAACAGATAAACTTGGATTGTATGTATCCAGAATAGTGGTTTGCTAAAACCCCAACGGGTTCAACCCGGACTGGTCCGCCCGTGCCCGTTATTCGGGGTGTCTGTACCCGTGTTCGGGTATAGACGGGTACACGGGTACGGGTATGAAACTGGCCGGTCACGGTCTTTTTGGAAAAAACACAGGCTAACATGTACCTGTTGTACCCGTGCCCGCCCGTTGTACCCTACCCGTTGTACCCGTTTTTTTTTTTTTTCAAAATTTTCAAAATTCCCACCGGTTTGAGTCAAATCCGGACCGGTCAAATCAAACCCTACCCGTGCTCGTCCCGAACTGATCGGATTTGACAATTTTTTTTTTTGTTAAAATTTAAATTTCATGCCCCCCCCCCCCCCCCCCCCCCCCAATCAAATCTCTTTAAATACATCCCTCTTCCTCCCAATATTTTCACATCTCAATTCTCAATATCTCTATTCTCTCATTCTCCCAATCTCAAATTTTATTATTCTCAATTTTTAAATTTATTATTTTTAAAAAATATAGTTGTAAATTTAATTCATTCTACAAATACGCAAACGGAATTACGAAGGTATCGAAATTACAAAGTTCGGCGTCTCCCGCAAGATTTTTCCACGAGATTTAAATGTTACATCTATCTCATGTTAGATTAATTTATTTTTGTAGAGTAAATTTCGTTTATGCCAGATTTATTGAATGTTACTTGTTAAGTAATTAGAATTGTTAGATTTATTTTATGTTAGATTTGTTAGATTTATTTTATGTTAGATTTGTTAGATTTATTGAATATGTTAGATTTATTTAGTTTATGTAGATTTGTTAGATGTGAAGTAATTAGATTTGTTTTGAATATGTTAGATTTTATTTTTGAAATTCGAATTTATTTTTAATAGGTTAAAAAAATATGTTAGAATTATTTTTTTGAATATGTGAAGTAATTAGATTTATTTTGAATAGGCTAGATTTTATTTTTGAAATTCGGATTTAATTTTAATAGGTTAAAAAAAGATGTTAGATTTATTTTTGTGAATATGTGAAGTAATTAGATTTATTTTGAATAGGTTATATTTTATTTTTCAAATTCAGATTTATTTTTAATAGGTTAGAAAAAAATGTCAGATTTATTTTTGTGAATATGTGAAGTAATTAGATTTATTTTGAATATGTTAGATTTTATTTTGCAAATTCGGATTTATTTTTAATAGGTTAGAAAAAGATGTTAGTTTTATTTTTGTGAATATGTGAAGTAATTAGATTTGTTTTGAATAGGCTAGATTTTATTTTTCAAATTCGGATTTATTTTTAATAGGTTAGAAAAAGATGTTAATTTTATTTTTGTGAATATATGAAGTAATTAGATTTGTTTTGAATAGGTTAGATTTTATTTTTCAAATTTGGATTTATTTTTAATAGGTTAGATAATTAGAAATCTTTGAATGTTAGAAATATTTTTTACTATGGTTAGATTATTAGATTAAAATTTGTTGAATGTTAAAATTTATATATGTTACATTAGATTTTATTGTAAAAATGTTAGATTTATTTTGAATATGTATGTAACACCGTGAAATTTTAAAAATATTAAAATTGAATTAATATTTAATTGTCAAATTGAATTGAATAGATATAGAGATATATATGTGTAGAGGGAAGTATTGAAAATATACAAATTTCACCTTTTATTGAATATGGAACAAATTGGAGGGTCTATTTTGAAAAATGTCCAAAATGCATGTAAATAATTCAACTCCCTTCGTTGCTCCCTTGTGTGTTTGCTGCCAAAAGAAAGAGAAGGAGAGATCATCTCTTCTCTCTTAAAAATCCACCAAGAAACCTTGAGAAATTAAAGAAAAGAATGGAAATTGTTGAGAATCTCTCTCTCTAGTGGCCATCTAGCTTCCCCATTGGTACTGCTTTTCTCTCCTCTCTCATCAAAAATCTGAATTTTATCTCCATTGCTAGGGTTTTGCTCAAATCTGAAATGTTTGTATAAATGATGAGTAATCTATCTCCATTATGCTTCTAGGTTGTTAATTTAGTGATTCTCTTCTCAATTTTATCTTAATCTTGATTTTCTATCTAGGGTTTGGTTCAAATCCGAAAATTAGAGAAATATTTTGATTTGCCTAGTCTAATCCAACAAACAAAGGTGTTGATTGGTAAGTTCTTCTCTCACTCTCTTAAAATCTGAAATCAATTTGGTGTTGATCTCTTTTCTTTGTTCCCTCTTTTGTGTATGGTGATAATTAAACAAAGTCATAATATTTTTGATGAAGTGCTAATATTGTCTCCGAAAGGCTTAATATTTATTGTGTATGGTGATAACTAAACAAAGTCATAATATTTTTGATGAAGTGCTAATATTGTCTCCGAAAGGCTTAATATTTACTGTGTATGGTGATAATTAAACAAAGGCATAATATTTTTGAGGAAGTGTTAATATTGTCTCCGAAAGGCTTAATATTTATTGAGAAAGGCTTGATTATTTATTCCAAAATAGATGATACTGATTGAGAAAGTCTCTATACTGATTAGGAAAGTCTTCATATTAAATCAAAAGGAATTTTAAATCGGAAGGCTATTAAATAGGTCTCTTTTATTTGTTCCCTCTTTGGTGTATGTTGTTGTTCAATTGGAATCCTAAAAGGTGAACTTTGCATATTCTATGATGTCCAACGTATTGAATCAAAATAGCAAGTATTGATGAACAAACTTGATTTACCATTAAATTTGTGACTGCACAGTGGGCAGATTTTTAGGCTGATTAAAGTGCTAATTTGAATGGGCAATTCTAAATCATTCTGGACAAATGAAGAGTCTATTTGATGCGTCTCGGAGTCTAGTTTCTAGTGGTTCAAGTTTCAAGTTGTTTGGAGTTTCCTATAAAAAGTTATTACAGTTTTAGTAACCAAGGGTTAGAATTTAGGGCTGCTGTCTATAATTCTGTTTTTCATTTATTTTGTGTTCTTGTTTACTCTTTCTCCAATAGCGCTCTCTATTTGTAACACCAAGAAGGTGGATACAAAGTTATATGGATTATGTTAAGGAAAGTATATAGAAAATAATATCACTCAAGTAAGCATATCAATTGTCGAACAAATATTGAATTAAGTATATATGTTAATATAGGTGTAGGCTTGGTTGAGCAAGATTTTGCGGAATCTTTCGAGACGTTCGAACCCTAAGTGCGAGATACGCTCTTCATAATCAGGTGCGGGGGTTCACGGGATCTGTTTTGGATTCTATTACTTAGAATTAAATAACGGTACATGTATATATATATATATGTGCTTATATGTATATACCGATTGAATTGTTAATTGACTTATTGTGCATGACCTCATGTTGGATCTCTATTGTTAGCATTATTTGCAGCATTGCATGAAAATAAGTAATGATATAATTGAATTGATATGATATTGTTGATCTAGCATGTTGGTATTGTTATTCGATTGATTGTTCTATCGTTTTGATAATTGAATGGAACCACAGTACTGAAATGTGAAGAGGGCAGAGGATAAGTTAATTGTGAATGAAATGAGTGAATTGTAGGGACAATGTCTAGCTAGCTACTAGACTTTGTCTCAGGGCCCATATGCGCATACGGTGAATAACCCTAATTGTGGAGGGTATCGGTAACCAAGGAGAAAGGCAGAGCTAGGTTAACTGATACCAAAAAGGTAGAGTATAGCAGGAGGATTGAAACTGTGGATAATTGATTGTTATTGGTCTCTCTTTGGAAGAGTGACAAACCGTTGCATGATCGGGAGATATGCAATCCTAAATTGGAAATTGACGAATTGATATGGATGTTTGACTATAAACCAGACCAGAGAAAGGTTAAGCCAAATGAGATGGATAGTCGATATCTATCAATTGTAACCGGACTTAGCAATTGTATCTGTTATACCAAACCATTCTATGAATTCTTCGATTTCATTTGATTGTGATATGAGTTGGATTTCAATTGCTTCTATAGGTGTTGCATATGCATTTCTTTTATCGAATTGTTAAATTGAAACTCGTTGCGGGTTTATTTAGTTCCGGTAATGGATTTTCTTACAAATCCAGTAGCCCTGACTAAATTCCGCACTGAGAAAACGGTTGACGAGTTTTCTCACCCCCTATCCCCTCGGGGAACTTTATTCTTTGGTATGTGTTTGCAGGTAAACGCGAATAGAAGGGATTCGAGTGCTCGACCAGTGAGGTTTAAGCCGCATAGCGATAGGGTATGCCTCACATTGAGTCCATTTTGATGTCGATAGGGTTTTGGTATGGTATTTGTGTATAACCATGTTATCGAACCGTGTCGAGTGGTTTTGTAAACCTAATTGTATCTTAAACGTTTACTGTGATTTAATATGAACCTTTTTTTTGTTTTTGTTTTAAACTGTGTATAAAATGTTAATGGGAATTGATTTGGGGTTGTTTAAATCTTTCAATTATATAGTTATTGCACGAAGTTATATATACTATTGAGTATGTTTTGATAATCTATAAATGTATTTGTATAAACATGATTTTAAATCGAATTAAATGATAAGTGGTGATGTTGTAAACCGATATTATGTTAGGTTTACACCGTAATTGCCTTGTGAATGTATAGTCATCTATATATTCACGGCGTAACTGCACGACCCCTTGTTCCGGGGTGTGACAATGTAAGATTTATTTTTGAAAATGTTATATTTATATTTAAATAGATTAGATTTATCTTGAATAGGTTAGATTTATTTTTGAAAATGCTAGATTTATTTTTAATAGGTTAAAAAAAAGATGTTAGATTTATTTTTGTGAATATGTGAAGTAATTTGATTTGTTTTGAATAGGTTAGATTTTATTTTTCAAATTTGGATTTATTTTTATTTAAATGTTAGATTTATTTTTAAAATAGGTTAGATTTATTTTTGAATAGGTTAGATTTATTTTGAATAGGTTAGATTTATTTTTAAATAGAGATTTATTTTAAAAATATTAGATTTATTCTTAAAAAACAAAAAAAAATGTTGTTTCGGCATCTGTTCTTGGCCGGAACAGGCTGTTTCGGCCTTTGCATAAAATACAGCTTCTCTGTTTAAATTTTTGTTTTTATTTTTTGTTTTTATTTTGTGTTTTTAATTTCTGTTTTTATTTTCTGTTTTCAACTTCTGTTTTTATTTTATGTTTTTAATTTCTGTTTTTAATTTCTATTTTTATTTTAAAAATGTTAGATTTATTGTTAATAGGATTTTTGAAAATGTTAGAGTTTTGTGAAAATGTTAGATTTTTTTTCTGTTTTTAATTTTTGTTTTTAATTTTTGTTTTTTAAATTCGGATTTATTTTTAATAGGTAAAAAAACATGTTAGATTGATGTTTAGTAATTAGATTTATTTTTTAATATATTAGATTTTATTTTTTAAATTCGAATTTATTTTTAATGGGTTAAATAAATAGGTTAGATTTATTTTTTGAATTGGTTAAGTAATTAGATTTATTTTTGAATGTTAGATTCATTTTTAAATAGGTTAGATTTTAATTATAATGTTAGATTTATTTTTGCATATGGTAGATTTATGTTAGATTTATTTTTTCATATGTTAATTTTATCCGAATTCAAATATAATATGTTAGATTTATGTTTAGTAATTAGATTTATGTTTTAATATGTTAGATTTTATTTTTTTTAATTTGGTTTTATTTTTAAATAAGGTGACCAAAGATGCGGATGGCTTTATGCAAACCCTTGAATGCAAGGTAAAAAATTGCAAGAGACCTTTTTTTGTGTATAAACAAACTAGTGGTATGAGTTCATTTAAAAGACATGTCGAAACGCACCAAAAAAAGTGTGAGGTTTCAAGTGAAGATACTGAACCGAGACAAATCCAAACCCTTATGAACCCGGATGGTACTAGAACCAACCCAAAATTCGATGAATCAAGAATGCTTAGTAAATTGGCCCGGTACATTATCCATAAAGAACAACCAATAAGTATGGGTGGTTGCATGAGTTTTGCCCGGTTGGTCATTCGAGGGTGTGCTCAACCATTGTACAAGAGGATCCATCATAGAAAGATGGTTAGTGAAATAAAAAACCAGTTTACCACCATAAAACAAGAGCTCCGAACTATATTTGCATATCAAAACAATAAGGTCTCAATTACCTCTGATATATGGACTGCCGGTAAACATGGCCTTGGGTACTCTTGTGTTACCGGGCATTGGATCGATGATCAGTGAGTATTACAAAAAAAGAATATTAAGTTTTCGTGTGTTGGATTCCCCGCACACTGCAAATGTAATTTTCAAATCCATTATTGAAGTTTTACAAGAGTATAACCTTAAGAGGAATTTGGATAACAAGATTTTTTCTATATCTTTCAATAATGCTAGTAACAACTTAGCTTCCATTAAGATTTTTAAACGGTCAATAAACCCGATTATGAATGGTGCAATGTTTCACCAAAAGTGTGCTTGCCACATACGTAACCTCGTCGTGAAGGCGTAAAACTATTGATAATTAAATTTAATGATACTCTCAACCACAATATTTCAAACCAACAAAGAAAACAACGGTTTGCGTCGATGTGCATCAACTATGGATTGCGCAAGTTGAAAGTTCCTTGGGATATAGATACCCGTTGGAACTCTACCTATTGGTTTTTGAAACGATGTCTTCCTTACAAAGCTGTCATATGAGAGTTTTTGAGAGGCTCCACCCCCGAGGGAATGTCATTGGATCCCACCGATGGGGAATGGGAGCAACTAGAAAGGGTTAGTCCAACTATCCTGCTCATACTCACCGACGTCATTTGAGTTGCTTAAATATCTCTATAGCATCTCTAAGGTGTATGCTAGATTGGAACAAGATGAAACCCACGATAAATCTCTGACGCCGATCGTAGATGCCATGAAGCAAAAATTTCTAAAATATTGGGAAGATATACCCCTCATGGCCATTATCGTAAGCTGCATCAACCCAGCATACAAAAAGTATTACACGATCTTAATGGTTGAAGCGTACAAAAAGAATCTACATTTAGACAAAACTGGGGTGGAGGCATACGTGAATTCGAAGTTCGATGAGATATTTAACTTATACAACTCAAGAAGGGGTGACAACCAAAACCCGTCTTCGTCCCGGGCCGCTGCTAGGTATGAATATAAATATACATGTGTTTTTAATTTTTATTATTTATAATATCTACATTATTTGTCCACTAAATTTTATTTTTTAATAGTTCCACTTTCAGGAGCACTAGCAGTGGTGGATTGTTAGCAGATTTCTAGTTGGAGAGCCAACCGCACGCATCCACAAACGAGTTATTGAGCTATATGTCGATGCTCAACGAAAATGAAGATGTTGACATCATGACGTGGTGGAAGAGGAATGCAAGGGCCTATCCAACGTTGGCGATGATGGCCCACAATGTATTTGCCGTACCCGTGTCAACCGTTCCTTCCGAAAGTTGCTTTAGTTCGGTGAACAAGATCCTCTCCGATAAACGCAGTAAGTTGGGTGCACATGTTATTGAGAGACTTGTGTGCTTGAAAGATTAGATTGATGCTTAAGAGCGCAATCAACATCGAGATCAACAATGATCATTATCCGGAGTCGACACTGAAGAAAGCGGTACCAAGCCGCGGCTCGGGGCTAATTCCGATTCAGACGGTGCGGAAGAGAGCGAACAATGGTATATAAATCCAAACTTCTAGATAGGTAGTGTCGGTATAAATTTCTAACCTTGTTTAATCTTTATGGTTATTTTTTAAATTATAATTTCTAAATATTTCAATTAGTTTTTAAATTATTCATTATAAAGAATAATTACTAGAAAAAAAAGTTAGAACTCCGCCTATGTTATTTTACGTAGCCGGTCCCAAGCCCGGAATAAAGGAGAATGATAACTTTTATTTTTTAATCTATTATTTTAAAATAATTCATAATTATATTTAAAGTAATTGATCTAATAAATTTTTTATTTAAATTTTATTGTTTTAAAGTAATTGATTTAAGATATTTTTATTTTTATTTTATTTAACCTGTTAAAAATAAATGAACGTTTAGAAAATATATTATCAATTTAAAATGAATGTTTAGAAAATATATTATCAAATTAAAATGTAAACTAAAAATTTCAAGGTATAAATAAATTATGAAACTATATAATTAGAATGAGAATTTGAAAATAAAATAAAATGACTCGTGTAAAGAAATAAAAAAATAGATTTGTACTTAGCCGAATAAATATACAAATTTTCGCACGAATAATTTTATATATAAGTTACAAATTTTATTTATTTAGGAATTATAAAGATGTGACTTGATAATTTTATGTATATATATATATACACTATTTGATATTGAACTATTCAGATTTTAAAAGTCGAATTATAAACACGTAATAATATTCATACAACACTGTAAAAAAAAGAAAAAAAAAGAAAAAAACAGGACCGGACCGCCCCTACCCGGCCCCCGTACCCGTGAACCCGAGATGGGTACGGGTATGAAACGGGTAGGGTAGAGTTTTTGAAAAAAAAATTCGTCTACCCATGTTCGTTCTACCCGAGTACCTGTTGTACTCATACCCGTTCTACCCGTTGCCCGTCCTGGGTTTACCTGTACCCGACTCGAGGTACCCGTTAGCAAATGTCTAATCCAGAAGTTTTAATTTGTCAGAATCAGGATGGCAATGGGCCAAGCTCACAGGTAGTTTGCTAAGTTTATGCCTGGTCTGCCTGTTAAAATTGATGGCATATCTGCCTGGCCCAATCTGATGGGCCTGAAAATCTATGCCCAGCTCTTCCATGGGCCTTTTTTTCCAAGCTCATGTCGACTTGTCCATACCCACTGACCCATTCATATTCAACCACATCAAATAGACAGTACAAGACAGCAAAACAATTTATAATGTAATTGTTCTAATGGAAGAAAAAATAATTCATAGCTTAACAAGAAACAACAGTATGATTTTGCTACTGGAGCAACAAAATAATTCATAGTTTACTAACAAATAAAGGCTGATGTTCTACTTTTTTTTTTTTTTTTTTTTTTTCATGGTCTGTGGGCTTCAACATAAGTCCAAACCTGACTTGACCCGTCTCTAGACCCATCCTTACCTGGCCCATCACAACATCGGGCTGATCGGGTAAAGGCAGGCTGGACAGATAAGACCGGGCTACCGGACTAATTGTTACTCACCCAGCCCGCCAGATTGATTGAACTTTTCTGTCATTCCTGGAATCAGCGACAGATCCAGTAAAGATAGAATGGAGATTCGTTTTCAAAATTTTCTATGGATGTTGTAAAATAGTACAAGTATTGTAGATTTGGCTCTCATACTTACATAAAAATTTAATTTTATTGATTTTAAATGTGTATTTAATGTCAATTTAAAAGTTTTAACTCTGTCCACGACCGGAACCGATTTCGCCATGTTTCATGTTCATGATATGTTATATATTTTGTTTGAGAGAGATATATATCTAATTTGGACTCCAGATAGGTCCAAAATATAATCGAGCCCAAAGCCCATAACTTAAAAGGGATTTTAGACTTCTACTACAAGCTCGTTCATCCGAAATACATTATAATATTTTGTTTTGTTTTATCATTGTTTTTCTTTCTACAGTGCAAACTCGAAGATAAAAACAGAAGAAAAAAAAAAATCAGAATATAGGTTTCTCATATCATGCCACGTGTCACGTTACATAAAAAAATGGCATGCATATCCGTTATTTATGTTATACGAATCGGTTTTGGCACGCTACAAAATACATCACAACATAATATATGATAAATGTAAATATATAATTACATCATGAGCCACGGTACGAAAACATCACGTCACGTAACAAATAAGGGTATATATTTTTTAAAACAAATGATACGGTTACATGTCTTTACTAATTACATATAACTAATTATGTAATGTCACGTCTTCACATCGTTAGATAGAGAGCAGTTTCTCTCAAGAGATAACTCTTTTTGTATTTTGGGACAACAATCAAAGAGGAATGCAAATTGAATAACTACTCCCTTTATTTAATAGAATAAAAATAAAATTTTACAATATGATCAAATAATAGCTGCCAAATAATAATTACTATTTTAGAAATGAGAAAATATCTTCATCTCTAACTGTATATTTTAGAAATGAGAAAATATCTATCTTTAACCTCATAATAGTCATCTCGCTCTTTCTCAATCTCTCTCGCCTCCGCCTCCCACACTACTCTCATTCTTTCTCTCGCCTTATTGCCGATCCCACCTCCTCCTCCCTCCTCCATCCTGTCACCGCTTTCCCTCCAACCGCTGTGTCACCTACCGCGACCTTCAGCCTCTTCGTGTTTGGCAATTTACAAGATAAATAAGAGTCATTTATAAAAAAAAAAATAGAGAGAGAAATAAAGAGATGAACTATTAATATGCCGATTTTTTTATTTTTATCCAAAATTTAAATTAAATTTCAAAAATTAACCGGTTTGACACTGAAATTTTAAATCTATCCAAACCGGTTAACCGTTAACCGGACCAAATTTCCGGTTAACGGTTAACCGGACCCTTGGTTCGGTTAACGGTTTAGCGGACCGGTGGGTTCGGTTAACCGTTTAGCGGACCAATGGTATGGGTTCGGTTAACGGCTTAGCGGAAATATGGTTTTGGTCCGGTTATCCAATAACCGGTTTTTTTTTTTTTTTTTTTTTTTTAAACTCGTTTTTTTATAACCATATTTATATGCATATGTATATGTGTATGTATATTTTTCTATAATTTTAAATTTCAGATTTGATTTACAAATTTTTTTTGTGTAAATTTGATAAATCTAAATACGAATTTTATTTTATATGTATATGTAGATTATATAGAATATATAGTGTTTAGGGTTTAGGGTTAGTGTATATAGATTATATAGAATATTAATAAAATAAATATTCCGACAGAATATATATAGTTTACATTAAAAAAAAAATTATTCACTATACAAGAAACATTGAAACTATATAGACTAGAAAATTTATAAAAGTCGTATATATAATAAACAAGAATCAAGATGGTAACAAGAAAGTTAATCTAGTACAGTGGTTAGGGTACTTGGCTCCCACCCAAGTGACATGGGTTCAAGCTCCCGGTGGGAGCAAAAAAAGTTCTCTTTTTTCGCAGTTCATGAGTAAGGTATGGACCAAGTCTATTTAGGTTGAACCGGTTCATAGACCCCTCCATTCCTAAAGTAATGGACATGTCCATTGCCTCCATTTGAACCAGAAATGGATTATGTACAATCCAGAAGTATAAAAATGGTGCACACTGATCATGAACCATCAAATCCGAAAAACACTAATCATGAACCATCAAATTCGAAAAAAATAAAATTCAGCAAGTTCTGAGAATTCTTGAGAAAAAATGGTTCTTTGAATGGTTGTGATTAATTTGGAGCAAATAAATGTCCAACCCAGTTGTATAAGATCCGTAAACAACTAAAGATGCATGGTTTTGCTTTGCATCTCCCATTTCCACTATACAAGATTATTGTTTTGCAATGCATCTCCAAAAGATACATTTAAAAAATCTCCAAAACAATGAATCTCAATTAAATACGATTTACAAAAATAAACATCGTATTGATATCTATCAAATTTACGAATAAAATTTGTAAATTAAATCTGAAAATTAACCATGATACAGAATAAATAATTTTATAATTTCAAAAAAAGTAAAAAAAAGTAAAAAAAAATGGTAACTGTATATTATTTATGTATATATATATGTGTATGTGTATTTTTCTATAATTTTAAATTTCATATTTGATTTACAAAAATTTTTGGTGTAAATTTGATAAATCTAAATACGAATTTTCATGTATATTTTCAATAGAAAAAAAAAAAATTGAAAATTTTCTGTTTTAAAAAAAACTATAAAAAAAAAAATAAAAAATAAAAAAATTGGGTTCGGTTAACGGTTCAGCGAACCAACGAATCCGGTTAACCGTTAACCGGACCCATGGTTTGGGTCCGGTTAACGGTTAACCGAACCATTTCAAAAGGTCCGGTTAACGGTTAACCGGTTTGGGTAGATTTAAAATTTGACATCCGGTTCGGTTAGTTTTTGAAATTTAATTTAATTTTTGGATATAAATAAAAAAATCGGATTAATATGTGTTTTGGTGCACTATTAAGATTTTTTGATAGAACTATTAAAACTTTCTAACCACAATATTAAGATCTGTCAAAAGCAAATAGACTTATTAAAATAACTATTAAGATTTTCTGAAAATACTATTAAAATTTGTGTGAAACACTATTAAGACTAACAATGTGAGATATAAAACCTTCATCATGGATCTGAATTTTAAAGAGAAAATCGAGTACATTAAGTGCGTAGTTTTAGATTTACAAAATTTCTCACAAATTATTAGCAAAATGAACAATAATAATCGGAGACAAAAAAGAGAGTGGGTGCAATGAATATTTTTTTTTTGACTTGGAGACAAACTGAGAGAAAAAATAGTTATCACCATTAACTATTAAGACTTTGATAAAGCATTATTAACACTTGTTGATTTTCTTTAATTCAGTCGGTGCTAACTTTGTTGAATACGGTGGACGTCAGAAGCATGTCCGGTCCTGGGGCAGGGCACCCAGGACGATGGCCCCGGGCCCCAGGATCCAGAGGGCCCCCAAAAAAATTTTAGTATGTATATATTACAAAAAAATTATTTGTATATATTAAAAATAAATAAAATATTAGAAATCTAATTTTGTATATATAAAAGCTCTAAATTTTTCTATAAATAGGAATGATCTATTGGCATATTAATAAAATAATATATGTATATAAAGGTAAGGGTATAAACGGTCGGATACTGATCGAATAGTGATCAAACCGTATCTTTATCCGTTATAATTTTTTGAATACAGATGCGAATATGGATAGTCTCGGATACAGATACGGATTGGATATTAAATGTTTACGAATACGGATGAGATATCGGATGGATATGAATATAATTCGGATAATTAAAAAAAAATACTAATATACATTCTTGTAAAGTATAATATCTAAATATACTTTTTTTCATTCATTAATTAGATCTAATATTTTTCATAATAAATTTGTTGGATACAAAACATATATCATATTACCAAAATATTAGTCACTATTCATCTCCTAATATTATATTGTTAATCAGAAATATCAATTCAAGATCAATAATGTTTTTTTCTAAGCATACAGGACAAAAAAAAACAAAGAGAGTCTTGAACCAGCTATATTAACAAAGAGAGTCTTGAACCAGCTATATCAATACCATGCAACTAAAATATAAGTAATAAATCATTGGTATTTAACAAATCATTTCTTGTGGAGTAGAGGTGTAAATGGTCAGATAAAGATAGTTACGGATAGTTAATTATTAAACCGTATCCTTATCCGTTGTAACTTTTCGGATACGAATATGGATGCGGATACAATAGTTAATTATTAAACAGTATCCTTATCCGTTATAACTTTTCGGATATGGATACAAATATCGATAGTTTCAGATACGAATACAGATCAGATAATTTAAATAATTTTCCTGATTCAGATCCGAACGAAATTGGATAATATCTGATTTATTTACACCCCTATATAAAGAACTCAAATTTTTATCCCGCCCCGGATCTCAAAATCTTCAGGACTGACCCTGGTCAAAAGTTGTCTAACTGTCAAAATCCCTAACCGTTAAGTTGGGAGAGTTGAAAAATTGTAATTGAAATACTATTATCAGTTTATCACATCAATCTAGAAAAATTCTGATTCTCTAAACCATTAACTCTGATACTGAATAATCAATTTTCAAATAAAATTATATGCTTAAGCCTGTCAACCTTTATCAATGAAAATTACTCGATCTAAAGGCCTAATTTAAAAAATATTGTTTTCATAACATTAATTGGTAAAATTTAAAGCTAGCACCAATTAGGCTTAAATAAGATAAGGTCAGTGGAAAGCGTTGATCCACTATATCGGTATAACCTTAAATAAGCCCGAATGGGCCCATAACATTCCAACACAACCATTGGATTGGACAGTGCATAATTTTGCTATTTGTTTAAAATCAGGTATTAGGGGCTGCAAACGAATCGCATCAAATTCAACTTACCTCAGTTTGAGTTTGAATAAGATTCGAACTAAATTGGTTTGATTTGTTTCAGAACGAACTAATTTCGAATCAAATTAATTGCGAACTACAAAGTTTTTGAAATGAAGCCAATCGAAATACGAACTTCAAATTTTTTTGGCAACCCAAGTTATATCAATAGTTTATGCATTAGTTTTCTTCACGCGGAACAAAATTTATACGGTTCTTTCACCTTTCAAGAATTCACACTGATGGATTATAGGCCAGCTCAAGATTTCCTTATCTTTTACGCTGCTGGATTGATTAAAATCACGGCATGGACCTAGTCAAATGGAACTTATACATTGTTAATTTGTTACAATATTGAAACATTTTTATATTATAAGTTACCATTATATTAACAATTTTGAGTTTTGATATAATTTCGGTTCCTGCATTATTAAAGATTGATGATTGAATCCATTAGTTATATTATTTGAGATTCGAATCTAAATAGTTCGTGAATCAATTTCGAACGAATATATACCCAGTTTGAGTTTGGTTTGAATAAAATTCTAACTGAACTAATTTGATTTATTTCAGAACGAACTAATTTCAAATCAAATTAATACGAACTTTTTCAATTCAAACTTAAATCGAATCACAAACTGTGAAATTTTTGTGCAGAGCTAGATATACATGTGTGATTTATATTTATATTAAAAGCAACCAACTGCCATTCTACCACCTACTTTAAAACATTAATCACACCAGCAGACAAAGCACCTCATGGCAATCTCCACCGATTCAGTACAAGTGCTTTGCATCTCCCCTAAAATCCCATCTCCTTGTTTTGCCCCCATTAATTATTTAATAATACTTGTAATATTTTATATATAGTTATTATTTTTTATTTAATATTAGAATTAAGAAAAAACAATATAAATTATATTATTAGACTAAAAAGATGTGAGAACTAGCCTTTGGTCTAGTGGCAAATACACATGGTATCTATATAAGAGATCATGGGTTCAAAACTCAGATGGGACAAATTATTTGTTATAATAACAAGGGTATTAAATAGTTGGGTGGCTTGACCTCCAACCTTTACTAAAAAAAAAGACTAAAAGGATGTACAATTAGAATATAGAGCAATGTTCTAAATAGTGCACTATAGTGTTTTCGGACCTTAAACGCTATACTATGGGATAAAAGTGCGCTATTTCAGCTATGACCATTATAGCGGTAATAGTAGTTTGTTATCTGCGCTATACGCTACGCACTATAGCGCACGCTGTGCCACATAGGCTTTGTATAAAAATTCAAACTGAAAATTAATTTTAAATATCATTTTTTTCAAGGTCCAGATTGATTTTGTTTTTAAATAAAAAAAAAGATAGTTTATTCCATGAAGCCTATGTTTTTTTAATAGAAAAAATATATAGTTTATGCTGTGATGCTTAGGTTATTTTGAATGGAAAAGAAAGATAGTTTATGATATTATTACAAATATTTTGAATAGCAATTTAGACTTTGTATTGGTTCAATATGAATATCTTAATTCCTTAATCAATTTTGTACTACTTATTGCTCAATGAGATTTTAGATAATATTAATAATTAGTAGAAATATAAAATATTTTTTTTTAAAAGAAAAAAATGCTATTTAGAATAGATTTTGCTATAGCTACGCTATTCACAATAACTTTTTTTAAGCCTTTTATGCTATAACGCGATAATCGCTATTTAAACCTTGATATGGAATGTGGACTCAAAGGCAGGAGCTAGATTCTTGTGTACAATTTGGGGCGCTTTAAACATTAAGTGCAAACAGTTCCGTAAATCCGTTAACCCACAAACCACAATCTTTATCTCTCCCCAACTGCCCGATGGAATTCTTCTTTTCTCATTATTATCCTTTCCATATCAGGTCCATTGAAAATTCTTAGTGCGTCAAGCCTATAATTTAATGCGCGCACCAATATTGGAGAACATCAAGTTAATGAACATCAAGTAAAGCATAGATATATATATTAAAAAAAAAGTAAAGCTAAAAGTTTAACCAAAAGTAAATTTTAAACATATAAAAGTGAAGCTATAAAAGTTAGAAAACAAAATCCATGCATTTTATTATTTCTGAAAATGAGATAACAATTTTTAGTAAGCGTATATGATTGTGTTATTTTAAACATTGATTCTCATAAATTAGGTAGTTGTATGTTGCTATCATTTCATTATTGTTTTGGATTTCTGATTCCTTCTTAGTACGTAGCCAAAGGTCGTTTTGTTTTTTTCCTTTTGAAATGTTCCAATAATTAAAGCCATACAAGTAAAAAGTAGTTCATAAAATAAAACTATAAAATTCCATTTTTTAATATATAACTTGTGATGGCATATTATTATAATTTAATATGCTCAACTAACCTATTTATATCTGTATTAATGACCTTAAATTGACGACATTCTAAGAAGTAATTCCACACCCAATGCCACTGTAGTTGAAAAAGAGTTGTCACTACCTTGTTATTTTTTATTTTTTGGCTGAAAATTTATAGGCAGTTTCATTGATCGAAAAAGTTACAAAGTAGTTGTTACATAATATTAGACAATTAGTATCTTAAAACACACAACTAAAAAAAACAAAAACAAAAAATACAGAGGTATGTGCATCCTGTGGACGCAAATTGATTATCTCTGCTTAATTAGAGTAATAGGAGCCTAATGATAGTGTCATCTGTACGCATATCACAATCGAGAAGGCACTGAATCCAAACTAGACCGAGAACTGAATCGACCGGACCAAATCCAAACTAGACCGAGAACTGAATCGACCGAACCAAAACAGTCACCCATCAGCTCAGCAGGCACTACCTTGTTATTTGCGTTCAAGTTTAAAATAATACTTACGTAATTATAAAACAACTTATAATTAGAATGAAAGAGTTAATAGCATGAATTAATATGGTAGAATTAAAAAAAATTACAATCAAAATATATGAGAATTTATACGAAAATCCATAAAAAAAGAAGAATAAATTTGTATGTTAATTAATTGCAGCATTTTGTTATTAGTTTAATTTCCATACTTGTGTTTGTCTAGAATATAATGATGAGCTAAACCCATCTAAAAATCCCCTCCTCTTAAATTACATTTCTATATAAGCTCCTCTTTGCTTGAACTTTTCCTGAAAACACACTGACACCGTTACTCCAAAGAAAAAGAAAAATTGTTCTGTCAAAATTTCTCTCCATGTTGAATCTTAAAAAACAGTTTTTCATCCTCTTGAGCATAGCATCTCTAGTCTCCTGTGATGATTCATCTCTCCAAACCAAGTGCTCACCACAATTCTCCAAGTTGATGCCATGCCTCGACTACTCAACCGGCAAAGCGAACGCGCCTTCGTCCGAGTGTTGTAGCTCTGCAACAGATATAAGAAAAAGCAACGCAGCGTGCCTCTGTTATGTGATCCAGCAGACGCATGACGGCAATGAAAACATTAAGAGTCTCGGCCTCCGGTTTGATCGGCTCCTCTTGTTGCCTGCCGATTGCAAGTTGGCAAACAGCAATGTCAGTGATTGCCCAAGTAAGTTTAACTTGAGCTTTGAGAATTGAACTCTTATTAGCCTTTTTAGAAATCACAATTGAAGGGTTAATTTAGTCAGGATAATTAAAG